>JANAVB010007399.1:39015786-39206854 GCA_029216955.1 Iris pallida
GCCAAATCTTTTAAGCACTTTATTGATATAAATTTTTTGTGATAATCCAAGAATATCCCGAGAACGATCACGGTATATCTGGATTCCTAATACAAAAGAAACGACACCAAGATATTTCTTCTGAAAGTTATTTGGTAGAAATTTTTAGTGTCGTATAATATACCTATATCATTTTTGGCAAGCAGTATGTCATCAACATATATAACTAAAGAAAATTGTTTACTCCCACTGAACTTGTGATATACACAATCTTTAATAGTGTTTATCTCAAAAACCAAACGAGATAATCATTGGTAAAACTTTAAGTACCTTCGATGAGAATCCTGCTTGAGTCCATGAATAGATTTTGTCAATTTACAAACTATATTCTTTGGGTCTTTCAACACAAAGTTTTCTGCATGCACCATAAATTGTTTCGTCGATGTTCTCATTGAGAAACACAATTTTGACATCCATTTAATGTAACTCAAGATCAAAATGTGCAACAAGTGCTGTGATTGTTTTAAAAGAGTCTTTCAAAGATACCGAAGAGAAAGTCTCTTTAAAATCAATCGTTAACTTTTGAGTAAAGTCACTAGCGGCAAGACGTACTTTATACCTCTTCACATTATCCTTTCGAATCTTTCTTGGTTTTAAATGTCCATTTTCAACCAATGAAGTTCGTATCTTTTGGTAATGTGACAAGTTCCTAAACTTTATTGTCTTGCATAGACTTATACTCCTTATTTATTTCCTCAATCCACTTTTAAGAGTTGGAACTTTCCATGGCCTGACGGAAGATGATTGAATCATCTTCCAGTATCCACAGTCTTCCTCACGTTCCTAGAGAAATATGACAATATTATCCGAAATTATATTTCTCCTTTTTCTTGTGGACCATCTTAATATTACCTGTTCTTGAGGTTGTTGAGTTTGTTCCTTAGGAATAATTACCTTATCTTGAATGGGGTGCCGCTACGTTGTCGTTGTTAAGGTATCTCAACAACGACTTATAGAGGTAATTCGACATTGTCTTATTGAGACTCCGAATTCACTTCTTGATCATGATAGGTATAGAATCCTGCACATCGTTAAAAGTGATAGTAGGAATCGCAATTGATTCATGCTCAAAGACAATGATCCTGACTTTATTTCTCTCCCAAACTCAACATCCTCAAAAAATATTACACTTCTCGTCTCAATTTTTTTTTAGTGTGGGATTGTATAATTATCAACCCCTTGATCTGTAGCATAACCAATAAAGTAGCTACTTATAATTTAACTTTGGTCTGTCTTCCCATTACACATTCAATATAAACATTAAAGTCTATAAAGTCAATGAAATCCAAATCTCATCAGACACAAATCGTTCAACTCTATTTATAGAGAAGTGACCTAATGCTTATGTCATAATGAGGCTAAAAAATATATTATTAATTTTGTATTTAGTACCACATGACTTCACTTGCAAGATTTTATTATAAGACGCAATAGTTTCAATTGAATATAGGTTATCATAAACCTTAAGGGAACCGTTACTAATAATATTTAAATTTAAAGATAGACTAAACTTATTGTTTCCAAATGAACAATGATAACCAGATTTGTCCATTAAGAAAACCGAAACTTAATTTCGTCTAAAAGACGGTACAATAAAAGTGTCTATCAAATCCAAGTAATAATCGGTTCCTAAAAATAACCTAAAATGTCCTATTGCTTTCACTTCTACCGAATTGTCGTCACCCACGTAGATGTATCTTTCACCATCAATTGACTTTCAGTAACTCGTGCAACCTTGCATAGAACATTAATGTGGGTAGTCCCACCAGAATCTAACTACCATGAGTTTTTTGGTACTAAATCTAAATTAACCTCAGAACAAATCAAATTTAGAAATGTACTTTTCTTTATACGCCATGCGTGGTACTTTGTACATTTCTTCCTTATGTGTCCTGTCTTATCACAAAAGAACAACCCTTAGTTTTATATTGTTGTTTCTTTTGATCTGGGCCCTTAGCAGCTACTGTATTCATTTTTTTTTGCCCTTAAAATTTATCCCATTAAACATGAAAATTAAAATCTTATTGGCAGATATTTTAACAACATTAACTGTAAAGAGAACAAAACAACAAAAAACAAAAAACAAACATGCTCTAACAATATAACCAAAACGTAAAATATAGTCAAACAAATTCAAATAATGGTAAACCCCATCTCAAGATACCTAGTACATCATTAATATCAAGTCTTTGGACAGTGATATTAACTGCGAGTGGTATTCTTGGTGTGATGATCAAACGTTGACAATAAATCATGTCAAATAATAAGCCTATCTTTGGATCGGGTTATTATTCACATGTAAATCGTATAATTGTCACACATTTATCACCACAAGTATGTGTGCAATTCGGCCAAGTATTAACCTTCCTTTGGGCCGGCTAATACTCGCATGAATTTACACACACAAACATCTAACATCCATCATAGACTATCTACGCAAGAGAGGTCACTTTGGCGACATCTTGTTTCAATGGGTCTATTTAGAATATTAGACGACTATTGCTAGTCACAAAAGGCACCAAAAAAATTTAAATGTTGACTAAATTTTACAAAATCGAATCATCTCCAAAACTTTATGTACATGCATAATTAAAATATTACAACTCAAATAAGATAATCATAAGCATGTGAATCTCTTTACATGATTCAAACAAATATTCTTAATTTGACTAAACTGAGCATTGTCAACATAATAAAATTCACTTAATATTTTACTGAAGATATGGACCAATAGATTGCTTCAAATAACCCATAAAGATTATATTAAAATAATCTGCTGAAGATATGTACGTCAATATATTACATCAAATATATGACTTAGAACATAAATTTATTGGAAACTAAATTTATGCCAAACATAAAATTGTCTATATTTGATTCCAATTTGTCCTCCAATAATCAACTTAGATTGAAAAATACTCTAAATTAAGTAACACCAAATATCTATCAGCATAAGTAATTGGAATCTAACCGACATTCCATATTATCACATCTCCAGCAATAAGCATATTCATGCATATTTAATATAATGGAGAATTTCTACGGTCATTATCACATGCGTCCATATCTAATATTTAAGCATGAATAGAGAGGCCATTACTGTACATAAATTATGAATTCTATCAAGATTTTCTTAATACGACGATCAAATCAACGAAGGATTGACAGCAAATCAATGTACTTGTAAGCAATGGAGAACCATGTATGCAAAAAATAAAATAAATAAATTATGATGTGCAAACATGTTGGAACAGTTGTTTATGTACGGAAACAACTCAGAAGTAGAAGACAAGATCCCAATAGTTGTTCTCTTTATTTAGCCATCTAGTACAACACTAAGAAAATATATATATTATAGACCACCATAAATTATAATCCACCATGTGTAGTACTGCCAACAATTTTGATCAAACAACACAAACATAAGTGCCATCCCAGTTCATTAATTATGGATGTATCGTTTAGATACATGTCCAGCATGATCTGGCCGGAACAAATGTCTGATTTTTTTTCTTCTTGTGCATCACAGGATCAAGAAATCAGTTATTGAGAAACTGTAGATCTAATATTCGTGTATCATAAATTTTATTTTATGAACCATTGGAACCCTAAATTAAAATTAGAATGAAGGATCTATGATTTATGAACAATAAAAAAAATTGATTCTGAAACTTCAACCTCATAAATCAAACAGGAAGGCTCTGATACCACTTGTTATATTAAATATTGTACCCTGTCGATTCATGAGATGAAAAATAAAACTAAATGCGGAAGCGTACTTGAATCCATTGTCTTTGCTTGACGGATCTTGAAGCAGACGTCTCTTTATGGGGTTTGATCTTCCAACCCGCTACGGCCCTTAATAACAAAGATGAAATCTTTGTTCCTCTCTTTGTTGATGGGGATACAGAAGAGAATAGAGAAACCATCTCTTTTGTGGCCGTATGAGTTGGGGACCATAACCCTAATGAATACACACACACATATATATATGTGTGTGTGTTTGTGTTGATATTTCTAATTTGGCCCCTCATCAAATTAGAATTATCTCCGGTATCTACACATTAATTCCATGACAATTATACCCTTAAGCCAATTTTTCAAATAGACCACTTTAATTTTGCTTAATTATTTAGATAGCCCAACACAATTAATTTTAAATGTGTGGTCCATATTATTGAATAATTCCAACAGTACTTTCCTCTAACCAAACTCTTGAGATACGAAAGTGGACAACACTTGCATTAAAATAGTCTATTTGCATCTCACTTACTTCTAACCAAACATGCCGGTGCCTCCATAAGTTGCTTCTATAATATGGAATGCGACAGTATTTATGGACATTCTGGTCATATACTTTGGATTTACGGCAAGTTACCTACAGACAACAATTGCTTACTAGCACACAGATATACAATTAAAAACTAAAATCAAAATGAAGACGCGACCAAATACTTCGTTCGGACCGATTCTGACTTCCCGCCATGGCGGAAGTGGCCGAGCTCGAGCTCTTCAACGGCGAGAGGGCGGTCGTCTTCCTCTTGGTCTCCCGCCTCCTCTTCTCCGTCCCGCCCCCCCTCTTCCTTGAGGCCGCCGCCCTCTGCTTCCTCTCCGTCGCCGGGCTCCTCGTCGAGATCGCCGCCGCCGGGAACCTCGACGCTCTCTGTCGGTTCAGAACCCGGTAATTCGAATCCCTCCCCCACCCTCCTCCAAATTTGGATCTCCTCTGGACCAGTGCTGTTTGTACGGGTTATGTTGGGTGGTCGTTAATTTGGAAAATCTAGGGTTTTGCTAGTTAGTTTGAGAATTGTAGGGTTTAGATTCGGGGAAATGGCCTTCGTTGGGACGATTTCCGTTGATCTGATCTCGAGTTCGCCGTTGTTGATCCGAATTTAGTAAAATTTTGTTAGATAGGGTTAGTTGGGTTCGAGTTCTGTTGGAGAATTCTAGGGTTTAGAAGGTTGCTTGGGGAATTCTAGGGTTTATGTACGTGATTTTTTTTTGATTGGGTGTACTTCTGTTGATTGGATCTCTGGAGCATTGCACTGTATGAATTTGGTTCAGTAGTACTTAATTTGGAACTTTTTGTTAGAACCGGGGCACAATTTTTCAATGGAAAACTGAATGAAACAGTTGTAAGAACAACGTTCCAACGCAACGCTTCAAGGAAGGTGCATAACAAAGATCCTAGGAGGATTCTGGAATACGAAAATCTAAGAAGATTTCGTAAACGTAGCAAACGATAGTAGTGCTTCTAAACAGAAGATACTAATCGAAATGCTAAAGGCAGCAGTGAAGGTGACAGGCGATAGATGGAAGGTGGTGGCCTGCTGGGTGTCAAAAACACCAGTGCTCAAAGCTAGATACGCCTACACGGTCAGCTTCCAGGAACCAGCAAGTTCGAGTGAACTCTGGAACATTCTGGAAAAATGCTCTAAGACGGACTGCTCGGAACGACCATGACAGAACTCCATTTGCACGGGGAAGAACAAGGTGCGCAGCAGCTCTCTCTTCTCTCTTTTTGAATTTCTGAAGTCTAAGAAGTGTGTACCGAGAGAAAAGAGAGGCTCTGAATATATAGCCACTGCTGTAACTGTCCAGATTCGAGATATGTGCCACATTATAATGTCAGATCCACAAATTCAGGATCAGTTACGAATCAGTCAGAACGTGGACATCCACGAACTGCGCAAGTTGCGCCATTTGAACGAGTTGCGCGCGCGCCATCAGCGCAACCAGCGCAGACTACGCGCACTGCGCACGCGGCGCAACCAGCGCAAGCTGGCGCAACTGGCGCAACCCGCGCGCCCGCGCAACCGAGCACCCGCGCAACCCGCGCAACCGCGCAACCCAGCTCACCCGCGCACCCCGCGCAACCCAGCGCACCCGCGCACCCTGCGCAACCCAACGCACCTGCGCACGCGCGCACCCCGTGCAACCCAGCGCACCCGCGCACCCTGCGCAACCTGGGCGCAACCTGGGCGCGTAACTGGGCTGCGCAACGTGGCCGCGTAACGTGGGCGCGCAACGTGGCCACGCAAGTGGCTCGCGCAACGAGCGCAACTTAAGCGCACTATGCGCCTAGCGACGATGCTGACGTGCTAACTTAGGGTCACCATCCCATGTGCATATCCCAACAACACATACAAGTGTATATGTTGAGATAACTCATGGTGCTTTTCCAATGTGGGACTAAACTTTGCTAGGCATGTTGAGAGCAAGCTCTCTTCATGTCAAAGAGCAAGAGCACCAACAATCCCCTACATATCTGAACATATGTATGTGTCTAGGGTTGAGCGTTCCCCACAGTAACTGTCCATTTTGCATTAGGATAGATGTTGCTGACGACTTGAATCTTCCCGCATGGGTTAAATAACAATGTGATACAAGAATGGACTATGCCTTGAATTCTGCACCACAATTGTAATTCTTTCCACTCACAAAGTGTAGTTACATGTGCTTTTGGCTGCACATTAAAGACCTTGTGCCAGCCTGGTTTCAGTGTATAATTTTGGGCGTCTACAAGTTTACCCTCAAGAGACGGCCTAATATCTCTTTCCATACACTATAGGTAAGTTCTTTATTAAAGAGACATGGCATGAAGCCTTGCGCTTCCTTGCGGTGCTACGCCGCTATGACATGGCCTAAAGCCGAGGCATTACCCCTATCTGGAAACCTCATCGTAGTGTCATACTACTGCAGCATGAGGTCACAGCCTCTTTGTAGTGCCATTCTATCCAGCATGAAACCTAAGGCTTCCTTGCGGTGTTACGTCGCAACGACATGGTTTGCAAGGCCGAGGCTTTACCCCTACCCGGGTACCTCATCGTGGTGTCGTGCCACTGTAACATGGGATTACCCTCCCCTTTGTAGTGCTGTCTACAACTCTTTAATTTCATCATACAACATTAGGCTACCTGTCTATTTGCGGTGCTACGCCGCTATGACTTGACTTGCAAAGCCGAGGCATTACTCCTACCTGGGAACCTCATGGTGGAGTCATCCCACTGTAGCATGGAGTTTTACTCATTGTAGTGCTGCGCTACCGTGCTTCCTGTAAAGCACACCAGGCATTAACTCTGCCTGAGAACTTATTAAGGCATTTAAGCCAACCTCAACACAGGATCCGTTTTTCGCAGAAAATACATAGTAGACAACAGTGGTTATGGGTTCATAACCCTTCCATGTTCCCAAGAACAAGTACCCACTGTTACCTGATAGTTTTCCAGTCAGTGGTCCTCCCTTGAACCGAAAGTTAGATGTCTAGTAGATTTCTCTTTGAACTAATAACATAAAATTTTATGGTAGGATTACAAACACATACTATCAGAATGCCTTCAAGCCCATCTTCCCTGATGTGTCTTCAACCAGCTGACGCTTGAGGCCCGTCGTGAACGGATCCGCCAGGTTCTCCTGACTCCGAACATCGATTACTGCAATGACACCTCTCTTGATGAGATCGTTCACTGCCCTGTGCTTCAACCGCACAGTTCTCTTCTTTCCGTTGAAAAGATCATTTGATGCCACCGCCGCAGTCGCTTAGTTGTCGCAGTATATCGGAATTGTCGGTATCTGTGCTCCAACCACTGGAAGATCATACATGAGCTCCCGAAGCCATTCTGCTTCATCTGCTGCGGTATCAAGTGCAAAAAACTCAGATTCCATAGAAGACCGTGAGAGCATAGTCTGCTTCTTCGACTTCCACGATATAGCAGCTCCACCCATTGTGAAAATGAATCCACCAGTGGACCTCTCGCTTTCCAACTCTGAGCACCAGCTGGCATCACTGAAGCCTTCTACTACCGGCGGCTCTCCGCTGAAGTGCAATGCATATTTCTGAGTCTTCTTGAGATATCTCATAACACTCTTCACAGCTTTCCAGTGCTCAATGCCTGGATTGCTTGTGAATCGACTCAGCATTCCCACAGCGAAAGCTATGTCAGGCCTAGTGGCAGTAGTAGCGTACATCAAACTTCCGATGATGCTAGCGTACTCCAATTGCCTGACGCTTTCCTTCGAGTTTGGCTCCAGCTTCTGATCACTTCGGTACGACGTATCAATTATGGGAAGATCATGATACTCGTATCGAGTGAGCATCTTCTCAATGTAATGAGATTGTGACAGTGCCAATCCAGTATCCGTCCGGATGATCTCGAGTCCCAAGATAACATCAGCATCCCCCAAGTCCTTCATACTGAACTTTGTCGAGAGGAACTTCTTTGTCTCAGTGACAGCTTATATCCGTACCTAGGATTAGCATGTCGTTCACGTATATACAAACGATGACTCCTCTTCCGTCAACAAATTTAGTATAGACACACTTGTCTGTTTCGCTGACCCTGTAGCCGTTTGATCTGATAACTTTGTCAAACTTCTCATGCCACATTTTGGGAGCTTGCTTTAAGCCGTATAGAGATTTTACCAACTTGCAGATTTTGTCTTCTAGGCCTCTGACGACAAATCCTTCTGGCTGTTGCATATAAATCTCCTCGATTAGCTTGCCATTCAGGAATGCTGTTTTCACATCCATCTGATGTATTACCAGTTTGTGTATTGCCGCAAGGGCAATCAACAATCTGATGGTTGTCATCCGTGCTACTGGAGCATGTGTCAAAGTAGTCGATCCCCTGTTTTGAGAAAACCCCTTGGCCACTAGCCTGACCTTGAACTTGTCAATGGTTCCATCAGCTTTCATCTTCTTCTTGAAGATCCACTTGCATCCGATGGGTTTTGCTCCTTCGGGTAAATCAACTAATACCCATGTGTTATTGGAGGTAATTGAGTCAATTTCATTGTCTATTGCCTCCTTCCAGAAGACAGCATCTCTGGTCTTCATCGTCTCATCATAGGTAAGCGGATCTGCTTCCACATGATAGGTGACGAAGTCATCTCCGAAGCTCTTCGGCCTCCTTGCTCGCTTCGTCGATGGCTCAGCGAGTTCTGGTTCAATTGTTGTTTCTCCACCAACAACTTCATCTTGGACTACTGGCTCATATGAGATCTCAGTCCCATTTGCACCCTGGAAGAAAAATATTTTTGTGTCTTGCAAACTTGTCTTCAAAATATTCAGTATCGCGAGTTTCGATGATATGATTTGACTCAATGTCAAGAAATCTCCGAGCATCACTCTTCTTGGCATACCCCAAGAAGATCGCCTTCGTAGTCCTTGTCTCCAGCTTCTGAATCTTCAGATCTGGGAGTTTCACATAAGCCAGACACCCCCACACTCGAATGAGATTCAAGTTAGGTCTGACTTTGAACCAGAGTTCATGCGGAGTTATGTCAGAAGTTGCATAAGGCACTCTATTCAGAATGGAAGTGGCCGTTAATGCAGCTTCTCTCCAGTACCATTTTGGAAGACCTGCAGTTAGCAGCATTGAGTTCATCATTTCTGTCAACGTTCGGTTCTTCCTCTCTGCTACTCCGTTAGATTGAGGAGAATACGGAGCAGTAGTCTCGCAGATGATTCCATGTTCTTTGTAGAACGATGCGAATTTATGAGACCGATATTCTCTGCCTCGATCACTTCTCAACCTCTTGAGTTGTTGTCCAGTTTGTCGTTCAGCTTCGGCCCTGAACTCCTTGAACTTCTCGAACGCTTCGTCTTTAGATTTGAGCAAGTAGACGAATGCGTACTTAGAGAAGTCATCGATGAAGGTTATGAAATACTTCATTCCGGCTTTTGTAGAGAATTGTTTGAAGTCACAGATATCGGAGTGTACCAACTCCAGAATATTTGTGCTTCGATTGACCCGATGAAAGGATTTTCTAGTGATCTTTGTCTGAGCACACACTTCACACTTCTCTACCTTACCCCCACATTTGGAGATAAGTCCTAGACTAGACATTTTGTTTATTCTTTTACAATGAACATGTCCTAGCCTATTATGCCACAACTCAAGAGAATAATCAGAAAGAACGATTGCATTTATTTCATTAGACTGGTTTACAAGCTGAATTTTAAACATCCTTTCGGTTTGAAAAGCCTTTCCGAAGTATGTTCCCTTCTTGGACATCACCATCTGACCAGCATTAATGTCCATCCTCAAGCCTGCGTTGCTGAGCAGGCTCCCAGAGATCAGGTTCTTGGCAATCACCGGAACATGCTTTACTCCTTGGAGCGTCAGAATGTTTCCGGAAGTGAGTTTCAGCTCCACAGTCCCAATTCCCAGAACTTCAGCTTGGGCCCGGTTCGCCATGACAACCTTCTCAGAAGTTGGCTGGTACGTGACGAACCATTCCTTCCCAGAACAGACATGACATGTCGCACCGGTGTCTATCCACCAGTCAGAGTCAGCCCCCACAGTTGTGACCTGAGCGATCATAGCAACGAGGTTAGAAACCAAAGAAACCTTACTAGGCTCACCTTTTTCTGGTTGTTTGGGCTTAGATCTGCATTCACTCTTGTAGTGGCCTTCCTTGCCACAATTGAAGTAAGTCACGTGGGACTTGGACTTCTGTTGCTTGAATGAAGGATCCTTCACTTTCAGATTAGTGGAATCCTTCTTTTTGTGATGAGAAGCCACCTACTTCCCCTTGGGCTTTCTCGTCTGCACCAGATTGGCCTTAGCCAACTGTTTGGACAGAGTGTCCATCTTCTGTTGAGAACGCATCTCGTCCTCAACATGGATCTCTTGAAGGAGATCTTCCAAGCTAATATCCAGCTTCTTTCGATGCATTCTTGCATAGAATGTACTCCATCCAACGGAAAGTTTAGAGACAATCCCCCCAACAACAAACTTGTATTCTTGGAGTATGACTCTGCCAGGGAGTCCTTTATTGCATTCAGAATCAATAGCCTACAAAGACTATTATTCCTTCTCCATTTGGTGAGTTTGACTTGTGCAGCAGCAATGACATCTGCTGTACCACCTTCTGGAGTCGTCGGTCCTTCTGGAATCGTTGGTTCAGCTTCGATCAACACATGATCGACGTCCACTAGTTGAAGATTGAGGGTTATTTTCCTCTTCCAGATTTGAAAGTGTTCTTCGTCGAACTTCTCCAGTTTGTTAAAGCTGGTATCGAGGAGAGAGGTACGCGAGTTTTCCATTGTGCTGGTCTAGCTTTGAGATTGTTAGAACCGGGGCACAATTTTTCAATGGAAAACTGAATGAAACAGTTGTAAGAACGACGTTCCAACGCAACGCTTTAAGGAAGGTGCGTAACAGAGATCCTAGGAGGATTCTGGAATACGAAAATCTAAGAAGATTTCGTAAACGTAGCAAACGATAGTAGTGCTTCTAAACAGAAGATACTAATCGAAATGCTAAAGGCAGCAGTGAAGGTGACAGGCGATAGATGGAAGGTAGTGACCTGCTGGGGTGTCAAAAACACCAGTGCTCAAAGCTAGATCCGCCTACACGGTCAGCTTCCAGGAACCAGCAAGTTCGAGTGAACTCTGGAACGCTCTGGAAAAATGCTCTAAGACGGACTGCTCGGAACGACCAGGACAGAACACCAGTTGCACGGGGAAGAACAAGGTGCGCAGCAGCTCTCTCTTCTCTCTTTTTGAATTTCTGAAGTCTAAGAAGTGTGTACCGAGAGACAAGAGAGGCTCTGAATATATAGCCACTGCTGTAACTGTCCAGATCCGAGATATGTGCCACGTTATAATGTCAGATCCACAAATCCAGGATCAGTTACGAATCAGTCAGAACGTGGACAACCACGAACTGTGCGAGTTGCGCCATTTGAACGAGTTGTGCGTGCGCCATCAGCGCAGACTGCGCGCACTGCGCACGCTGCGCAACCAGCGCAAGCTGGCGCAACCCGCGCAACCGAGCACCCGCGCAACCCGCGCACGCGTGCACCCCGCGCAACCCAGCGCACCCGCGCACGCGCACACGCGCGCACCCCGCGCAACCCATCGCACCCGCGCACCCAGCGCAACCCTGCGCACGCGTGCACCCCGCGCAACCCAGCGCACCTGCGCACCCTGCGCAACCTGGGCGCGTAACTGGGCTGCGCAACGTGGGCGCGCAACGTGGGCGCGCAACGTGGCCGCGCAAGTGGCTCGCGCAACGAGCGCAACTTAAGCGCACTATGCGCCTAGCGACGATGCTGACGTGTTAAGTGCAAAGTGCGCCAACAAAACGCCACATTACGCCTCATGAGCCCATGAGCCCGAGTCCGAGTCCGCTACCCCAATGGAAATTAATTTCCCAAGAGCAAAAAACATGAATGCTTTTCTTGGAGCCTTATCCTTAACTCCTAGTAAAATCACCCACATGGTTCCCTCCTTAGGGTCACCACCCCATGTGCATATCCCAACAACACATACAAGTGTATATGTTGTGATAACTCATGGTGCTTTTCCAATGTGGGACTAAACTTTGCTAGGCATGTTGAGAGCAAGCTCTCTTCATGTCAAGGAGCAAGAGGACCAACACTTTTTTAGGGTTTTACGAGGTTTGTTGGGAATGTTAGGATTTATATGCGTGGAATGGTTTTGACTGGATGGATTTCTGTTGGTCGGATCTCGGGATCACTGTTATTGATTTGCATTTAATAAAATTTTGTTAGCTGGCTACGGTACGATTCTCCGAGTTTAGTTGGAGAATTGTAGGATTGATACTTTGTTATCCCTCTTTTATGTGTAGTTATGAATTGTTACCGACGGAGCCGTCTCCCCTAATTTGTCCAAATAGAATATCTGGATTGCTACCCTTTGTTTGGATTTTGTTGAATCACTTAATGTGAATATTTATTGGGTTTATAAGGTTTGTTGGATATGCACAAAATAGTTTTGGTTGGATCCTGAGATCACCGTTCTTGATTTGAAAATTTGAATTTAGTAAATTTTGTTAACTATGCTTATGATTGAGTCTAATTCTGTTGGACGATTCTAGGGTTGATATTTGTTGTCCCTCTTCTATATGAAGGTTCAAGTTGTTAACAATTGAGAAATTTCATTCATGCTTTTGGATTGTGCACAATTTTCCAATTTGTGTTGGCTGCAATGTATGAGTGGATGGGCATGCATTTGATCATGAGGAGATTTTTCGAGGAGCAAATGACGGAGAAGCAGCAAAACCACAACTCTCATTAAAACCTTGTGTTCTTTTTTTGTGTGTTTCTTAAGCTTCGACCACATTAACCAACCATAGTGGTAGCGACATTTTCGGAAGGATGACAAAATCGTAAGAAATTCTCTGAGTATGTAGCCTGAACTGCATATCTCATCAAAGATCACGTTTCTTAAACTTAGACTACTTAAACTTTGGTGATTCAGCATTCCGAGGAGTTCTTAAGTTGGAGGACGGGCAAGAGAAGTACATGAGTACTTGTTGAGTCTTAACTGCAATTTGTTTGGATGTAATATATTAATCTAGTCTGGCATTATCCTCAGATATTGGTTCTAATTCATAAGAGGTTGGTGAATGCATGGTTTGCTATTGGACTGTGTTAAATGGGGTTGCATGGTGGCAAATAGTTGAGTGGTAGGTGCATGAGAAGTGAATAAGATTCTCAACCAGAGAAAACTCAGGAAACTCTGTTAGAGAGGAGGACTATAATACCATAACTGATCCTGATTTACGGAAATAGGCAGATGGATCCAAATTGCTAGACAGGATGTGGGTGATTGATAGCGAAAGATAGAATAAGCGGAAGCAAACACTAGAACAATATTGGTGTAGAGGGAAACTCCTCTGCATAGTTACTAGATACCGTTCTCTTTCAAAAGAAGATGTAAAGCTACAAAACTCTCTCACACCCAACCAAGTTACAGTTTTAATGGATCTCCTTTTAATAGCCACCAAAGATAAATTAACACAAAGGAAATGTGCAATAAAGTATTGATCACATCGAACCCACAAAATATCTAGAATCCGGCAGAAATGTAAGCGTGGAATTCACCAGAGAAAGAAAACATTCTTTGTAGAAAATTTATTAAATAAGAAATTGATTACATTACATAAGTTTGGGAATGCTTTTATTTATAGCTTTCAAGTAATTCTAATCCCACTAGTAAAATAGTTCTAAATGATATAGATAAATACTTAAAGAAATCAAATCCTAAACTAATCCTACTAAGACAAGGTTTCAGAAATCTGTCCAGAATCCATGATCTGACTTGGACAACAAAACTTACATCTTAAACATGGTTACTAGAAAAAAATAATTGAAACATGAAACTTGTAGCCCTTGGATTGGGGTGATATGCCCAAAAGGAACACCTGTGCTAGAAAGCATGTCTTCTTCTACTTAAAGTGCATAGTGCTAATCCGAGTTTGAAGACGTGGGTCCAAATTGTTATGCATCATAAATTTGAGAAGAACATTACTCCTGAATCCTCTTTATGTTGATCGTAGCTCTAGGAACATTCTCCACCATTGGTTGAAGTAATTGCATAGGTTAGAACTTTGAAACCACGGCTAGAAAACCCCCCACACTGCTCCCATGCTGTCACTCACAGCAGACCTGGCAGACTGGGCTGGTATACCCACTTCGGCTGTATTACTTCTTCATTTTGATCCACCTATGGAAATGTATTTTCCGTGACCTTTGGCTTCATGTCTAAACTCCCTTTATGTAGCTCAAGTTATAGCCTTTTGAATGAAGGTGTGTCTAAGTGAACAACATGGACTGCCTGAGGAAGTTATGCTCCTTTTGCACCTCACTTTTCTAGCAATCTTGAGACTCCCTCGAACACTTGTGGACAACCTCCAACCAAGGATCCCTGAGTCGTAATACCCAAAACATGACAGGTTGAAACTTGTATATCTTATGTTTTAAAATTATATGAAGTACCCAATAATTAGGTGGCTTCTAGTTTGTTTTGGATGCCATTTTATGAATAATGGAATTTATAATCCCATAAGGCCGTTTGAGATTTATATTATGTAGGGGATAAAATTAGTCTTATCAGAGTGCATTTACTTTGGTTCTTTGGAGTGTACTACTGTGCCCTAGAGTTGATGACTGCAGTTCTGTAGCATAACTTATCTTCTGCCTTCTTCCAGTCTCTCACTTTTAAGAGAACTTTCGAGGATTCCTCCTTCGGTACTTCACTGCAGATTACCTGCTAATTCAACAATTTGGTTTGACAAGCCCTTTCTAATGTTTATAGTTTCCTTGTGCTGAGACTTAACCAAATGAGAGGGTTATGTCCATGTTCCCAGCTGGTAAAAAGTTGATCAATAATTCTGTTGGATCCTCCGCAGTCTAGAGCTATACTTTATAGCTGCCATGGTTTCTGATGTGAAAGGCTTAGATAATGATGAAGGATAGGAATTAGTGAAGACATCTTGATTTTCACACGAAGAAGGCAATACATTGTTTCAAAGGTAATAAGGTATACTTCGTCTGATGAGGGACCAGGAGAGATGGTTTCATTTCATGCATTCATTCCAAGATATTCTGAACTATTTGACAGCTCTTATTGAGAGTAAAGTGATACTAATTGTGAAATATGTAAACATGATGGAGCATATGCGGAATGAACACGTTTTCATTTTTTATGTTGCACATCAGCTTCTTCTTTTAATTGATATCAGATGTATACATTGATCTAGTTTAACTGAAATATGCCATTTTGTAAGTTTGAATGCTTATGCAGAAGTATAGGCCATAATTGACAACAATTAAATGATTATTTCTGTTTATTCTCTCTTAATTTTTCAGGCCTGGTGCTTCATCTGGAATACTACTTGGTGCAGTTACTCTGCCCACTGTCTTACTATCACGGTTGATACAAACATTGAGAATATTATCTGTCCACGATGTTGGATCTGAAGGTGAAGCTTGTCTTTGTTCATACTTTTTTTTAATAGGTATTGTAACTTTGTAAGTCAAGTCTTGTAAGTTTATATTAGCAAACTTGTATGAAGGCACAAATTTGGTTACATGTTCAGAGAATAGTTAGTCACTAGATCTTATATCATTTTCTTCATCTGTCCCTATGTTTAAAGATTGTATATCTGTGATAATTCATAAGCATAAAAAATACTTTGATACCTTTAGTTTCATTCTTTAGGTAGAGTAAGTTTATTATAACCTCCTTCATCTTGTACAACTTCTTTCCATTTTTGTATTAGTATCTTGTAATGTTGAAATTCCTATCTCAATTGTATCTTTTTCAGGGATTGCATATTTGAACTTACAATATTGGACTGTGTCCACGGGTTGCTGTGGCGTGCTCCTCTTCATCATATTGATATTGCGGCAAACTCCAAATAATATAACTTCTTCGCAACTAAGGAGTTCTAAAGCTTCCAAATATAGCTCACTGTACATAGTTCTCTATGTACTTATGTGCTGTCTGGCTTTTGCAAAAAGATCTTACAGTGGTCAGTTCCAATATTTTTTATTTGATTTCTTAATAACATGGAATCCTGATATTTCTTAGGAAGCAAAGACACTTCTAATATGTTGTACCCATAGCCAGCATGTCTTGGATACTTTAAACCATGCAACTATTATACAGGTGAAAATCTGTCCAGACACTTGTCCTAGCTGTGCAGCCGTGCCAAACACTTACTGCAGGTTTGCCTGACGTCAATCTTTGGTGTTCGTTTTGGACTTATTCCAGTACGAAGCCAACAAGTCACATTGTAGAAAATTGCAAATAAACAAGCATGACCAGTTAACACTATGCAATGGGAAGACATTTTGTTTGGCCCTTGCATCCTAGTTTTACGAATCTATCACGCACCGTGTCCTTATATTTTCATGTTTCAACTATCTGTTTATGCCCATGCTTGTTAGGATGTTTCACTTTTACTGATTTTCTCCCTTAAAAGTCATCAGGGGGTGGCCTAGCCGGTGGGGGCTATTGAGGGATGGGATAATGGGGAGTTCCTGGGTTCGAGCTAGGCCTTTCAAAAAAAAATCTGCCATTAAAAGAAATTTCCCTTAACCATTAGAAGTCCAACAAAAAGCTGTAGTATTCATGAATTGAAGCTGATTTAAACTGTTTAAGCTGATTCTTTCTTCTTAATCTATATACAGGCTCTTATATTTCAATTAATTTGTTGTGGTTACTCTTTCATGGACTGGCAACAGTGTCACTTATCCAGAAACTTCTTCAATCGTTTCCATCTTGTGCCTCAATGGGTATACATTCTTCTATGACCTCTGCTTTCTAAAACATTCGGATATATGTTCACACAAAAATATTGATGTGGATTCAATATTAATTGTAGGTATGTGGAATAAACATAATAGTGAATTAAGTAATATTTTAGATCTTCATTGTTTATATTTAAAAGGAATTTTACTTGTAGCATGGTTGTTAGAGATGTGAGATTTTTTTATATAGAAATGTTATCTGCTGCACCATTCTATTGTAGTTTAAGAAAGTATTTTTTAATAAGTTTGAACCTCTAATTTCAGAATACATATGGAAGGCATTGTCTGCCCGACGATATGCTTGTTGCTTGCTTCTTGGAGGATGCAAGTTCGAGTCATGGAAAAAGCTTTCTCGAACAATGATTAGGGGGTTAACCCCATATGTCATCCATGACAGCTGGTGTTGACTAGCTTTGCGGATACGGATGGCTCCACAAAGTGCTCACGTTCCACTTTGATTCAACTTCAGCAAAGTGGTTTAGATGTGTTTACGAGAAGGATTAGTTATATTATCCCGATCAGTCATAAGTGGGACCGGTGCTGGTAGACAAGAGAAATGACCCAATGTTTTGCAATACCACGTACGCATATTATCTGTTTAGAATCTCTTCACGACCAGGCCAGGCTGAATTGGGCCTCCACTTGAGATGGGAATGGCTCGGCCTAAATGCATCATTCGATGAAAATATTCTAGTCTAGTCGCCTCCCATCAAATGGGTTGTCGACCACCGGATTGGTGTTGACCAACTTCCCGACCGACACGAAGAACACATGTGATTTCATTTTTTTTTTGAAAGAAATGTGATATATATATATATATATATATATATATATATATATATATATATATACCTCCCGGCGATTCGCTCCCCCTCGCCCGCCGGGGTTTTCCCATCCGTCTCCTCCGCCAGGGTCGGCCCCGTAGCCCCCCCCTCGCCGACGCAAGCCGCAGCAGCCGCGGTGGTCCCCTGCCCGGCAGAGGCCCCCCCTGCCGCCTCCCCTCCCCCTCTCCACTGCGCCGGCCTCCCCTCCCAGCAGCGGCCCTCCTCTCAGAAGCCCACTCGCTTCCTCAGGTCGGCCGGAGCCCCCGCCCGCCGCGCCGATCGCTTCGGGCCGCCCCCTCCCGCGTTCCGCCTCCTACCCGTGGCCTTCCCTCTCCGCCCCCCGCTCCATCCCGCGAGGCCGTGCCCGCCCCTCCCGGCCGAGTGCTCCCGTCCGGCGGCCCTCGCCGTGATCCACCTCCGGAGTCTCTACCCCCCCTCCCGCGCCGGCCGGCCTCGGGGTGTGCGCCCTCCAGCGTGCGCATCGGGCCAGGCGTCAACCCGGGAAGCGTGCTGGCTCGGTCGCCTCGGGCCCCGCTCCCGAGCGGACCGAGCGTTCCCTCGGGCCTCGCGCCCGTGTCCTTTTCCCCCTTTTTTCTTTTTTAGTTTTCCCTTTTGAAATTTGAATTTCGTGGAAATTCGAATTATGTGTGTGATGTTTTGCTGTTTCCTGTTTAGTCTCAATAAATTCTAGTGCTTCCAAATTATATATATATATATATATATATATATATATATATATATATATATATATATATGGGTAAGTCTGCATACATCTCAATTTTCCCGACCCTGCGTAAGCAGGAGTCTCGTGGCACTAGGACGTCAATGTTTTAACTTTTAAAGAATTGGGATCAGTCATTGTGCTACATTATTTTAGATAACAGTGGAGTATGGTAGAACTTTCTAGAATATACAATGGGCAAGGGATGTGCTTGAGCTATTTAGTATTTCACTAGGACTTTGAAACATGTTATAGCTACTTTGACAAGATATTTAAGCAATAAATGTTGGCAACATGATATTTTGCGTTGCCATGCTACTTTCCATTATGTGCATATCATCTGCAAACTATTGTGTCCATATATGCAAACTATAATTAGTGTAAAAAAATTTAGTCCACGAGAATTTGAAATTATAGAGTAAGAAATATTTGATTTTTTGAAAAAGTCTTCTCCGTTTTTCTTTAATTAAAACAAGTCTGGATATTTCCAACTATCCAACTCTTCACACAGGGTGTACAGTCGTCGGAAATTGGACTATCTTGTTTTATTAAGAGATGAAGAAGCCATCAAACTTAGTATCATTGTGAATATTTTGATAATTAACAACCATACGTGTCTTTTCTCTCTTTTGTTCACTATAGTTTCTAACCGTGAAAGCTGGAGAGGAGTGCGAACTACTACTACGTGAAATAAGTCTTAATTCCACTAATTCTTTTATTTGTACATCAAACTCTTGTTGATCTTGTAGAGTGGTACAAAACAAAATTGACTCAAATTAATTTGGTGTTATCAATCGGAGTAATTTTACAATACCTAAGAAACTTGTCCTAAATTGTAAAGGTTTTGGACGAATAAGGATTTAAGTTTGTCCATAATTCTATCATTGCTTAATGATTAAATTTGTGTTGTTAAGTTGGTGCTTTTGTTGTCTGCGCTAAAATCATCACGTTTCAGTGAAGATGATGTGCGTTTCTTAGTCAACTTAAAATCCTTATGAGCTAAAAAGGTACGACCTTTTAGCCTAGGAAGCCTTACATTCTAGAATACAAAGCTAAATTCATTTCAAACGGATAAACTATTTAAATAAAATTATTTCCTAAAATAATGTCCCGACGTATATTAGGAAAAAATATTGACTAACGAATAACAAAAATATGAACTTCATCTTCAATTATGGTAACTTCAATTGGTTATAAAGACAATGATAATGCATCAATCTAAATTGTCCACTTATGCCAGAGACAATATGCTTATGTTCTAATTTGTATTGGTATTCAGGAGAACCAATTAGTGTCTAATTACACTGGCACCAGTGTCAATTAGTGTATGTAGTGTCATGTCTTCATAGTTTTTATATGATATGCCAATTCTCTATGTTGACATAATTACTAGTATAATCTTTTAAATTAAAAAGAATAAACTCTGGAGGAACCACTAGTTTGGGTAGTGTTCTAAATGACGGTTAAGGCGGCCGCTCTCAATAGTGCTTTTGCAGTTGGCGGTGGAGTAGGCGGTTAGCGGAGGTGAGGCGGCGTAGGCGGACGCCTAGGTGGACCAATATCTAGTCAGATATTTTGGCAGAACCGTTTTGCAAGCATTATTGACCTATGATTCACTTTTACAAGACTGAGGGTCTGCTTGGATTGAGGGTTAAGAGAGTTAAGTGAGGGGAAGTTAAGTGAGGGGGAGATAAAACCATGTTTGATTTGAGGGTAGAGGTTTAGGAGGGAGGGTTATAGAGGGTTAAGTGAGGGTTTATTTCACCCTCTTTCGTCCATTTTTTTAACCCCCGAAATCAGAGGATTAACGAGGGGGATTGAGGGATTTTGTTTAAAAAGTCATAAATATCCCTTATTTGTTCTATAAAATATTATGATTTTTTTCTCTCCATTTTTTCTTGTTTTCAACATGTTGCTCTGTACCTTCATAATTTGTGAAGATATTTTGACAAATTCTAATTAAAATTTCAATCAAATTTAATTTTTATGACATATGTAATAATGTTATTTTGGTAACTATCATATTTTTATTAATCATCCTCTCACTCAAAACCTCCAATCCAAGCAAGAGTTATTAAACACCCCCCACTTAACTCTTCCTCCAATCCAAACAAGGTTCTATGTATTGACTCTACTCCCCCTCATTTAACCCCACTTAACTGTGCTTATTTTTTCCCCTCAATCCAAACAGACCCTGAAACTTCATAAATCTTTGTTCTACAACTTAGTTATGTATAAAACAGCCTTAAAATATGCATATTATGCAAAAAAAAAGTGGTAAAATAATAAAAACGTTCAAAATGTATCAAGCGCCTAGGCGACAAGCGGACCCTCTCCGCCGCGCACCCGCCTATCGCCTTTTAGAACCTTGAGTTTGGCCCTTGTAGGTTGATTCAAACCTAGGTGGTCCATATCTATTTTCACTATTCCTTTTTGGGAGAAGGCTAGTGACTTCTATTATGAGTTGTGCAATTTTATATCAAGGTCGGATTTGTACATGTTGTTGGCCATGGTTCTCCATTAAAACCTTTACTTCACCAATATAATGTGGATCAATAACTCTGCCATTAATCTAAATATTACGTTGAATGGTCCATCCGATCTTGACTTGGGAGCTATTCTATCATATGACCTACAATTTTTATTCCTTGTTGCAAGTAATTCAGTTGTTTTTCTTCAATTGAATAAAGATCATACCAAATGGAATTTGATGATATAGTAGGTAACAAAGCTTTACGTGAGAATTTTTTAACCAGTAAATTCATTATTGTCACATAAATGTATTGTTACTAAATCCTTTTGGTGTGGTAAGGATTTGTTATTGAAACTATATGTTATTAGGAGGATATCTTTTTAATAATATCTTGTGCTATAATCATTTCGCTATACGATTTATTTATCATGAATCCACAAGTGAGGTTGTTCAACTCTAAACTTCTCAGTATGAGTAAACAAATAGAGGTGAATCCTTATAGGTAATCTGATTACATAAGAGAAACCATTGATTTTGAATTTCTTATCAAAATTGATCTTAAAGACATTTACTTTTGATGCAAGAGAAAGACGCTCGCGAATCAAAAATTGTTTTGATCGTAAATGTGTCTCTTTCTGAGTTTGTAAGTATAGTTTTGAGATAACAAGGACAGTTAGATAAAACTGTTTTATCTGTTGTTGTATTACCATTTTACCCTTGCTTATTTGCTCAATATTTTCTAGAGACTTATTACCTTTTTTTTATTTGCAATAGCTCTTGCTTCCAAATAAATAGTTAATTTATTTTCAGATATTTGTAACGGTCTTCTGGGTACTTCTATAATAGGTTGAGATGCTATTGTAGAAACATCTGTTATCCATATATCAAGTAAGGATATATTAGATATAGCTAATAATTTTGGTTGAATTATTTTTCTGTTGTTCTTCGTTCAACAATTTTACTGATTATTGTTTAAACATACCATAATTATCAGAGGTTTTGAAAGTAGTTACTTTTGATAATGCACACAAAAAATCCCATACCATAGCTAATGTGTTGCTTTGTTTGACAAGAACTATATCCTGTAACTGAATAAGGAGGTTGATAACTTTCTCGATATTAGGATCTTCGAGAGCTATCATATAACTAGGATATAAGGTAAATATTAAGTGTCCTACAACTATATTCGACTGGATGACCCCCAATATTGAGTCCATTTTGACGATATTATTCTGTCATCACCGATCATAACCAAAATTGGAAAATCTATTCCTTTTTCGGAATAATGAAACAATTTTTTACTTGGGTTGCTCCTAGATATAAATATTTATCTCTCTTACCATACTTGTGTCTAATTCTCTTGATTCTTTGTAGAGGTAGAATCTAGAGCTTATTACTCTTACTTCTCCTTAATAAGAAATGTTTCCATGAAATCTCTAAAAAAATATAAGTTTTCCGTTTTGAAAAATGTGCAGAACAAGAATGAGTTCGTTTTGTAAATCGTATTCGTTTCTATTTTGAGATTCTGAAGATCTCTTAGATTATCTTCATTTATCTTTAGAACTTCAGTTTGTGTATTCACAACATTATCTTCTTATGATACTCTCAGCATTTCACAAACATCAAATTTTAATTCTTCAGAAGAAGATGGAGAATTATTATCTTTCTTCTGTATTATTCAGAAGAATTAGAATCAGACATAGATCTAATTCAAATATTATTTATCTATGTTTTTTATCCTTTCTCCTAAGCATATTTCATAGTCTTTGTTGAGAATAGCCGTGTTGATATTCTCCAAAGTTTTGACCGTCTTTGCATTCATTTGCAAAGTGTCCTAATTTTTCACCAAGTAGACTAAGGTTTCCTAGGTCCAATATATCCGTTTCTCATAGGAAATTTTCTCTTATTGAATCTTCTCATTTTGAAATTCTGTTTAGAATTCTGTTAGAAGATGATCTCTTTCTAAACCTTTTCTTACATAATTTCTTGTAACCTTTCTTCTTTGGACTACATCCAAATTCAAAGTTTACTTTTAAGATAGAGTCACAACAAGATAATTCCATTCTGGATTTCTTGATATCCTTTTAAACTTGTTTAAGAGCCTTTTGCTCATAACGATATTTTTTTACTACTTCTTTGGACTAATATATATTTTTTTTTTTGGAAAAATGGTAAATTTTATTCCAAAATCAAATCATACATCTTACAATCATGGGTAATCCCACACCCAATTAGGGTGCCATGGCATTTATATCAAATTTTATATTATGTAGAATGTCTATAGGAGGGGTGCTTAGCCCCTCGAAAATACGACGATTCCGTTCCCTCCAAACATGCCAGATGGAGGCTGCAAGTCGTAATCTGGCAGTCTTGAACCATGTATGCCCCCTTCCTCTTTGGCCTCGTATCCCGGTAATGATGTCTCCGATCTCTCTCCCTGTATCACATCCTCCTAGCTCTGCGGCACTGCTCAGTCCATATATACCAGGACACCTCACACTCAAAGAACAAGTGTCTCATAGACTCATCTTCCACTTCACACAATGTACACTTCGGATTTGGGACTTGGATCCCAAAGGAGATGAGTCTGTCCCTTTTCAGCAGACGACCAAGCAGCTACCTGTAGACGCACAACTGCATCTTGCGGGCCATTCCCTTGCACCAGATGAAGTCATAGTCTGCACTAGTAGGATAAGTACGACGCACAAGGTTGTAGCAGCTAACGAACCGGAACTTCCCGGTACCTCCCGTAGCTCTCGACGGATCCCACGTCCAACCGTCTGCTGGCTGACTCGGATCAATATCTACCGTGCGGATAGCCTCTGCAAGCCCCAAAGTATGGCGGTACACCTTGGTCTCCACACTCCATTTCTAATGATATGTTGACAAGTTAACCCCCTGCCAACCTCCCTGTGTGTCTGGTCCCCCAGTATATTGATCAGAGATTGACGCTCTAACAATGGATCGCGCTAGAGGTCAGTCCCCGTTCCATCTCTTATAGTCCTCCGGATGGAAGATTTGAGTACAGTTCTGTGTCGCAGAATATACTTGAAAGTGACAGAGTGGTTGTTGTCGAGGGAGCATGTCCAGAAGTTGCCCCTCCCCTCACATACCGACTGGACATCCAATCAGCCCATAACGACCCACCTTTGATGAACCTCCATGCAAGCTTCAGACCAGAGGCCTCCCTGACAGACAACAGGGGTCTAAGTTCCACCCCTTCCTTTTCCCGAGGGCGGCAGAGCTGCTCCCAAGAGAGCGCATGCATGTCCCCTCTCCAGATGAAGTTGGCGCAAATGTTCTCCACTTTCTGGATGGTGGCGACATGGACTATAATAGACTGGAGCCAAAAAAGTGCCAGTGCCGAGATGACCGATCTGACTAGCTCAATGCACCCACCAAACGACAGGCCGACAGCCTGCCACCCTTCGACCCTCCTCTGGGCATACTCCACCAGACTGTGACAGTCCAGATCCCTCGCATAATTGACTGTCAGAGGCACCCCTAGATATTTCACTAGGAGGTTGCCTCTATCAACGTCCAGAGCTTCCGTACGTTCCTCCTTCAGTGAGCAGAGAGAGCTAAAGTAGACACGGCTCTTCTCGCGATTCAGTTGCAGTCCGGAGAGTTTATCCATTTCTCCCATAATCTCAGAGATCGTGGTCATTCCTTCCATAGAGGGCTGGAGGAAGACCAAGAGATCATCAACATAGATGAGGTGAGTGACCGGTGGTTCGATCCTCTTGAACAGCGGGACCAGCTTCCCACTGTGCACCGCTATATCCATCAGGCAGTGAAGTACTCCATGACGATTGTGAACAGGTAAGGGGACAGAGGGTCGTCTTGCCCGAGTCCTCTATTGCTGTGGAAGAACCCATACGGAGTAATCTGGATGAGGACAGAGAAGGTAGGAGTCGAGATGCACTCTCTAATCCTTACTACCCACCGCTTATCGAATTCCATGGCTAACATCAGGTGGCACAGGAAGTCCCTATTGTATTGACCATGTCATAGGCCATCCTCAAATCAAGTTTCACGCACGCCTTCTCCCCTTCTGGTTTATTGAAGCCCCTCACCATCTCATGCACCAGAAGACTGTGCTCTGCAATCGATCTCCCCTTGATGAAAGTCGTCTGGTTCGGAGAGACCAAGTCCTGCATAACCCCCTCCATGCACCGGCACATAAGGTGCGTAATTATTTTGTAGAGATAATTACAGCACGCTATAGGCCGAAAGTCCGCCAGCGCGGTCGCTCCTTCTTTCTTAGGCACCAGAGTCAGGAAAGTGTGGTTCAGCTCCTTCAGCAACTTCTCCTCCGAAAAGAACTTCTGGACTGCCTCAAGCACCGGAACCTTCAGGGTATCCCAGTGGCGTTTGTAGAACCCACTGCTAAATCCATCTGGCCCCGGGGCCTTGTTGGGGTCCGTCTTCATGATGATAGCCTCCACCTCCTCCAAAGATACCGGCGCGAGTAACTGGCTATTTCCATAGGACGTCACTAGCTTCTTTGTAGTGATATCCGGAAACACAGAGAGATAGTCTGAAAATATAACTCAGTGTAGTACCTGACAGCCTTCCCTTGGATCTCTGACGGCTCTCCTACCAGTTTGCCCTCACCATCAATCAGGTGGGAGAGACTGTTCCTGTGCTGTCTGGTCCGGATAACATCATAGAAGAACTTGGAGCAGCGGTCGCCTTCCTTGAGCCAGGAGCATTTAGCGCGTTGGGCCACACTAATCTCCTTCTGCAACCGGAGTATGTTGACTTCCCCAATCGGTTCCTTCTCCCTAGCCGCTAGGGGCCCATTCATCATATCGGATTGCATGGAATTCTGGATGGCCCTGAGTTTCGCCTCCTTATCTTCCAGGGAAGGCTTAGGCATTCTCTTCACCCAACTCCGAATAGCCTTCTCTGTACGCTTGAGGATGTGGACCATGCGGTACTGTGCCGTGCCCGCCTGCTGGCTAAGAAGAACCTCTCCAACAGCCTCAGAGTACCTTTCAGAAAGAAACCAGTTGTTGTTGAACCGGAAAGGCCGCGACTGTAGTGCCTCGTCCCTATATCGTGTCCCGTTTTCGTCCACGGGGTGCACGAGAAAGGAACACTGTCGCTACCGATTCAGTCGGGACCGATAGATCAGAATCGGTTTAATCGGTCGAGCGGGAACGATTGAATTAAGATCATTTTTTCGTTATGGAAAGGATTATTCGGAATCAAGTCCCATATTCAGCGGGTTGCGCCTCAAGGATTGGCTCTGCGGCTGAGTCGGAAGAGACCTCCCGTTGCTCTGCTTTTCATGCCGTACTTGCTTTGGCTTTGGTTTTCGTGAATGCATTTTCGTGAATGTTTTCGATGGTTTTCATGGCTTGCGTCTTCGAAATTCGCATTCGTATCGAATTCTTTGAATAATACAGTGTTCTAATCAGTTGCTTATGCGATTGCAGGTGATCGCGTAGGCGACGTCTAAGCGCAGCCAACCAGTCCCTCGCCTGAAGCAAAGACTAAGGTGAGTGGCTGACCTTCTTCGCCTCGACCCTCTGTTTCAGAATCAAATATTAAACACAAAAACAATGCTTGTCACCATAGTGTAGAATCAATGAAATCATGGCACGATTCTTCACGAAACACTTGCTATCGAACTGCTTTACATGAAAAACTGATGCCTGCTTTCTTATGCCTTATTTACTTAGCCTATGCAAACCAAAGGATGAATCGATTAACGTTTATCGCAACGATACGGCTAAAGTGCATAAATGACTAAGTTCAAAGAAAGGGTCAGTTTCACACCAAAAGAGAAAGTTAAAGGTTCTAGTAAAAAGATAGAATATTTCATGAATCTGCAAAACGGTCATTGAACAACTTATGCATAAGGCGTAGTTTCCTCGAACAGTTGCCTAGGCCAAGGAATCGATTCGGCCCGGGAGGAACGAGTATAGCAAGCGCCACCCATAAATCGGCGTGGGTGATTCGGAAACTTTCGCACATGGCTCGCTACCCGCCGCGAAAGGGTCACCGTCTAACCCAGCTATAGTCCATGATGGCTTGACATTGCCAGTGACCTTTACTCCCCTTTCACTGCTTGAACTAACGCACGTGACACGGGATGATTATGATAACTGCTTAATGTATACAATTTCAGATGCTTGTCTCAAAACATGTTAACATGCAAATCAATCAGGATGGTTAGAAAGATCACAAAAATAGCTAACATGTTTTATAAAACTGCTTGAACCAAATGTAGAGCTTGGGTTTAATTAGCCACTCGCCAGTACATATGATCGTAGTGACCCTCGCTTTTTGCAGGTGCCAGGAATCAGGAAGAACGTGCCAACTAGCTAGGCAACGTTCGTACTTTTGAAGCTTCGACCGCGCGTCGAAGACACCGCCGCTGAACTCTTGAAGACTCTCCGCAAGTCCAAGGAACATGTCTCGGCATCCCTCACATCCAGGTGGCTGGAATACTTTTGTTGTAAATGAGGGATGTATGTATGGAACGACTATCTCATCGGCACTCCTTTTGTAATCGAGTCATGTTGTAAAGCCCGCGCGGCACGATTGTAATAGAGTTTGTAAATGATGTCTATTATCAATAAAATACAAAGTTTCTGTCTCAATGTGTTGTTCAATTTGTCTGCGCTCTCTCTTAGTTGACGTGTTTCAGATTACCTTATGACTATGCCTTGTGCGATCGCAACCTAGGTTCGCACGACATCACGTCCGGGGGACAACTCTCGATTCTTCGGAATCGGGGCGTGACAGCGACTCCCAAGTAGGTCGCTCTGCGAAACTGACCCTGATAGGAGAATGATCGCTCGTCCCAGCAGCCAGGCCCTCTGCCACATATTTTGGGAAGCGACGGAACCACTCCCCATTTTCCAGAGCTCTGTCCAGCTGACAAGCAACTCTGTTGATGACAGTTTTGTTATGCCAAGTCCAGATGTGTCCAGTTCGCTCCAATCCCTATAGCCCCGACTGAAGAAGACACCTCTGGAAATCATACATGATCTGATCTGGGACAGGTCTGCCTCCCACCTTCTCCCTTCTGTGAAGGAGAGCGTTGAAATCACCCATCAAGAGCAGCGAAAGATGCAATGAGTCAGCAGTAGCAGCCACTTTGGCTATATCCCGCCAAAGGCCCTCCCGACGCCGCCTGTCATTGTAGCCATAGACCGCCCCTAGCAAGAACCTGAAACCACCTTTATTAGAGAGGGAGATGGCTATCAATTGCTCCGACATCAGGACCATATCCCCGTCCCAGTTGTTGCTATTCCATCTGATCCAGATCCGAGCCATGTTACAAAGCGCCAGATTGTGAAGTTGGGTCCAATGGGGGGGAGTCCGTCGGGATAGTGTATTCTCTCCTTTAATCTTAGTCTCCAGCAATACAAAGATGTCGCACTTCTCTCTGCGTAGGACCTCACAAATCTCTTTCCATCTTCCTAAGGAGCATGTACCCCTGACGTTCCAGGCGATAACCGCCATTAATTATTAAGAGGGTGGGTCCCCTGCGTACCTTCTGGACCAGTACCGGGGATGGTACCACGTCCGTCAACGCCATGTCCTCCTCCAACCCAGGAGTGGTGGAATGCTGGTTCGCCGTTTGAGAGATCATCATGGCTCAAGCCGGGTTGTCCACACAAAGCGGCTCACCGTGGCCAGGTGAACGGCCCTCCTCCCGGGGGTGCCCGTCACGTAGAGGGCCAGCATGTCTCTTCCTGCTATACACTCTCTCCTCGAAAGTACCTCCATCTCCTCTATGCTCTCGTCCCGATGCCGACATGCCTCTGGTGACCATACTCCTCTGTGCGGAGAAAGTGATTATAGCCCCACTGGGATGTACCGTCTGAGGTGAGATAGTCACCATAGCCCCACTGGGGTGTACTGTCTGAGGTGAGATAGTCAGACTCAGTCCACTGGCATCCTCCATCAGCTGGTCCCCCTCCTGCAGGACCCCCTCGGCTCTCGTCCCCACTAGCAGTCTCTATCACCCTGGATGTTTCCGGTTTCTCAGCTAGCTCTGGTGGGGTCACCGTCTTCTGTCCTCCGGTAGAGCAAGTACTGGCGAGGTGCCCGAAACAGGCACATTGAGAACAGACAGGTGGTACCAATTCATACTCAACCTTTTGGATTAGAACCTCTCCAGATAGGACTTCATACTCCAACAAGCTCGGGAGCTCTCCACCGGCCCCGATCTCCACGAACATCCGAGCATACATCAGCCTCGACCGAAAGGCTGTAGCATCATCAGCATTGATCGGTTTGCCCACCAAGTTGGCGAGCTTCATAAGCAAGGGGATGCTCCAATACCTGACTGGGAACTCCGGGAAGCGGATCCAAACATGGATAGCATTAAGGACTTCCTTCTCACAACGCAATTCCGGAGTCCACTCTTTCAGAATGATCGGCCTGCCATCAAACGTTCAAGGCCCTCCATGGATAATCCTGGTGACGTCTTCCGCCAGTCCAAACTTCACATAGTAGAAGCCATTCTCTCTCGCAAATATCTCCATGCTTCCTTTAGGCTGCTAAACACGTGCCGCATACGCCCGGATCTGCCCATAGAAGGGCTTGTTCCCCAGCACGTACATGACCAACGTGTTCTCCCAGAAAGCTGTCACCTTCGCTATCTCCTCCGCAGGGAACGAGACTCGAAAGCCACTCCCTACCTTCTTTGGTGGGGCGTAATCCATAGAGGCTGGACATTTGGTCCAACTGGCTTACATATGTCAGCCCAGGACTTTCCCACAGGGCGGAGGGGCATCTCCTGAGACCATGGGGCGACACTAGGTGGGGAGGACCCTATGCCCTGGCCCCCTAAGTCAACAGCTTTTCCTTTCCCTTTATCCGTCGTCGACGCCTTGGGACACCACCCAACTGTTCTCCCACCAGCACTATTCCCCGTCCGGTGGGGGGCCCCGGGGCCATGGGGCGTCTTCCGCGTCTCCGAACCATCGCCCGTTCTTCTGTCAGAGGTGTAGCGCGCCTTTAGGTGGGACAACGCACCACCCTCCTTGCCCACACTCCTACCTCCGCGACGTCTGGTAACCATCGTCCAGCCACCGTTCTCCATCTGTCCACCCTGAGATCCAGACAAGGATCCAGGTTGGAAATCCGAAGCTCCCGTCAGGTCTGGAACCCAATGATCAGCACCGTTAAGGGGCACGTCCGCCACCCCTGCCGTTCCTCCCCTGGTTACCGCCGTCGAGCCGCCCACATTCACGTTTCTCCCGTTCATAACGGACTAGGCCAGCTCCCCCGGACAACACCAATGCTGCCCCTGCCGCCGCCAGCGCCAGCGCCAGCGCCACCGCTGCCACCCGCGCCAGCGTTGCCACCGCCGCCGCACCCGGCATCGTCCGACATCGGCCTAGGCGACCCTGCGCCTGCATCTGCGCCCGTGCGCGCTGCTTCAGATCCCGCACCGCCTCTGCCGCCTCCAGAACCGTCGGCGCCGGTGCCTCTCTTGGTCGGTCCGCCCCCGGCCAGGCCGCCGCTGGCCGAGCATATATATATATAAGGCTGTGAACGTCTTAACTTTCCTGATCCTGCCTAAGCGGGAGTCTCGTGGCACTGGGACGCTAATGTTTTAGAGCATTTAGTTTATTCATTGTGGTCCATTGTTTTAGATAACATTGGAGCGTATGGTAGAACTTTCTAGAATATACAACGGATAAAGGATGTGCTTGTAGTGCCCCGTCCCTACATCGTACCCCGTTCTCCGTCCACGGGGTGCGCGAGAAAGGAACACTGTCGCTATCGATTCGGTCGGGACCGAAAGGTCGGGATCGACCGAATCGGTCGAACGGGAACGGTTGAATTAAGATCTATTCCTCGTTATGGAATGGCTTCTTCGGAACCTAGTTCCATATTCAGCGGGCTGCGCCTCAAGGATTGACTCTGCGGCTGAGTCGGGAGAGACCTTCCGTTGCTCTGTTTTTTTCACGCCGCTTGCGTTGGTTTTGACTTGGTTTTCTGAATGCGTTTTCGTGAATGTTTTCGATGGTTTTCATGGCTTGCATTTCGAACTCGCATTTCCTATCGAACTTCTCGAATAATACAATGTTCTAATCGGTTGCTTGTGCGATTTCAGGTAATCGCGTAGGCGACGTCTAGCGCGACCAACAAGTTCTCTCGTCTCAAGCAAACTCAAGGTGAGTGGCTAACCCTTCTCTTCTTGACCCTATCTTAGGTAAATCGATAATGTTGTTGCGAATGAAAGAATAAATGCAAGGGCACGAACATGATAAAATGATCAAGTTTTTAAAGAGAATGTAGGCTATACCTTAATAACTAAAATTTGCCGTTGCACGGTCATGGACAACTTGTCGACAAGGTAGAGTTTCCCCGCACGGCAACCCGGGGCCACGGGACCGTTGCGGCCAAGAAAGGAAACAATTAGATAAGCTGTGCTGGGCACGAGTTAGGCGGGGACTTGCAGCGGGGCTCGCTACTCGCGCTGAAAGGGCCACGTTTAACAAAAGCTAAAGGAGTCTACGATGGCTCTAGGAGCGAGTGACCAATCACACATAATATTGCACTTGGTATGAAAATGATAACAATTGACAGGGAAGAACATGGTAAGTCTCATAAGGCGCGGCGCGGTCCGCCGTGGGTAAGTTTCATCGTATTTCACATTATGTTGTCATATGCTTGTTTGAAATTCATTAGAATGGTTAGAAACATTCATAAACTAAGTCATATAAACTCTTCAACCAAATGAGAGCTTGAAACTTAAATAGCCACGCACCAGTACAAAGTGTAATGTACTGATCCTCGCTCTCCACGCAGGTACCCCGAACCACGAAGGGCGTGCCACTTAAAGCTCAAGGTGGCGTGAGTATTTTTAAAGCCTCGTTCGTGAGTTGAAGGCTTGTTTCTGGAAATCCTTTTGAAGACCCTGCACTCAGTCCAAAAGAAAGAAAAGATGACGACTCGACTTCCCTCGATAGCAGGTGGAAAGTGTTATGTTTTGCTTGTAAAAAATGGATGTAATGTATGGAACGACTATCTCATCAGCGTTCGTTTTGTAAGTTGAGTCATGTTGTAAGCCCGCACGGCACTGGTTGTAAAGAAGTCATGTAAATTAAGTTTTATTATCAATGAAAAAGCCTACTTCTATTTCAAATGTGTCAATCAATTTCTCTGCGTACTCTAACTTGATGTTGTGTTTCGGATAACCTTATGACTATGCCTTGTACGATCGCAACATAGGTTCGCACGGCATCATGCCCGGGAGACGACTATCGATTCTACGGAATCGGGACGTGACATAATGGTATCAGAGCACGACTTTACATCCTTTGGCCTCATGTCTAGAGTTTTAAATCTTTGACCTCGCATCGATGAGATAAGTTGTTCCATACAATGAGTCCGTAATAATTTGAGACTGATGTGTTTGCCTTCGTATTGCAGAAGTGCCGGAACCCGCGGCTGAGCAAGAATAGAGCGCTTCTAGCAGCTCGAGCAGTTCGCGGGCCGGAGCTTCTAACAATACCATCGAAAGGATGTTGCGCATGATGGAGGCGCAGCAGAAACAGTCCGAGAACCGATATCAACAGACAGAGGCGTGACAGGCCCAGTTCGAAGCTCGCTTCGACACACAAGCTAAGCTGCAACAAAAGCAACTAGATACTCTGCAGCAGATCATCCAGACAATTGTGGCCAACGGAAATTCTGCGACTGCGCCTACTGTCACCGTGCCGACGGTCCAACCCATCGAAGTCGACACGGAGGAGCCCGAGCGTCAACCGGCGGCACCGAAAAGATACAACTTTGAAGTGTCAGAATTCAAGAAAGCGTGCCGCACTTCCTTCAGCGGTACCGAAGGCCCTTCTATGGCAATCGACTGGTTGGAAGAGTTGGAAGATCACTTCGAGCTCCTTGGCATTGAAGAATCAAAACAAGTCGCCTGCGCACAACTTCAACTACGGTTGAACGCGCACGACTGGTGGGCCGTGCACAAGCGAGCGATCCGACGCGACAACAACTCAGCGCCGATCTCTTGGGCCACGTTCCGTAAAGCCTTTGAAGTCGAGTAGCTTCCCTCCGCCGTTCGCCAAGAGAAGGAGAATGAATTCATGCAGTTGAGACAAGGGAACCGGACAGTAGAACAGTATGCCGCAGAATTCAACAAATTATCCAAATTTGCTGGTGCGTTTCTTCCTACAGAGGAGTGCCGTGTGCGACGGTTCGAAGTGGGTCTGCGACGCTCTATCGGTGCTCATGTAGCGGTTCCGGAGTACAAGACCACGGGCGATGCTCTAAATCATGCTCTCCGCCTTGAGAGCCAGTACCCTCATGTTGCTGCAGACTTTGTGTGCAATTCCAATCACAAACGTCCTAGCTATACAGGGGGCAACAATCACGCGTCAAAGCGTCCGAATAATGGCGGCTATAAGGGTCAGAACACGTTACCTCGTTGCACCAAATGTAATCGCCTCGGGCACGATGCCAACAACTGCTTCGGCTTCAGAGGGGATTGCTATGTTTGCGGACAAAAGGGCCACCTCGCTCGAGATTGCATGAACCCCAGACCGATTCGCAACGCTCCACCACAACAAAATCGTCAAGAGAATCGAGGACAGGTGTCCCGACCTCCTCAGCCCACTCAACCCAACAACCAAGACCGGTGTCCAAATGCTCAAGGGCGCGTCTATGCCATGACTCGAGATGAGGCGTTCGCCTCCGACACTGTTGTGACAGGTATATTGAATTTCAATAATGTACCTGCTCGTGTGTTATTTGATTCAGGCGCTTCACATAGTTTCATATCGGCGGACTTCGCCGCCGAGCACAAACTTTCTATAATGTCGTTAGACCTTGATCTTAGCGTAAATATGCCTTCGGGCGTGCCACTACTCACAAATTTAGCTTGCGGGGGAGGAACCATATGTATTGGGGGTCAACAGATCGGTCTTGATGCAATAGTTTTAGATATGAAGGACTTCGACATCATACTGGGTATGGATTGGCTCGGTCCTTGCAACGCTACCATCGATTGCGCAGGAAAGAAGGTCACCTTCCGCATACCTGGAGTGCCCGAATTTTGCTATTCGTGTGGTTGAAGCATCGCCGACCTGCATGGTGATCTCGACAATTTCTGCTCGGAAGCTGCTTCATTTCGGATGCGAAGGCTACTTTGCGTCCGTTCGTGACATGAGACAGGATGGTGCAAACGCGGGTCAGACTGACGTTGTGGCAGAATTTCCAGACGTGTTTCCGGACGAGCTATCCGGCATGCCGCCCGATCGAGAAATAGAGTTCACTATCGACACATTCTCTGACACCCGGCCGATCTCGAAAGCTCCATACAGAATGGCCCCTGCAGAATTGAAAGAACTGAAGGCACAACTACAGGAATTACTTGACAAAGGGTTTATCCGTCCGAGTGTCTCGCCGTGGGGTGCGTCCGTGCTATTTGTGGAAAAGAAGGATGGATCGATGCGGCTCTGCATCGACTATCGAGAATTGAATAAGGCCACCGTCTGGAACAAATACCCCCCGCCCCGCATCGATGATTTGTTTGTCCAGCTCCAAGGTGCAACGGTGTTTTCGAAGATTGATCTGCGATCAGGTTATCACCAACTCAAAGTCAAGCCAGATGACGTGCCGAAGTCTGCCTTCCGCACCCGCTACGGCCACTACGAGTTCTTGGTAATGCCGTTCGGTCTGACAAACGCCCCTGCCGTCTTCATGGATCTAATGAATTGGGTGTTCCGTCCGTTCGTTGACAAATTCGTAGTAGTCTTCATCGACGACATCCTCGTCTACTCAAAGGATCGAGCGCAACATGCAGAACACCTGCGGACGGTACTCCAAACCCTTCGAGAGAATCAGTTGTATACGAAGAGGAGCAAGTGCGAATTCTGGCTGAACATCGTCTCATTCCTTGGGCACATCATCTCCGCCGCGGACATCGCAGTCGATCCGAAGAAAGTCGAGACAGTTGCTGATTGGAAACGGCCCGCATCAGTTAGCGAAATTCGAAGCTTCCTAGGCTTGGCAGGATACTACCGACGCTTTGTGAAGGACTTCACGAAGATTGCATCGTCGTTGACTCGCCTCACCCAGAAAGGAGTCGCATTCGAGTGGTCAGACGACTGTGAAGCTTCCTTCTAAGAGCTCAAACAACGGCTCGTTTCGGTCCCGATACTTGCTCTTCCTGAAGGGACTGAGGGATTTCAAATCTTCAGCGATGCTTTTGGCCAGGGCTTGGGGTGTGTGCTCATGTAGCAGGATAAGGTAATATCTTTTTGCTTCCCGGCAGTTGAAGCAGCACGAGAAGAACTACCCCACGCACGACCTAGAACTAGCGGCAATTGTGTTCGCGTTGAAGTTGTGGCGTCACTATCTCTATGGCGTGGCGTGCAGGATTTATACGGACCACAAAAGTCTCAAGTATCTCTTCACACAGAAAGAACTGAATTTGCGGCAGAGGCGATGGCTCGAACTGATCAAAGACTACGACTTATCAATCGACTACACGCCGGGCAAAGAAAATGTTGTAGCGGATGCGCTGAGCCGGAAGTACTTAGCTTCGTTATGCATCAACGATCGACTGCTGCGTGACTTGGAAGGAATGGGCGTTGAACTCCGAGTTCGTTTTAGAGACGTGAAACTGGCGCAACTGCGGTTGGAACCGAGCCTATTGGAGAGAATCAAGTCTGTTCAGAAGGACGACCCATATCTGAAGAAGATGCGGAAGCTGATATCGACAGGAAAAGCGTCCGACTTTGCAGAGGACGAGTCGGAAGTGTTGCTAGTGAAGGGTCGGCTATGCGTTCCGGATGATGCAGAACTTAGAAAGGAGATAATGACGGAGGCGCATTATGCAAAATATTTCTTGCATCCTGGTAGCACCAAGATGTATAAGGACCTCCGCGTTGTCTTTTGGTGGCATGGCATAAAGAGGGACGTAGCGCTCTTTGTGTCGAAGTGTATGGCCTGTCAGCAAGTTAAAGCCGAGCACTAGCGACCGGACGGAGAGATGCAGAACCTTGCCATTCCAGAGTGGAAGTGAAATCATGTCACTATGGACTTTGTTGTTGGCTTGCCGAGGACGTCGCGGGAAAATGATGCCGTTTTGGTCATCGTCGATCGACTAACCAAGTCAGCGCACTTCATAGCCATTAAAGTTACTTGGAGCGTCGACCGTCTTGCTCAGATATACCTTGATGAAATAGTTCGACTGTACGGGGTCCCAGTATCTATCGTCTCAGATTGGGATGGACGGTTCGTAGCACGCTTCTGGGGTAGTCTTCATTCAGCATTGGGGACCAAGTTGAAGTTTAGCTCAGCTTATCATCCTCAAACTGACGGCCAAACAGAGCGGGTGAACCAGATTCTCGAGGACATGTTACGACTCTGTGTGATCGACTTGAAGTCAAACTGGAATGTTCATCTACCGTTGGCCGAGTTTGCATACAATAACAGCTATCAGTCCAGCATCCAAATGGCGCCGTATGAAGCCTTGTACGGCCGAAAGTGCAGATCGCCCATTTGCTGGGATGAAGTCGGAGAACAGCAATACTTGTCCGGAACTGGTGGAGCAGACTGTGCAGAAGGTCAAGTTGATACGGAAGAGATTGAGAATAGCACAAAGTCGACAAAAGAGTTATGCCGACACGCACCGACGCCCCCTCGAGTTCTCGGAAGGCGACTATGTATTCCTGAAAGTAATGTCCATGCGTGGAGTTACCAGATTCGGCGCGAAAGGGAAGTTGAGCCCAAGATTTGTTGGTCCGTTCGAGATATTGAAGCGAGTCGCCCCAGTAGCTTACCAAATTGCCTTGCCATCTGCATTGTCGGAGGTACACAACGTCTTCCACGTTTCACAGCTGCGGAAGTACGTGCACGATCCGAGCCATGTAGTAGATTTGGGTCAGCTGGATCTGAAGGCGGACTTGTCATATGTCGAAGAGCCTGTGCAAATCTTGGAGCGGAAAGATAAACTTCTCCGCAACCGTGCTATTCCTCTCGTCCGCGTCCTCTGGAAAAACCATTCGGTCGAGGAGTCGACGTGGGAGCTTGAGTCAGAAATGAAGGAAAAATTTTCTTCATTTTTCTCGTAGAGGTAGGTTATATTCTTAAGTTTCGAGGATGAAACTTTTTCTTAGTTGGTTATGGTGTAGTGTTCTGTCCCTACATCGTGTCCCGTTCTCCGTCCACGGGGTACGCGAGAAAGGAACACTGTCGCTATCGATTCGGTCGGGACCGATAGGTCGGGATCGACCGAATCGGTCGAACGGGAACGGTTGAATTAAGATCCATTCCCCGTTTTGGAATGGCTTCTTCGGAACCAAGTCCCATATTCAACGGACTGCGCCTCAAGGATTGACTCTGCGGCTGAGTCGGGAGAGACCTTCCGTTGTTCTATTTTTTTCACGCCGCTTGCGTTGGTTTTGACTTGGTTTTCTGAATGCGTTTTCGTGAATGTTTTCGATGGTTTTCATGGCTTGCATTTCAAACTCGCATTTCCTATCGAACTTCTGGAATAATACAATGTTCTAATCGGTTGCTTGTGCGATTTCAGGTAATTGCGTAGGCGACGTCTAGCGCGACCAACAAGTTCTCTCACCTCAAGCAAACTCAAGGTGAGTGGCTAACCCTTCTCTTCTTGACCCCTTCTTAGGTAAATCGATAATGTTGTTGCGAATGAAAGAATAAATGCAAGGGCACAGACACGATAAAATGATCAAGTTTTCAAAGAGAATGTAGGCTATACCTTAATAACTAAAATTTGCCGTTGCACGGTCATGGACAACTTATCGACAAGGTAGAATTTTTTCGCACGGCAATCCGGGGCCACGGGACCGTTGCGGCCAAGAAAGGAAACAATTACATAAGCTGTGCTGGGCACGAGTTAGGCGGGGACTTGCAGCGGGGCTCGCTACTCGCGCCGAAAGGGCCCCGTCTAATAAAAGCTAAAGGAGTCCACGATGGCTCTGGGAATCGGTGACCAATCACACGTAATATTGCACTTGGTATGAAAATGATAACAATTGACAGGAAAGAACATGGTAAGTCTCATAAGGCGCGGCGCGGTCCGCCGTGGGTAAGTTTTATCGTATTTCATATTATGTTGTCATATGCTTGTTTGAAATTCATTAGGATGGTTAGAAACATTCATAAACTAAGTCATATAAACTCTTCAACCAAATGAGAGCTTGGAACTTAAATAGCCACGCACCAGTACAAAGTGTAATGTACTGATCCTCGCTCTCCACGCAGGTACCTCGAACCACGAAGGACGTGCCACTTAAAGCTCAAGACGGCGTGAATACTTTTGAAGTCTCGTTCGTGAGTTGAAGGCTTGTTTCTGGAAATCCTTTTGAAGACCCTGCACTCAGTCCAAAAGAAAGAAAAGATGACGACTCGACTTCCCTCGATAGCAGGTGGAAAGTGTTATGTTTTGCTTGTAAAAAATGGATGTAATGTATGGAACGACTATTTCATCAGCGTTCGTTTTGTGAGTTGAGTCATGTTGTAAGCCCGCGCGGCATTGGTTGTAAATGAGTCATGTAAATGAAGTTTTATTATCAATGAAAAAGTCTACTTCTATTTCAAATGTGTCAATCAATTTCTCTGCGTACTCTAACTTGATGTTGTGTTTCGGATAACCTTATGACTATGCCTTGTGCGATCGCAACTTAGGTTCGCACGGCATCACGTCCGGGGGACGACTATCGATTCTACGGAATCGGGGCGTGACACTGCTTGACCTATCCAGTAATTCACTAAGACTTTGAAACATATTATAGCTACTTTGACAAAGACATTTAAGCAATAAATGTTTGGCAACATGATATTTTGTGTTACCATGCTACTTTCAATAAAGGCGTGCACATCATCTGCAAACTATTGTCCGAATATGCAAACTGTAATCAGTGTAAAAAATTTAGTCCACGAGAATTTGAAATTATAGATTAAGAAACGTATATACTAAATTGAGATACTTTATGACAAATAGTCTATTATTCAAAGTATCATTTTTACTAGTTTCTTAAGCAAGAAGCAGTTGTAATAATGAACCCACAAACAACTTAGTACTCAAGGATGTAATAACTCATAAAGTAGACGCCAAATTGTCTTAGCTCTTTGTTACTGAAGCTTGTGGCAGTTAGATCCTTGTTACTCGATGAGGATCTCTCGTAACTTTTACCATGGTGTCTTATCTCTCTGTTGTCTTCAGTTACCTTAGTACAAATCCATGCTTCTCTGTCTAGTAGGGTCTCCTTTATAGTGGTTAACTAGTGTTTGCAATTGGCCAATAATTTAACTGATTCCACCCTAAAGCTAGGTTGAACGGACTGCCCAAGCGGAAAATGCTTCCTGGCTGCCCTATGAACAAGGGTGATGTTTGAGATTCATATCTGAAATGCAAAAGGAGCACCATGGCTTCAAGGAAGGAGGATAATGAGAAAAGCCTGTGCTTCAGGGGGGATATTGAAAAATATTGTTGTAATTGATATGGCCACTCAATAATGTAAAGGCCTTGATATCTTATTATTGTCTACGTGATAGTAGCGCTTTAAGAAAATAAGACCAAATACTGACGGACATACTTGATAGTGGAATGATCATGATATGTCATAAACAATGAGGACATGGCTAACAATATACCAAGTGGAATCAACATCCCCTGGGCCAACATACACTAAGCAAATACCTTAGAACCAATCATGAGTCATTGAACAATGCCGTCAAATGGAGGCAGAAAATATCAGTTGTTGGTGAAGAAGCATTTAGATGATGCTCCTAAATTTCCTGGTTGGTGGGTGCTTGATAAAAGAGAATTGGCCATTTGGGGAAGTTATGTGCTGCATTATGGATGTGACAACATGTGGTAGAAGTACAAACATGGATGGTTACAACTTTAAATTGTAAAATTATCAATAACTACCAATTTTAGTTTGGTGGTTACTTTGATGATCTAAGGAGTCACGAGCTTGTTTACACATACTACACAAAAGATTTGTGAGGAGTTCTATCAGGTGATACAATCTGGCTTTTGTTGGAGTGGTGGTGTAGGCCTTCCATCATTTAACATTTTCTTTTCTGGAAGCAGTTTTAAGAAACTTCTCCAGAAACAATTTTATTGCGGTATTACACAGAAGAACAGACATAAATATTTTGGCAGTTGACAAGGTTCTAAATGCTAATAGCCTCTTTATCCTGATGAATACTTGGTGTGGTAAGTTGTACATCTGTTATTTTGGGCTATCATTTCTTTCCATTAGGTTAGATCTTATGCCTTGGCCTAACAATATACATCTTACGTCTATTAGACAATTTTTGTAACTGTTGAAGCATATTGTTGTACATTCAACAGACACTTTTCCAAGTATGTGTTGTTTTTGTTCGGTCCTTGAAATGACTCGTGCACTTAGATTAATTATTCCCACTTTCATCGGTTGGAGAAGTGTGCTATGTAGTTTCTTGTTTGATGATTTTAATTTCTTTTGAATACTATTATCAATATGCAGCAGCTGACCCCAACAGTTTGGGATAAAGACTTGTTTAGTTTTGCTGTTGTATTATCAATATGCAGTTACTTAAATTTGAGCAATGTGGTTGAGACTTGAGAGTTGGGTCATATTGCAGACTTTTGCTGTTAGAACTTAGATCCTTGAACATTTGTATGTGCTATTCCACATGTAGCCATTTGGACTAAAGGGTCTCTTTTTGCTGTTATTGTTCTGTTTTATCTAGTTAAACTGGACGTGTTATATGCTCACTCACCTATTTTGTTTAATCTGTTCTATTTTCAGGTGAAGCACTCTTGGTATCTAGTGGTCTGATTCTCTACTTTGGTGACATTTTGGCACATACGCTGTCACAGGTTTATGATTATACATTTAGACTTAGAAACTAACCATTATTCTATATGTTTCTACCATTTTCACGGAAATTGTGAATATTTGACAGATCAGCTTGTCCTTGTCAGCTAGTTCTACTATTGTTCATTCTGGAACCCAGAATGAAGTAAGCACAGTTATTCAGGTAATATCCTGTTAACAATCCAGGCTAGCTTAAATTTATTTGCAAAAGGTACTTACATGTTAATCCTTTTGCAGGGACTGTTGTTAGGCCTTGTCCTTCTGCCTGTGCTTTACAAATCTGTCCTTAGAATTTGTTTGCACTTTAGAATTCTGAAGCCTCCTGCAGTGCAACTTGTTGAAGGAAGCATGAATAGAGGGATTGGTTGCTCTGTTGCATTTTATAGTTCTTTGTCAGTCATGTTGACTTTGATCGTTCCCGCATGGATGTACTTTGTTCAGGATTTTCATGTGTATCCTGCCCTATGGTATGTTTCTTAAGGGTTTTTTTTTTTTTTTGTGATAAATTCGGAGCTTGTTTGATGCTTTCTAACTTCTTTAAACTAAAGTTGCAGAACACCTTGAAGAATTGAAACACATTACATTTAGTACATAATTTTTTTTATGGGCGACTTATTTCACTGCCACTTCAAATATGTAATGTTTATTTGTAGGATGCCTGGTTACCTGTTGCTGTTCCACTTGGTGGCCTTGGTCATGCTTAGGTTATTACCTTCTCTCTTAGATTTTATATAGCTATAAATCATAGTTCACAATATCGTCCGATACCAAAATTACCGAAACTACTAAAACCAACTTATTCAAAAACCTCTAAAACTTCTCTGAAATGCCAATTAAGAAGGGTCTGGTACCAATTTTGATACCGATGTCCCGAACCATGGTATAGAACATAGCGATTTTATAAGGATTTAGCGTATGAGTTTGTAATTTGTCTTTTATTTATTTCTTGTGAGGCTCCTTTATCTTTTATGTAGTCAGATAATGCCACTCCTTTTCACCCTTTGGTTTAATGTCATTTTTATCATCTTATCTCTTCGTCTAGAATCTTTATTGGAGGGTGCTTCTTGGTTGCATGTTCTTAAACTGCATTGCTAAAAGGTAGGTCTATCAACCCTCCAATTAGCCGTGTAGATATTATGACATGTCCCTGTCATGCTCATAGCTCTCTTGGCTAGGAATTTGACACCTACATATAATGTTTACATCAAGTTGATAGCCAGCCATAGAAATTGTCTATTCTTTATGGAGCTTTCTTATGCATACCCCATTATGAAGGAAGAAGTCTTGGAGGATGATGATGATGAGATACGTGATGTACCTACAAATATTGGAATTGGCTTGGTATTGTAGTCTTGTTGGGTTCTTTTATGAAAGTGGTTCTCATGTAATAATTAAGTTATTTTCCCAAAAAAATGTTGTTACTGACATTGTACACATGTTTGTATTCGTTAGGTATTTCATTATTCCATTGCTCTAGAAATCGGTTCTAGGTGGCTCTAGGAGCACAATGCCCGTCCGACGCCCGACTATATTTTTGGGTATTATGGACAATTGCTACAATTTTCAGCACGATTGCTGGTTGGTTATTTTTTGAACCGCCTAGGCGCTAGGTGTCCGGTGTCCGTCCGACTAGCGCCTAGAGACTTTTACAACCTTGGATTATTCCCTACCATGGACTTGAAGAGATGGTTATGATACCAATTTTGGCATGTTTGTGCTTATTTTATTGTGCCAATGTCGTATACAAAAGAACATGAGAAGAGATTTTTGCGACATGCAATGTGCATATAACATATGCATTGTTCTAAAAATCGGCCTAGGTGGCTGCCGGACGAACTAATGTGGTATACAAAAGAACATGAGAAGAGATTTTAGCGACATGCAATGTGCATACAACATATGTATTGTTCTAAAAATCAGCCTAGGCGGCTGTCGGACGAACCAAAACCCGCATGTTTGGCACCTCTGTGCGCCTGTTCGGGCCTGTTTGGCGTCTAGGTGGGTGGCCTGTGCAGCCCCGTGCGACGTTTCAGAATTTAAGATTTTTTTTGGTTTTTTTGAAATTTTTTTTGATGCTTAGATGTATTGTGGATATGTTGTTTGAATTTTGAGATTGGATTTAGATTGAGAACATTGAACTCTCAAATTTGTAATATGGATTTCAAGTTTCAAATTTCAAATTTCAAATTTCAAGTTTCAAATATTAAAAAAATTCTGAATTATATTATGGATTTAGAACATGTTTGGATTTCAAATTTCAAATTTATATTATGGATTTCAAATTCAAAAAAAAAAAAAAAAATGGGCGCCTGGGCGCTAGGCTACCCTTAGCCGCGCCAGATCCACCTAGCGAATTTTAGAACATTGAACATATGTTTTCTTTTATCTCTAGTAGTTAGGAACATTAGTATAGTTTTGGAGAAACGTAATCTTAATATTACAAAGGCATACATGTAAAGAAATAGACCAATTATAAAGGCACTTCAATATTTACTTAGGGCTAGTCCAAGATTGGGGCTAGCCCTGTTTAGAGGAGAAATTACTCATGATAGTCCATTTTTTACTTAGGGCTGCCTTTAACCCAACCATACCCCCCAACCCAATTTCTTACCTTCATTTCAACCTTTCACTCTCTCTTCCCCAAATCTCTCAAATCCTTACTGCTTCTCCACCATCTCCATCTTCCCCATCTCCATAAAAATCCTAGATTCCTTCCCATTTCCAATTTTAGAGATGGCATCCAAAGGCTCCTCACAAACAAGATACAAACTCTAATACTTTCTTCCTCACAAACAAGGCATGAAAATAAATCCTAATAAACCATATTTCTGGCAACCGCAATAGACCAAGTCGACTTTAGGACTGCCACAATTTCAGGCAGTCCTAAATACTTTTAGGACTATCAAAAATTTGGACAGTCCTAAAGTCGACTTGGTGTACATCAAGTCCATTTTAGGACTGCCACAATTTCTGGCAGTCCTAAATACTTTCAGGACTGCCAGAAATCTGGACAGTTCTAAATACTTTTAAGACTGCCAGAAATCTGGACAGTCCTCAAATGCGATAAATCCTCATAGAGCATATTAGTTGCTGCAAAAAAATTGTGCCAACTTAATGTGGAGAGAACTTTGCAGTAAGGTTCACATTGTCGGAATCAGTATCGGACTATTCCTATGAGTATTGGTATCGGCGATATCGGTAGTATCGGCGGTTTCAGATCGGAGTATCGAATTTTTTGGTATCGAAAAACAAATAATTATTAATAAATTGTTTACATTTAAAAACATATATTTTATACATTTAAGCATAATTTTAAGTACTTTCAGTGTTATTTCTTAGTAGTTTTGAAATTAAATGAAATAGTAGTCACCCTTACCGATTGGTTTACATACAATAGATTGATTTTCTTCTTTTACATGCTTTTACAACCTTATTATGCTTTAAACCCTTGCTGATTTGTCTTTTTCGTTCAATTTTCTTTCTCGAATTGACCGGAAAAGAGACCCCCAATGTCGGTATCAGTCAGTATCGGGTATCGGTCGGTATCGGATTAGGACATGCCAAATCGTATCGGTATCGACTGTATCGGATCGGTATCGGCCGATACTTTAAACCATACTTTGCACGTTTGAAAGCAAGCTATTGGATACTTTAGATATGTACTAAATTATAGTATTGGATATTTAAGTATTTTACTCGGAGAAGCACATGTGGAAGCAAAAGAATGTTTTGCCAAATCTCAATAATTGGCCTACAAATTTTTTTTCAATAATTGCTGGAATCCTTTCCTTTCTAAACTGACATAAATCCATAGAGAATACGAAATTGTGGCAGAAATTGGATACTTTAGGACTGCCAGAAATTTGGGTAGTCCTAAAATGGATTTGCTGTACTGTGGCAGTCCTAAAATGGACATGTTGTACATCAAGTCCATTTTAGGACTGTCCAAATTTCTGGCAGTCCTAAAAGTTTTTAGGACTGCCAGAAATTGTGGCAGTCCTAAAGTCGACTTGGTATATTGCGATTGTCAGAAATTAGAATTTATTCCCATGCATTGTTTGTGAGGAAGGAAGTATTAGGGTTTATATAGGACTGCCAGAAATTGTGGCAGTCCTAAAGTCGACTTGGTATATTGCGATTGCCAGAAATTAGGATTTATTCCCATGCATTGTTTGTGAGGAAGGAAGTATTAGGGTTTATATAGGACTGCCAGAAATTGTGGCAGTCCTAAAGTCGACTTGGTATATTGCGATTGCCAGAAATTAGGTTTTATTCCCATGCATTGTTTGTGAGGAAGGAAGTATTAGGGTTTATATCTTGTTTGTGAGGAGCCTTTGGGTGCCATCTGTAAAATTGGGAGTGAAAATGAATCTAGGGTTTTGATGGAGATGCGGAAGATAGAGATGGTGGAGAAGAAGTAGGGATTTGAGAGGTTCTAGGATTTGGAGAAAGAGATGTGAGGAGGGAGACAAGAGCTAAAAAAAACAAAAAATTGACTTATATACCTACATTTGGGCTAGGCATGAGTAATTTTTCAAGTAGCAAACTTGTAAATAAACCAAACCCACATTTGGGCCAGCCCTTAGTAATATTTGAAGTGCCTTTATAATTGGCCAAGAAATAAGGAACACAAACTTATTATACTTGTTGGGAAAAGATCACCTACTGTTTAATGAAGGTTGTCGTCAATCTCTCATAGTATCAGCTATACAACTTAAATAAGCATATATTCTTTCACTGCTCTTCTGTGCTCAAGTCACACCAATATCATAATTCCATCATTCTCATAGCTCATTCAAACTGCTTCATATATTAATTCAGAAACTAATAGAGTTTTTTCCCTTTCAATTCTACCTGCTTCTATTTTATCCAAATACTGACGATACTTGTTTTGATGTGCTTTTGGCAGGGTATTGAATTTTGTGTTCACTGAACCACTTAAACGGCTGGCCTTATGTACTTACTGGATATCTGTGATATGTGCATCTGTTTTCCGGTTCTACAATATTTCAAAGCATAGCAAGACTGAGAGGATTCTTCTTCGGAAGTACTATCATCTAGTGGCAGTTCTAATGTTTACACCTGCTCTTCTCTTTCAGGTGATGTATGGGCATGCTGAACTAACCATGTATCCAATGTCATTCAGTAGTTAATGTTTAATGTCTCTATGTTTTGCAGCCACCATTCCTGGAGCTAGCATTTGGTGCAGCTTTGGCAGTTTTCTTAGTATTAGAAATGATCCGTGTAAGTCAAAAATTTAAAATGCTAATTTGATTATTTTGAAAACTTTTTTTTGGCGCTCAAATGTCCTCCACTTCGACCTATGTTCACTTCGCTACCATGACCTTTTTTTAAAACTTGAATATGAAATCCATGAAATTGTCAAGAATAAAAGGTATAGTGACATTTATACCCAGTGTCACGAATACCGTGAAGAAGATGGTGGTTGGGGGTCGGGGGTGGGGGGAGCCTGATCAGCTCCGGGTGAGAGGGGGGGGGGGGGGGGGGGGGACATCATGGAGAGAAGGAATAAAATGGTGGTGGGTTTGGGTTTGGGGGTGAGGAAAAAGGTGATGACGTGTTACTATTTAAGGATGAAGAATTAAGAAAAGGGTGGTGGACGATTAGGGTTTTTTTTTTGGGGGGGGTGGGGGGTGGGGGGGAGAAGGTGGTGGTGGGCTAGGATTTAAGGATGGAGAATTAAGAAAATAGTTATATAGGGTCAGACCGTCAGGGTTTAGGGAGGAAGAAGAAGAAGATGGTAATGGTGACAGGGTTTAGGATTGAGGAGGAGGAAGAAGATTATGGTATTGGGTTAGGGTTTTGGAATGTAATATATTTTTTTATTTTTAGGGTTATATTATCCTAAATTTGTTACTTCTGATGGTGGGTGGCAAAGTGATAATGGCTAAAAGTTCATACTAGCAAATTAAGCAAAGTGAATTAAGTGCAAAATAATCTTCTTGAAAACTGTCGATACCGGTACTCAAAAGAAGGTCTGAAAATGTTTCCACTACTGATACTGTAAACATTGGTTTTTTAATATTGGCACGAATGATAAAAGTCATAGACGATTGCCTCTATCTTCAATATCATAAAAGCTGGGTGTGATTGAGATTTTAAATTCCTATTCAAATACCGAGTATGTATGAAATTTAATAAGTCTACACTTTTATGATTTTACTGACTAGAGTACCGAAAGACAGAAGTTGGATCTAAACATGGGACGTGTTTGTAGATAAGTGTAGTAATCCTTAGGTAGATGTTCTCCAAATCAAGTTGAATTTGTCATGATCCGTTCCCGAATATTCGGATTCGTGTCGGACACATCCAGCCTACGCTATGAGATACGACGTATTAAGTTGTTCTAAACCTTTAATTATCTTCAAACTTATATTAGATCAGATTAATCACAATATCGATATCGAGATAAACTAGAATAAGTCCAAAATGTCACTTAGTTACATTCCCAAAGCAAAAGTAACTGGAGACAAATCCAACCAAATGAATGTTAACTAATTATTACAAACCAAGTTCAAAAACGAGATGTAAGCTAAGCTATAGGGTATTCCCCAACAGGGACATCCTCTGGGATGTGGGTTAGCGTCTCAGTGAGAAGTCCATAGTATGAATTGTAAAGCAACTCCTTCTCAGTCAATTCACCTGCAACCATCAAATCATGAAAGGAGCAAAGTACAACCTTACAATTTACGCTACTGATATATGGCATGATAAGAATGAACTGATAAAGAAAACGTTGTTGGTTTGAAAGAAAAGACAACATGCTTGGTTGAAAAATAAAAACAACATACTCGGAAGATTCTATAAAGTAAAGACAACATGTTCATAAGATACTTGTAAAACAAAAATAACGTGTTTAAAGGATACTTGTAAAACATGTTCAGGCTAGATAGGCAAAGTACGACTTTGAAAAGCTAGTAGACACGTGATCGGCTAAAATATGACGGTAAAAATAAATGCAACTGATATGGCATAAAGCCGGTCCGACAAAACCTACACGTGCACAATGTGAGAGTTAAGCTATCCACTCATAATATACTATGGGCTTTGATCACGTATTAACTAGACAATTTTTCCTTCCCAGTGTCGATAATGTGTACAACTTGCAACATGTGATACAATTCTTGTTAAAGAGGCTTGTTGCGTGAGAAATAAGTTATTCTTGCAATCTTGGAATTTAAAGACAACATGCAATGAAAAGAAGATACAATTGGTAACAGAAGCATGCAAATCATATCATGTACAGTTTTGTATGTTGTAGCGTACTTGTCTTGATTTACCGAAGGATTGATGTTAAATGTTGATTTGGTGCCTAAAATCCTCAAGCTGTAAAAAGGTATAGTGTTTCTTAGTTTAAAGGTTAAGTGCTAACTAGGTGTTGTGTTCTCTAACTAGGTCAAGTTATACTAGGTTCGGGTCACAAAGTCATGACACACTATGCTTAACCTTGGTCATAAAGTCTAATACAATATTTATATAAAGGTAATACACATCAAAAATAGGTTTGAACAGGTTAAAATCACAAGTTATTGTTTGTCATAATTTACTAGGATTTAATATTAATTAAAAATAATTTATTTTATTTATTAAAAAAATTGAGCATTAATGAGGTAGGCAAGGTTGTAAAAATCGCTAGTCGGTCGTTAGTCGGTTCGCGGGGAATAGGAATTAATCGGATTAATCGAGGGGCTAGTCAGGGGCTAGTCGGATTAATCGGTGAGTTTATATATATATATATATATGCAATAAAGAAATAATATATATGCAATATATGCTATATGTCATCAAAGTATTAACTTAAGTACCAAAAAAAATACGCAATATGTCCTTGGTATGCACTTTTTCTGAAACTTCTTTTCTTCTCTTCTCTTCTTTCTCCTTCTCTGTCGATTGCTTTTAGGTTTTTGAAAGAACTGAATTTCGGATCGGATTTTGATATTGTTTACCCTTTTTTTTTTTCTGGAACCGAGGCCTAGTCGGCCGACTAGGCCCGTCTAGCTGCCTAGGTCCAATTATTGTTTGAGCATATTTTTTTGCTGACTAGCCCCCTAATCGAGTCGGCGAAGGCCGACTACCGACTAATCGAATTTTTACAACAGTGGACGTAGGCCTCACCTTCGTTCGTTTTAATAGTTGGAGACCTCTAAATACCAAGTTGCTATTTTTCATTGGTCAATTAGTGCAAAATAGGAAATGTATTAAGTTTTCACAATTTTTGGGCTACTACAAGTATTTATAGAACTATTTGTAAAAACTAATTTAATAATAATTATTTATAATTAATTCTTAACAGAAACTAATTTTTAATATGTCAAAATAAGTCCAAAATCTACATGTAAATATACTAACTTGGCCTAAATAAAATCTACTATTTAAATATAATTTTTAATTAATTTTCAGAAATCATTTATTATTTATTAAAATTGAAAAAACTATAAATACATATAAATATATTTACTGTTTTTATTTATTTAAAAATATAATTATTAGATAAATAATTCTGAAAAATATATAAATAAATATTACAAATAAAAGTACAATTTACCAGTATTTTACATCACACAAATACAATATATAATTATCAAAATACAAGAAAATACATAAATACATAAATACTACATATAATAATACAATAAATAATATAATATATATTACCCAAAAAATAAGCTTAACATAGGATTCGAACTCGGGTCTGGTGGCTCGGGTTTTAGGGTGGTCGCATTGACCCATAAGGTCATGACAATTTTTGTTTTCATATGGAAACTATATATATATATATATATATATATATACACACACCAAGTACTATATAAATATATTCACTTAAAAAAAAGCTTAACAAGGGCTTGAACTCGGATCTGTCAGGACTGGATCCTAGGACCGGTCAGGTGACCACCGGGCCAAGATTGGTTTGGTGTTAGCATAAGGGATCCGCTTGGATTTAAACTATACCAAGACTAGAGTTTAGTTTCTTACCGAGGAAGAAGAAGAGGTGGTCGCGGTTACGTCGAGATCGTCGTCCTCTGTCGGCTCGAGCACGTCGACACAATGTCGGCTCCGGTGGCTCGGGGATGATGAGTGCGGCACGGGTCGCTGGGTTGCTCCAATGGAAGAAGATGGTAATGCTTAAGTTTTGTCTCAACATTTCTCTTTTTATAGAGAAATGAAAGAAAGTTACGAATGGAAATAGTCGGGGTTACGGGGTTACGGAATGAAAAATGTTGAGAGTTACGGAATGTAAGAGGTTGGAGGTTATGGAATGTAAGAGGTTGGAGGGTTACAGACACGATGCACACACAAAATTGTTGTAACGGTCGGGACACACGGATACATGGACGCGAAGACGGTTATGGTTGAGGAATTTTGGGTTGTGGGAAAAATAGAGGAAAACTCCTCTATAGGGGATTCCCTAATTAGGGAAGGACTATGATTGATCAAATATTTTCAAGATTTAAATCAAATAATATCAAATCCAATAAATTCTAGATTAGTCAAAAGAAATACATAATGATTTAAAAATAATACTAGATATTATTAATAATAGTTAAAATACATTTAACTAAATCTAAATTTCATACTTTGCAACAATAATACTTAAAAATAATACTCAATATTATCAAGTAATATTCGAAACATATTTTGTAAATTTCAAATAGTAAATGATATAATAAATCCATAATCTTAGAAGTCTATTTTCGTAAACATAAAATCTCCTTTAAAAATAAATTTGGCAAGTCTCTTTTCCCTTCAAAAATATCTATAATAGAATTTAAAAATAAAATTAATTTTCTACTTTAGAAAAATATTTAAAACTAAAATAAAATAAATATAAATTTTTAAAAATCCGGGAAGTGGGCTTATAGAATTAAATGCAAGTAGGAGCCAGAAAGGGAGATTGTTTATGAGTCAATGCTATCTTCACTGGTTTTTGCAATAATATGAATTATTTTTATATAGTTTTGAGTTATTCCCTTTTCCTAGTTAATATATCTATTCTACTATATAATACCAAAAGTAGGCTTCACCGTGAAAGTTTCCTTTCCAAAAATACCCTTTATTATATTTACCAACTAAAAAGATTAACTAAAAGTAATAGGGCATATATAGGTAAATACAAAAGTTGTCCTCTGGTATTCCTAATTACAATAGCTTTTAAATGCATTGAGAGTATCTAAAAATGAGGCATTGAAAAATTAACTTTGTTTAGCATCATTAGGAATTGAAAAATCAACAAATTTTGACTACAAATGTCTTTTAATCTTTCTACTCATAAATACGTGCAACGCACGTGCATATATGCTAGTTTATTATAATCTCAAAAACCATATACATTCTAATACATAACAGTATGAGATAAATGGTAATATATAGTTCAATATTTCACGAGAAAATTGTTCTCAACTTCTTTAACCATTAGCTCTTTGTGCAGATATGGAAAATTTGGCCTTTCGGGGGCATGATACATCAATTCATGAATGCTTTCACTGATCACCGTGACTCAGAAATTCTTATCGTCAGGCATTATTCAAATTCTTTTCTTCGAAGCTATTACATGATGTTTATGGTAAATAACTAAATGTTACTTATATTTCTGTTGTTTGTGACCATTTGCATATTTCAGTCATTTTTCCCTCCTATTGGGTTGTGCGCTTCCTCTATGGATGTCATCTGGGTCCAATGATCGACCACTTGCCCCTTTTGCTGGGATTTTGAGCTTAGGAATTGGTGATACTATGGTGAGTTCTATTGTCATTTGGATGTTTCTTCCTCTTCCTTTATCCATCTTGCAAGTTATACACTGATGAATTCATTATCCAACAGCGACTTCCATATTATTCTTCCACCCTCAGTCCTCACCCAACCCAACCTGCCTACTTACCCTGCCCTGACATATGGTTAGCACCAATATAAACATGAAAACTCTCATCTTTCTCCCAGAACTTACCTTCTATGATCAAATGATTATAGAACTTTGGATATGGAATTGTTATCATGATTCTTCCAGTGGGAAAGCTGAACCTTTATACTTGTTCGTGTTACTACAATAGTTAATGTTTGTTATTGGTATTTAGTATTTACCATGTACACGAGCAACCATATAGGTTAGTATCTATTATCTCATTGGGATTTCATGACCAATATTATCATGTCTTTGTGATTTCTGCATTTCCATAACAAGTGTTAGATAGTTATTGGCCCGGTATAGCAAAGGTTCCTGGAAGATTCCTTGTTTGGTATTATAATAGATAGACTACAGACTTTAGCCAGAGTCTCCAGACCCATTGGATTGTCCTAGACATGGTAGTTTTACCTGATGCTCTAAAGAAACTAAATTTGAATACCTGTATGAATGACGTTGTCCGCAGTCTAGGTTTAGAACTTTGGTTTAGACAAAAGCTTGGTCTGGGTAATCTGCGCCTACCTAGCCAAAACGGATGAAGAGTGTTTTTACCTTTAAATCGGTGGTTCTTTGTTTCTGAAAGGTGACTTGTGTCTATGCCACATAGTCGAGTCTACTTACCAGCCAATTGGCCTTCTTGACAAGGCTCTCTTGCTTACATCTACCGTGTTGACCTTGTCTAGAAATTGGACACTAGAACAAAGGGTTGGCGTCAAGTTGACAATAGTTCATAAAAAATTTGCCAGTTCTTTTAAGGACCTTTCTAGTGTTCTCCGTCTGATCCTATTCTGATGAAGAGGGCTTCGATATGAGGATCTTCCGTGCATATGCCATAAAGGGCTTTCGAGGTTCTTCTACGGATGCTTGCTGTTTTATGCATATTATAGAAGCCGTCACTATTAGATATCACCTAATATCGGAAAGCACTTTGTTGGCATATGCTAATATATAAGCATAATAGTCTTCCAAAGAAATGTCATATATGCTAAACACTGTTGACGCTTATGATATTCTCGGCCGAGTTTGTATTATTAGAATCTTGAATTTGACAAATGGCTCTTTTGCTCATGCTAAACTTGGTAATCTAACTGCAGCTTAAAGTACATTAGTAGGTGTACCAAATAGCTGATTCTGTTTGATGTTTGTACGCGAGTACATCGAATTTTCAATTAATTGCATGTGTTGGCTCCTTTTGGAATTTTATTTTATGATCAAGCTCATGGTGTGGGGGGTGTTTCTTCAGGCATCCATGGTTGGCCACAAGTATGGTGTTCTACGTTGGAGCAAAACTGGCAGTAAGAAAACTTCTGCCCCTCTTTTTGATGGCATTAGCCAATAAATTCTTAAAAGCCTGTACCTCTTGCCTTCCTGATATCTAACTTGTCTTTTCCCCCCTAGAAAAAACAATCGAGGGTACTGCAGCTGGCATAACATCCGTACTTGCAGCTTGCTCAATACTCCTCCCTCTTCTAGCATCCACTGGTTATATTCTCTCCCAGGTTTGATCCCATTCCCCGCTTTTAAGAAAATGAGATGGCTGAAATGATCAGCGGCTTATAGGTTGCTTTGCATGTAGAAAGCTGTACTGCATTTTAAAAGGGAGTGAACTAGTTGAACATGGATTTACAGGCCAGGGTTGCAGCCTTTCTTTTTTAGAGTACAATATTTTGATTCTGCCCCTTTTTCTTGGGCTCAGGCTCATTAGGTTTGGTTTTTTCTAAGGGCACCACCCTTTTTGCTAGGGGCTAGCCCAAAATAGTTCAAGAATATTACAAGTTTGCCATCAAAATTTTTTGCTAGGGGCTAGCCCAAGCACACCTATAAATACCAATTTTTCTTTTCATTTTCTCTCTCCTTCTCCTCTTTTCTTTTCTCCCTCAACTATTTTCTTCTCTCCTTCTCTTAGGTCAAAGAATTAAAACCCTAATTCTTTTCTTTTCTCCCTACATTTTTGGCAAATTGTTCTCTCCCTCAACTCTAGGTCATTGACTTCTCCAATTTTTTGGTAAGTCATCGAACTAAAATATGTTTCATGTTTTAAACAAGAATTTCACATATAAAAGTTGAATTATGTGTTAAATGTAGAAAAATATTGAACATGGATCAACCGGGATCATCAAACGTTCCCGCCACGTCCGAAGAACACGTTCCCGCAACGTCCGAAGACAACTTTGATGCATCGAAAGCTCTCTTGGTAACTACATTTGAACTTGTCATCGGATTTAAAATCGTGCTGTGACACAGAGGACTGCCAACACTCTGGCAGTCCAGATCATAGACTAGGACTGCCAGAGTGGTGGCAGTCCTTCACAGAAGAAGGACTGCCAGGACCCTGGCAGTCCTTCTGTGAAGGACTGCCACCACTCTGGCAGTCCTAGTCTATGATACCTGAATGCAGAGTTTTAGTACTGGTGTTTGTAATTTATGAACACCAATTGCTGTACAAAAGACGGTCTTGCTATTAACACAATTTGCTATTTATGGACACCAATCTTATGCACGGGCCTAATCTATGAAACCTATTTGCTTTAGGATGTTGTCTAATTGTACTAACCTTTAAGTTTTATTGTAGGACTTGAGATCTTCCGATTTTGCGGTACCGGCTCCAATTGCAGTCAATGTAGCCCATTTATTTTGGACCGATCTATGTTTTGAATCAAGCGAGGGTGCGGTACATTGGTGTCGAGAAGTCGGACGGAAAAAACAACATTGTTCTAGTGATATCCAGATCGGCCCGAAATCGACCGGGACGACAAACTGTGGTGGTGGGCTGTGAAAGAGGTGGTGTGTTCAGAACGCACAAGAAAAACACAGTTATCCAAAGTAAAGTTCCAAGAAGAAATGTTGGAACGAGGAAATGTGGTTGTCCATTCACGATACATATTAGAAACGAAGAAGAAGGAAAATGGACAGTAGAAGTGAAGAATGGAACCCACAACCATGAGATTGCCGAGACACTATTGGGTCATCCGTATGTCGGACGGTTGAACAATACGGAGAAGAAGATAGTCGAAGACTTGTCCACCTCCGGAGTTGCACCGAGACAAATATATTCCGTCATACGACATGAAGATGAGAAGAACATGTCTACAATGAAGTCAATATACAACGCCCTAGCTTCTTCAAACGCTGTCCGGACGAAATCAAGAATGGCGATGCAAGAAGTGCTCAAGTTGCTTGCCGATAATCATTATGTTGAGTTCCATAGAAGACATCTCCAGAGTAATGAAGTATTATCAATCTTTTGGGCTCATCCTGATTGCACAAATTTGGCCAGGTCTTTTGCCGGCGTGTTAGTCCTTGATTGCACGTACAAGACAAATAAGTTCAAGATGCCTCTCTTTCATGTTGTCGGGTTCACCTCTACTTGGAAAACATTTCCAGTGGCATTTTTCTTCATGAAGAGTGAGAAACTTGAAGACTACACATGGGCGTTGGAGAAACTGAAAACACTTTACACTGGTCATACAGAGCCGTCAGTATTTGTTACCGACAGAGAGTATGCCCTAATTAATGCTATTCGTATTGTTTTTTCTCAAGCGGATACATTGCTATGCACTTGGCATGTCAATCGTAATATTCAAGCCCAATGTAAGTTGAAGTTTCGGAAGGAGGATGGTAAAATCGACATGCAGATTTTTGACGAATTCTACAATGGTTGGAATTGTGTGTGACGAGCATCTACGATTGCCAGTTACGACGCCGCATGGTACTTGTTCAAGCAAAAGTGGGAGACGAGGGAGCCGGCATGCATTTCTTACATCAAAGATACATGGCTTGAACCGCACAAAGAACAATTCGTCTTAGCATGGTCGAATGTGGTGAAGCATTACGGCACAACTACCAACCGTGTCGAAGGAGCACACTCTTTATTGAAGAGGCACCTAAAATCATCTCTTGGCAACTTCGTCTCTGTTTGGCAAGCTATACATTTATCAGTAGATCGGACGGTGAATGAAATTAAGGCATCATTTGAGATGAGTTTGAATATAGTCAAGCATGAGCATAGAAAGGAAGTACTCTTAGATGCTTTAATGCGCGTGGTATCTCACAAGGCGTTGGCCTTAATAGCTGATGAGATTGAAAGGTCAAAGTTTGTCGGGCTTGATCCCGAGGTTTGCGGGTGTGTATATCGACATACACTGGGCCTCCCTTGTGCACATCAGATTAATGAATATCGCCGTGAATCCATTCCTATTCCAGTAGATGCTGTCGATCAACGTTGGAGGCAGTTGTCTATGATGTCCCTGGTGAAGACGGACGATGATTTCTTCTCTTTGCCACAAGTGAAACTTCTCCACGCAAGGTGGTGTGCCTCAGTAGGAGTGGAACGGATGTCCATTGAGCTTAAAATCCAAGAAATTGCATGTCCGGTGACTACTAGAATGCATGAGCCGTCCGTTGTTTCCAATCCTAAAGGCAGACCTCAAACAAGATTGACTAGTTCACAGAAGAGAAGGCTGGAGTCGACTAAGAGAGATCTATCGTCCTTTGAGTATGTTGAACGAAGCTTACAGCAACCTTCGCCTGCACGGAAGGGCAAGCTTGTCGTTCGCCGAAAAATGGATAAAATGGACCTCCCAAGAAAAGATACAGTTGCAAGCCAAACAACGAGTTTGTATATTGACAAATTTCAACCTGCGCTTCGAAGTTACATTTGGTCTATTGTCGATGTCCCCGGTGATGGCCATTGCGGATTTCATGCCCTTGCAAGGCATCTTGGTTATGATAACAAAGACGGATGGAGACGGATGAGGCAGGAGCTGTACGAGGAGTTAGAGACTCGTCTTCCATTCTACTCCCGCATCCTAAGCGAAGAAACGGTTGCAAGTTTGTTGTTAAGTATCCCTTGCACCGACAATGTTACCGGGACAGACCACTACATGTCAGTCCCGTCTGCCGGCTATTTATTTGCTAATAGGTACATGATACCTGTTGTACTTATCTCGCCGGATATTAACAATACATTCTTTCCGATGTGCGCTCCTCCGACGGACCACGGAGTGTCTAACCTATGTACTATAGGTCTGATCGGGGATCACTTCGTTATACTAAAGATGATCGCTCATTCTCCGATTCCTCCACCTTCAACAGTTTGGTACAAAAGAGCACCGGTCGAAGCCATCGCTTGGACCACACCTTTCGTTGACCAGATCAACCATTTTAAGAAGTTGTTGAAGATTGAGGAGCCAAGAGACTTACCTGCTGACCACTACGACGTCGAAATCGACTAAGTATAGATATATTTACAGTCTGACATTTTGTATATGGAGGACCACTTTTGTATACAGTGAAATATGAAGTCCAGTAATATATATAGAGTAAATTTTGAGTTATATGTGTTTGATTTTGCCTACCTGTGTTATATGTGCCTACCTGTGTTATATGTGCCTACCCTACCTGTGTTATATGTACCTACCTGTGTCTTATCTGTGTTATATGAGTGTTCACTGTCACATCGTTTCAGTTTGAGAAACTGTCACAGAGTATCAGTATCAGGACTGCCACACCCATGGCAGTCCTACCTAAAACTTGCTGTAACAGCAAGTTTATAGCAAGTTTTAGGTAGGACTGCCAGCACCCTGGCAGTCCTACTTCAGTGTAGGACTGCCATGGGTGTGGCAGTCCTAACTATGAATCTCTGTGATGAATTTATGTGTGAATCAACATCACACAGAGATTCATAGTTAGGACTGCCACACCCATGGCAGTCCTACACTGAAGTAGGACTGCTAGGGTCCTGGCAGTCCTAATTAAAACTTGCTGTAACAACAAGTTTTAGTTAGGACTGCCAGGACCCCAGTGTAGGACTGCCATGAGTGTGGCAGTCCTAACTATGAATCTCTGTGTGATGATTTGATTGTGTGAATCAAATTCACACAGAGATTCATAGTTAGGACTGCCACACCCATGGCAGTCCTACACTGAAGTAGGACTGCCAGGGTTCTGGCAGTCCTAAGTAAAACTTGCTGTTACAACAAGTTTTACTTAGGACTGCCAGGACCCCAGCAAGTTTTACTTAGGACTGCCAGGACCCTGGCAGTCCTACTTCAGTGTAACAGCAAGTTTTACTTAGGACTGCCAGAACCCTGACAGTCCTACTTCAGTGTAGGACTGCCATGGGTGTGGCAGTCCTAACTATGAATCTCTGTGTGAATTTTTGATTGTGTGAATCATCACAACAGAGTTAAGAAGTTAGGATTGCCACACCCATGGCAGTCCTACTTCAGAGTAGGACTGCCAGGGTCCTGGCAGTCCTACTTCAGTGTAGGACTGCCATGGGTGTGGCAGTCCTAACTTCTTAACTCTGTTGTGATGATTTGATACAGCAAGTTTTACTTAGGACTGTCAGGACCCTGACAGTCCTACTTCAGTGTAGGACTGCCATGGGTGTGGCAGTCCTAACTTCTTAACTCTGTTGTGATGATTTGATTGTGTGAATCAAATTGCCACAGAGTTAAGATTCATCACAAAAAAACAATTTATCACAAGTCCTGATATAGATACTCTGTACATTAAGATTCATCACAAAAACTTTTCACAACTTAAGATTTATCACAAAAACTCAATAATCCAACTACAATAAAATCATCACAACTACAATAATTCATCACAACTACTTAGTCCCGAACATTCCACATCCAAATTAAGTTTCAAACAAGCAAAATATCCACAATAATCCATCAAATGTACGTAACTATTCCACATCCAACTTAAGTTTGAAACATGAAAAATATCGAAATTCATCTACATATCATGCCGGACCTTTGAACGAGGCTTCCTATTGTTCATGAAGGGGAAGTCGACCACGTCGTCGATGCGATCAAGCTCGTTGGCGACCGCGACACAAGTCTCACTTTGGCAACCTCTCCGGAGTGTCTGCGCCAATTCCTTCACCCTTTGAGACTGAAAATGAAAGTATAAATGAATTAAGTCTACAAACATGGAAATCTCAGTCTTATTACAAATACGGAACTCACCATTCTCACCAACCCAGCATACAAGGCATTTTTGGAAGGAAGAGCTCCAACTGCTCCGACGGCCACGGGACCCGGGTTGGTAGGGTTCGACAACTTAGGATGTCCGACCCCCAGGAAGTACTGCATGTAGTCCTCGCTGCAGTCGGCCATCTCGGTGACCGGTCGTCTTTCAGATTCTCGAAGTACATGTCGTTGCCACTCCGAGTAAAAGTCGGTTACCCAGTCGAATTCCGCCAGTTTGTAACTTAAAGGTTGGGTTCCGCGCGGAGGCTCCAACAGCCGTAGTGTGCGCTTCGGCACAGTTTGCACGAAGCCAAACTGACGAAGTACTCTATCGGGCATGTACGGCTCCGTGATTTCATAGCATGTGATCATGCCATGAAATAAAGAAACTGGTTGGACCTCACGATTCAGCTCACGTAAATCCCGGTATGGATTCCAAAACTGGAAATTGCTGAGAAACCCAATTTCGGGGTGGGCTTTTATGAAATGCCCACCCGCTGCATAAGTTTTATGAAATACCCAGAATTAAGTATTTTCACGTTAAATATTCCAAGATTCCCTTTTAGATGCCACCCGCTGGGAAATGCTATTTTTATAATACCGAAACTACCCCTCCGCGCGAATTGGTCATCTATATGTATTTGAATTCAAAAAACTCAGATCTGGATTGCGATTTTCGTCTTCTTTTTCTTCACGGGAAATCTGAATTCCATTGCTCTCATATTTAGCAGAGATCGCAAAAATCGTTCGTAGTTCGGTGTGTTTTTCTTCAGTCGAACTCAGATCATCGCTCGTCATCATCATCACCATCATCATCATCTTCATCGTGGAGACATTTGAAGTTTTTCGACGATTAGGTCAATTGTGGAGAGAAGATCTTTCTTCTTCTTTTCCATAAGAATTATCATCGTTTTGAAAGAAGAACGAAACTCTTTATTCATGAAAAAACTAAATTAACGTTTTAACACTGTAAATGACCATTCTCCGTGTAAACTAACACGGAGAATGCCATTCTCCGTTTTATTTAAAACGGAGAATGCCGTTCTCCGTGTTTCTAACACGGAGAATGACCATTCTCCTGCGTTTTAACACTGGAATGACCATTCTCCGTCTTAATTAGGACGGAGAATGACCATTCTCCGTCTTATTTAACACGGAGAATGACATTCTGCGTTTTATTTAACACGGAGAATGGCATTCTCCGTGTTTCTAACACGGAGAATGGTCATTCTCCTGCGTTTTAACACTGGTATGACCATTCTCCGTGATAAATTACACGGAGAATGGCATTCTCCGTGTAAATTAAGACGGAGAATGGTCATTCTCCGTTTAATTTAGCACGGAGAATGTCTATTCTCCGTTTTATTTAACACGGAGAATAGCATTCTCCGTTTTATTTAACACGGAGAATGGTCATTCTCCTGCGTTTTAACACTGGAATGACCATTCTCCGTGTAAATTAAGACGGAGAATGTCATTCTCCGTGTTACTAACACGGAGAATGGTCATTCTCCGTGTAAATTAAGACGGAGAATGCCATTCTCCGTGTTACTAATACGGAGAATGACCACCCTCATGCGAAAATTAACATTTTTCGTGTTCTAAACGGAGAATGGCCATTCTCCTGCATTTTATGGTCAGTTGAAACTTTGGAGGGCCATAACTTTTGACTGGGAGGTCGAAACGAGGTCCCGTTTGTCGCAAAATGAGCGTATCGTCGAGGAGACTGAAATTAACAGCCTCACCGTTAGACGGCCTTCCGAAATTTTAGAATCGCAAAAAAATGATGTTTGGACCTCCGTTTTAGCACTTTTGCCGTTCGTCCCGGTCTTTCCGAAATTTTTCGACGAGTTTTTAAAGATTTTTGAGGAGAAAACCTAGATTCGAAAGTGAGCAGCGTATGGAAGAAGATGGAGTATTGAAACGTTTTTTTTAAGAGCAGTTTTGTGGGTATTTCCAATAAATTAAAAGGAAGGGCAAAAGGGTCATTTGGAACCCGCTTTGGATAAGTTTCTCTAATTCTGGACACGCGATGAAAGTTTTTTTAGCGGTGGGTTTTACATAAAACTTTTTTAGTTTTTGGGCATTTCATAAATCTTCCCATTCCAAAAAATCTGTAGGAAAACAGTTAACAACAAAACAAAATCAACATGAAAAAGTTAGTCAAAAATTAGTACCTCTTCTGGCACCAAACTGTCTAATACTTCACGAATGGAAGCCAGTGTTTGCCAATTTTTGGTTTCCAGCTGGGATGGCCTCCATCGACACACTCTGGGAAGGTGTTCAAGATACTCTGGGTTTTCGTCAGCCTCGTCTAAGCATCGGAAAGTGCTCGTATATCCATGCCTATTCAATTTATAAATGAATAGTAAAAATTAAAACAACAAATTTAAGTATACAAGTTTAAATTGTTAGAAGTTTTCTTACATGTAGCAGAGTCTGACAGCCGGCCATAGTCTTAGTCCCGACACGGGATGCGATGCCGAGCTCGCGGTAAAGATTGGCCAGGATACCGCTTCCCCAGGATATATCGATGAAGTCATCCACTTCAGATAAGTTTAGCATGTACCGAGCATGTATCGACGTTCCGGACTTGTCCGGAATGCCGACCGTTCCTAGGACGAACAACATATACGCACGAGCCACCGCGTCGACCGTATCATCGTCATCGTCATCCACCTCCATATCCATGAACTGGTCCACCAGAAATGATAGAGGAATTTCGTACGATTTCTTGAAGCCTGGTAGAGTTGTAAAACTCGTAGCCGGAACTCCAAGGTGAGTTGAGACGAACTTGACGATCTTCTCGTACCATTTCACGGATTTCTCATTCGTGTAATGTTCTTTGGTCATTACGCGCCCGGTCACTAGCAGCTCCAATATCTGGTAGACGTCGTCAAGTGTAATGGTCATCTCCCCTGCTGGGAGATGAAATGTGTTGGTCTCCGGGTGCCATCTCACCACGAAGGCGGATATGAGGGCACTATCCATTGTTCAGTAGGCGTTTTGTGCCAAATTGTGCAAGCCGCTCGGTATGATTTTGCTCTGGACGGCCTCCGATAAGCTTGCAAACTGCCAGGACACGGTTTTCTTCCCGTGAGGCACAGCCCTAAGGATACGATATGTCCTCTGTATATCGAACAACAAAAACCATATCAATTATGAAATACATATATATATAGTATACTAAACTGGTAGCTTACAAACGTCATGTACATACCGGGTTCTTCCATATTTCATACGCAATGTGGTTCTCAAAAGAAACCAACATTGAACAACCGGGCGGATGGACAGGCGGCTCAGAAGGACCGGCCTCCTCAGAAGGACCGACCTCCTCAAATGGAGCAGAACCGTCTTGACGTGATAGGAGTCGGGCAATTGGCACGTCGTCGTCGTTGTCGTCGGAAGGAGGCGTAGGAGTAGGAGCTCGTTGCTTCGACCGAGCTTGACGTGCCGGTGGCGATGTCCGAGACCGAGCTTCGGGCGCCGGTTCGGTAATTGTTATCGGACGCTCGAGAGGACGTTCCGCACGTTCCTTCCGCTTTGACGCGGTGGGCCGTATTCTTTTGTTAGCGGCCGGTGGACTGCATGACAACATACACTTATTAAGTAATAGAAACAGCATGCACTTACCCAACTCCCATATGTCATAACATTAGGACTGCCAGGCATGTGGCAGTCCTAATGAAAATTAGGACTGCCACAGTCCTGGCAGTCCTCTTTCACAAGAGGACTGCCAGGGCTTTGGCAGTCCTAATTTTCATTAGGACTGCCACATGCCTGGCAGTCCTACTGTCGTGAACCCGAACTCCCACAACGACATCCTACTTTGTCGTGTTCTAGGGTTAGGGTTTCAACATAAATTTCGGATTTCTTGTGTTCGAAAATTAGGGAAGAGAACGTGCAAGAGATTATAAACCTATTTTACCAAAACTTTTTCAAGAATTAAACAAATTCTAGGGTTTCGAATATAATGTAAAAAAAATTCGAAGAAATTAGGGAAGAACGTACCTGGATTCCGGTTGCTTTGACTTGCGTGTCATCTCTTCGAGAATCTTCGTGGAGGGATTGAGAATCAAATTGTGATGGAGAAGAAGAAATTAGGGTTTAGGAGAGGGAGAGGGAGAGGGAGAGGGAGAGAGCTTTCTTTCTTTTCTTCTTGAGGAGAGAAAGTCAAGAATGGAAATGAGAGTAAATTTTTTGGTTTGGGGGGGTTGGGCTGCCCCTAGCAATTTTTGGGTGTCCCCTAGCAATTTTTTCACATTCATGGGCTGCCCCCAAGTAAGGGCTGCCCCCAAGCATTTTTGGTGGTGCCCATAGAAAAAACCTTAGGTTTTGAACCTAATCTGTGCTTTGGAAGGCGTGGGTCTTGATAGTGGATATCTGAACCTTTGTAATTTGCATGATGCTTCACCTCTTGCTAAGCTTAATTTGATCAAGGTTCAGCTTTTGCATAGAGGTTTGTTCAATAAGTGACTTCCAATTATAAATAGGGAACTAAATTGTTTGTTAGTGTCTTCGCAAGTTCAATATCAAGTGAGCTTTGGCACCTGGCATGGATGAAGTTCTATCCTTGAACAGGCTTGGATTGTGCCTGGCTCTTATTACATGTATCTAGGTACATCCCAGGATGGGTTGAGCAAATTTGGGATATCCATTGCAACTTCTCAAGAAAAAAAAAAAAATATAAGCATTATTTTCAATGCCAACTACGAGGTCAAAGTAGGCTTTATTCTAATTCATTTTTTGTGTATGTGCAGCACTGGTTCTCTTTGCTTGTAGCAGTTACTTTGAGTGGTTTATTGGAGGCATATACGGCGCAGCTTGACAATGCTTTTATTCCCCTTGTATTCTATAGCCTTCTCTGCCTCTGACGGATTTAGTAGGATGTTTCTCAAATCCTTTCATGTAATTCTCTTTCATTTTTCATGTTTTCTTTTACTCAAGTTTGTGGGCATTTCTGCAGGCACACTTAACATAATTCTCAAGGAAAAAGCCGTCTATAGTGAAACAATTTTCTAGTCTATTAGTCGATTGGTACCCCAAAGCTTCTTCGTCTGTCAAATGATATATATATATATATATACACAACACAGCCTCTGAAATAGGAGAAATTATTCGGTGGGACGGGCTCACCACGTGACTCGAGTCCCCTCCAATAGTATAATGACACGCTTTCTGTTTTCTTCCTCTAATTTAGTCTTACATAAAATGAAGTACGTGTCACTATAATAGTGGAGGGGATTCAGGGATCACCACTGCCAGTCTGCCACTTGGTGAGCCCGTCCCAGTGAATAGTTTCTTCTAAATAGTTACAGTAGGATATTTCTCAGATCCTTTTATGTAAGCCACTTCCGATTTTAAAGTTTTTGTTTCTTTATATGATCTTGTTATTTTAAAAATCCGTATGCGTTGAGCACTGCTGTATACTGTGTGGGCATTTTTGTAGGCATATAACATCATTATTTTTGCATGAAAAAGATAAGCCGTCACAGTGATGCAAAATTTCTGGTTGTTAATTGTACAGTACTTCCAACTTTTTCTTTCTTTTCTTTTTCTGTAGTGTAATTGTAAACAACAAGAAGGACAGAGCCTTTGTTTTCTCACATTTGGGGTTTAGCTGTATAGAGCACCCCCTCTCTAGATCTGTGCTGTCTGTTAGCTGCAAGTGGTGCTCTACTGCTGCTGCATTTTCAATGTAAAGTATGGTAAATACATGTGTTCATTTCGGATGCTTCATGTCGAGCGGTATAGTTTTCTGCTAAAGATTGAGCTGGCGTGGCTGAAGATGACATGTCGCATGATTCTGTATCCGAACTCTTTCTTTTAGAATTCTCATCCAATTCATCTGCCTGCTATTTCTTGCCAATAACTGCACCAACCGACGACCTATCTTGAAGTGCAAGGAAAGAAATGAACCATTTCGAGTTCAACCATCCTAGACGCAAGTCTAATCTCCCCTAATAAGTGGTCCTTTGAGTTTTGTATGGTACAGGAAACAACCTATCGTTGCCCTATTGCACGTCCATCTTAACAAGCCATTATACCCACTCTGCTGTACTTGGAGCCGTTTGGTTCACGGGATTTGGAGGAAAAAAGTGGTAAAAATTCGATGTTTGGACTGCTTTACCTATTTTGTTGAAAGATTTGCAGACAAGATTTAGAGAAAATTTGAGTAGTACTCAACTTTATTTGTCATATTTCAAGGTGTATCCCACTGCTTTACCTTAATGTAAGTTAACTTTCACATTTTACGGATTCCGTCCAAGATCGACGGTCAACGCGTTTGACCAAATTTTTAGGACAAAAATACTCCTGATCTCGTGGGAGTGGGGGTGGGGGGGGGGGGGGGGGGGGGGGGGGGGGGGATGGAGGAGTGTCGTGGGGGAGCGGAAGAGCGGGGGCGACGTCATAGGGGAGCAGGAGCGGGGGCGCGGGGGAGGAGTGCGGGGGAGGGGGGCGGAGCCGTGGACGAGCGGGGGAGCGGAGGCGGCGGGGGGTGAAGGTGTTGGTGGTGTTGGTGAAGGTGGTGGTGGTGGTGGTGGTGGTGGTAAATGTGGTGGTGATGATGGTGGTGGTGGTGATGGTAGGGTGCTGAGTGAGGCGAGGGAGGGGGGACCGAGCACAGAGCGGAGGCACGTGGCTGCTGTCACGTCCCGCTCCCGGAATACGGTGAGCCGGATATGTACATCATCTCTAGGCTACGTACCATACGAATACCTCTGTACCTGTATTTGCGATTGTTGTCTGTAATATTCTAGAATGAAAAATACAAGTAATTGCTGAACACATATCATTTCCACAAACTATAGTTATTATACATAAAACTGTTTTCTAGGAGTACATCTTATACAAATCATTACAACAAAATATTAATTTACATATGTCGACAGGCTACAAAATAATATTGGCCGTCTTTTGAAGATCTCTTGACAGTTTATTCCTCGACTTCGATCTAGTCAAAAAGAGGTAATATTACTGCAGGAGCTTCGTCTTTCCCTAGTGAACAGTACTAGGTCGTCAGAACGACAGCAATTCCTCGGTCAAGAACGGTTAAAGTAAAAAAAATTGATATGGAATGAAATGAAATAATTTACCTCGAAATTAGGAGAGCAAGTTTTTACATTCATGCTTACAACTCCAATTTAATTCTTATACTATTATTATTTTTCATCTAACAGAGCAACCCAGACAATTCTATTTGACTACCACGAACAAGAACAACTTTTTCCTAAATGATAATACAATTTGGAAAACAACTCTTTGAATATCCATCTAACTAGTTTTCTGACAACAATTCCGTATACCAGGGATCAGGCTGTGACTTGGTGGCACGGTGCTTAGAATCCGGTCATGCCTCCCTTGGGCTTAAATATTTCACCTATTCGATGTTTTAGTCGAAATAGGTATAAAGATCTGGTGGCACAGGGTTTAATCCGGCCCTCTCTCTCATGAGCTAAAATAGAAAATTTGTGACTTGGTGGCACGGTTGTTAAAATCCTGCCCTGCCTCCCTTGGGCCCCTTGGGCTTAAGTGAGCTAAGCCTCACATACTCGATTCGTATGGTCCTATGAACGGACTTAATTACTGATCAGCTTTTGATTATTATTATGTTGCGGAACTTCGCAAGTGATATTCAAGTTGTTCTCTCCCGTCCAAATGCTTTCTAACCTACAACTGTAAATAGTTCAATTTCTAGTTTAAACTTTCACAGAGTAGATAGTATCGAATAGCTAATTTTTATATCTTATAGTAATTGTTTCTTGATTAAATTTGATTGAAACTGTCGAGGGTCCGTTGCTAATTAAAGTAGTAATGAAAGTCTAGGGTTAGGAATACCGGTAATATTTTTGAATTTCCTAAATTTGACTAACTCCCGAAACTACTGAAAATTTTGGCAGTGTCTCCTTTGTTGACTTCGAAATTTTTACAATAGATAAAAGGGTAAATACAACTTTTAGTCACCCAATGTTTCAAAAGTTCAACTTTTAGTCCCTCCATGACCACAAATATATATGGAGAGTGACTAAAACTTAATTTGAAACATTCGGTGACCAAAAGTGACATTACCCATAGATAAAATATAAACAATCGGGTTCGCTGACCCCTTCGGTGGAGCAACTCTCGACACGGGAGCTCACACAAATATTATATATGCAGTTAAATTTAAAGCTATTACCTTAGCAAGCGAATAGGCAAACGAGCAATTTATTTTGGTTACCTCAAATTTTCTCTTTCTAAAAGCTATCCAAGTTAGTAACACAATGATACCAAAGTCTTACTTCTAAATGTCATCACATACTAAATGATTTTATAGGCTTGTAACGATGGCTTAATATTAATCACATACAAAGTAAATCTAAGTATTTAATTCAACTCATACTTGCTATGCACCATATTTTAACTTCTTGAAGATGCAAAAAGAGGTTTAACATTGAAAATTGATAGGTGTAGGATCACCTTAACATATGGGTACCTAAAAACACCTATTTTAACTAGTTAATCATGCCAAAACATGTTAATTAGGTATAATTTCAAACGTGGACAGAATTGATATTTATGTTAAAACCATAATTTATCAATCCTACACCACATTGTATATGTATGCTTATTTGTTTCATAAATTTGGATGTAGGATATATATAGCTAATTTCCAACACAATTCTAATAAGTATCTAGACATATTTTCTATATTGTGGTCCAAGAAACTTGTGTTCACAATATAAATCATAATATGACATATCAAAGGCATATATACTATATTATGTTGACCCATATATATATATATATATATATATATATATATATATATATATATATATATATATATAATTGTGCATTTTCAGATATTTAATCATAATTGTGACATATTAAAATGCATATACTCCATATTAGGTTGTACTATATATATATATATATTTGTGTATGTGTTATACAAACTCAATATACATACATGTTCGTGTCCGTGTCATATAACTATATGGACACATCAGAGCCAGAAATTGAACTACTGAAATTTTAATTAAAATTACAAAATTTCTATCTTTAGACATTTGCATACAAATTTGCCAAAGGAAAGGGAAAAATTGAAGGAGGAAGAGGACTTGCCTTGCTTTGGAAAACCTAGGGTTCTCTTTCTCAGATCCAAGTGGATTCTTGATCTCCTTATGTTCTTTTCCTTTCAAAATTTTAGAAATTAAAATCTAACCTAGGTTTAGAAATTGGAATATTTAAGGAAAAGGGGGAAGGGATATACCTAGAGAGAAATCAAAGAGGAGGAGATATTGGAGGTGCCGGGGGAGGAGGAGGCCGGCGGCGGTGGCGCAGTCAGTGGCGGTGGCGGCGGTGTCGCAGCAGCAGCAGCAGCAACAGCAGTAGCAACAGCAACAGCAGTAAGAGGAGGAGAGGAGAGGGGGAGGTGGAATGGAGAAGAGAGGAGAGAGGGGGTTATGAAGAAGAAAGGAGAGAGGGGGTTATGTGGCATTTAGAAGAGAGATTTTCTTCATGCTGGTTGCCATGTGGCACTAGCTAGTGCCACATGTCCTAGGTGAATGACACCTAGTATTATTTGGTGCCACCTAGTCCCCTTGGTTGCCACATGGCTACATGAGGTGGCATTCCCTTTTTCTTAATGAAATTGCACAATTCACCTAGGGGTCAAAATGCAAAATTTATATAAATTTTTTTAATAAAAACATTATTATTATTATTATTATCATTTGTTATTAATATTATTATTAGGAAATTTATTAGAGCATAACAGCTGCTGTGAAGAAGAAGAGGATAATTTCGTCCTAAAATTTTGGTCAAACGTTCGGTTTTGGACGAAATTTGTGAAATATGGGGGGTAACTTATATTAAGGTAAAGCAGTGGGGTGCATCTTGAAATATGACCAATAAAGTGGGGTGCGACTCAAATTTTATCTAAGATTTATTGTGATTTGACCAGTAAATTTTGTCTGTCACGAAATGAGAGTTTTAACATTGCAGTTTTTTTTCCCTCCGAAGTGGAGTTTGGAAATGAGAAATTCTTATTCTCATTTCGCACGTTTTTGTTGAGAACCACTTCCTCTCTACTTTAACAAAAATAAGATTTACTATTCATATCACTTCAACAAAAATAAGATTTACAATTTATATTATTTCAACAAAAAGTTATACTTTCTTACGCACTTCAACAACAAAGTTTAAAAATTTTCACTTCTAATGTCTACTTCAAAGCAACCATTTGAAAGATTTTGTTACTTTGTTCTACTTCACTACTAGACATGTCAATTGGGCCGGGCCAACCCAGTCTGGGACTAGTCCGGCATGAAAAATTGGTCCATGTGTCGGTCCGGTCCAGTATATTGGGTCGTGCCGGGCCACGTATATTGGTCCATAATATAGGTCCGGCCCAAAGCCCAAGCCCGACCCGGTTGCAACATCCCCTGGACAATCTCTTTGATTTGTCCCAAATCCTACCAGCTAACAGCAGTGTTGTCACTTTCACAAGGTAAAGAAAAGAAAAATATGTACACAACAAACACTCTGCACTCCAAATAAAGTGTAGTAGTGAATTGAATTGAAATGAATGTTTGAACTGAATTGAATTGAAATTTCAATTCAATTCGTTTTAATATATATTAGTTGCAAGTTGCTGCAACAACAACATACATAAATGCATCCATACATCAGCTTAGTTAGAGTCGTAGTTGGTTGCCATCACCTATAAGCTTCACCGTGCATTTCTCACTTCACTTGGTCACTTACATATGCCAACCATGTATTGATTGATCAATGAAATAAAAACCCATGAATGATATATGTATGTAGTGAACTGAACTGAATTAAAATGATGGCCTCCAGTGTGACCCGGCCCAGTCCCTTATATTGGGTCGTGTCCGGCTTGGCCCGTCCTGGCACGACCCGAAGCCCACCGTGCCGTGGGTCATGTGCCGGGCTGGACTTAAGATTTTTCTACTTTGTTCTACTTCACTACAATGTTTATGCAAAATATTGAATTTCGATTTTTTTTTTTTTTTATTTCGTTGCAGTTTGCTGAACCAAATAGCCCCTTGTATGTTCATTGCTGCATAATTGATGTGCTATAGCTACATACTCTATTAGGAATTAGTTAATTCTTGAATTGTTATAGTATTTTAGTATAAAAAAAAAAGGAAACGTTTAAGCAACTCAAACACAAAACAACTTATATGAATCTGCTCTCTCTCTCTCTCTCTCTCTCTCTCTCTCTCTCTTCTATCTTTTAACACAAGAACTCGGAAACTAGTTCCCGTGGCCGTAGCCCGTTGGGAACGGTGGAGCACTCCGACGCAGTGGCGCGGATTCGAGCCCCCTTGGAGACATGCCTCCAAGCACCATTAAGAAGTGGACACCCTCAAAAAAAAAAAAAAAAACCTCGAAAACAGAGAAAACATCTAACCTAATTTCCAACTCAAACTCAATTTAAGATCCACTGAAAGGTCTGTTTGAATTAACAGTACAGCAAATTGCCATGATGCAGAGAGCTACAATATATACATTTGGGATCAAGCAGAGTTTGGGTTAGCCAACTCCAACACTTGTTTTGGGCTAATTTGGAAGAAGAAGAAGAAAGAAAGAGAGAATGATTTGGCTGGTGGCCACATGTTCTTGTTTGTCCGAACAAAACCATGTGGGGCGGGTGGGGATATATAGACAGACTCCATCTAATCTCATATTGTCTCTCCAATAACATACTGTCACAGAGTTTGAGCACAAGATTTGTATGTATCTTCATTGACGACTTATGTTTTGTCAAGTATCAAGATTTCAGACAAACCGATCCACACTCCTCCGCACTTTCCGGATGTACGTACAGAATTAGACATTCTACCCCGTAATTAAGACAGACTCCTCCTTTTCTTCAGCCTAGGGCTGGCGATGGGTAGGGTAGGGTAGGGTAAGGGTAGGAAGAGGGCAAGGTAGGGTAGGGTATTGACCTTTTTTTGATACCCTAGGGGAGTCATGAGGGTAGGGTAGGGTAGCCCTCTTCCAAAAAACCAATACCCATTACCCGTCCTTACCCTTTACCCTCACAGGGTAGCTGAGGGTCAGGGTAGGGAGGGTAAGGGTATTACCCTTGCCATTTTATTTTTTTAACTTTGAAAATCAAATTTTTTGCTACTAAACAGGGGGGAATATTTTTTCTTTCCATTTCATTTTTTTTCAGATTTTGACAGCATTCAAAAATCATAACAACTTAACAAGAAATAATAGGGAGAATATTTTTTTTACTAAAGGCGCTGAACCCAGTTATATAGTAGAACCTGGGCTGCCTACATACCCAAGGAAGGGACTAGACCTGACTCCTTAGGATCAAGCACCATGTAGTTCTCCTAATCCTAAGTACTAATTACAAAAAACTACAAGGTATCCGGGTAATTGCACTAGGGTAATTGCACTAGCCGTTCAGTTCAGGGTGGGGAGAAGGGTAGGGTCGAGGCTTTTAAAGGGTTAGGGTTAACGGGTAGTAGGTAGGGTAGTGATTCAGGGTAGGGTAGGGTTCAGGGTAGGGTTACAGGGCAGAGGGTAGGATGGGTAGGGCGGGTACCCGGGTAATTACACTAGGGTATCAGAATAAAACCCTTACCCTACCCTAATTCTAAGAGGGTAAGGGTAGGGCCTGCCCTCGAAGGGTAGAGGGTACCCGTGGGCACCTGAGGGTGCAGGGTACCCAGCTAGGGTAGAGGGTATGAGGCAAAATCGCCACCCCTACTTCAGCCTGTGTACACCGTGCAGGTGGACCGCATGCAACTTGTTCTGTATACGTAGCTCCCTTCCTGAGTCTATGGTTAGGATTTCGGTTTATGGCGTCATGAAAATCGCTCAATAGAGTAATTACTATTCGTACTTTCAAATTGTCCCTACAAATTCTTCCTCTTTATGTGTCAGCTGATGTGGCATATTAAATAATATTATGTCATCTGACATGGCAGATTTAAATCCAAAAAGTTAATTATCCATTTTTTTCATGTTAATATTAATGCTAATGTTAATACTAATATTAATGTTAATATAATGTTAATATTATTATTAATGTTAATGTTAATGTTAATATTAACTTTTATGTTAATGTTAATATTAATGTTAAAAGTCTAAGAATTTTGTTGGACGTCATGTAAGATGGTGCCACATCTCTTTCCTTGTAAATATTTAAAACTTCTACTCTTTTGTATAAATATATCAAATTTTATCACTCCATATAAAATTTTCTGTATTAATTTTAATTTTAAAATTTGTCACTTCAGCTATTACATCAGCTGTTATGTAGGGAGGAATGATTTGGAGTGACAAATAGAATTATTCAGTTGGCGGTGGCAAGCGACTTTGCTTTAATATATAGGCGGAGATTGATATGTATAGGCTAAAAGAAGGTTTAGATTCATGTGAATAGGCCACGTAGAGGGTCTGAGATTCTGAACCTGAACAAAATGTTGATTATAATTTACACAAGTATATATCTTGCTGTCCTGACTGACATTCCTTTCTAACTGACATTCCTTTCTATACTAGAGTAGAGTACGAATTACAAGCACTCTCTCCTGAGTGTAATAGTCCGCTAGTCATGAACTTGTTGCAACTAGAATATACCGCTTTCATATATTTATTTTATTCCTTCTATTATCACCACCCAAACCTTCTTCCATTCGACTGGGATTGACTATATATGGATGAGCATAAAAAAAATTCATACAAGATTTGACAATTTTATAACTAGTTGTCCGATACGACGTCAGTGTTTATATTGCAATAGATAGTTGGCAAGTAGGCAGGGCCGGCCCAAGGGGTTGGCTTGCCCTGGCCGAAACTAATTTTGGTTGCCCTTGAATCCAAAAGGAAATGATACCGTCTTTGGAAGTATTTGTTACTGGAATTGGCGGCGAGCGGGGTTCGTGGGGACGTCAAAGTCTACCGTTCTGACAACGACGTCAAAGTCTACCGTTCTGACAACGACGTGGAGTTCGGATTCCGGGTTCCTCTCCCGGCTCTTGAGTTACTCGAGGCATTTCCAGTTTTAAATCAAAATACGGACATGGAAGATTGTCAGTTCAACTGACAAGAAGGAGTTGGGTGGACCGTAACAAAAATGCTATTTGGCTCCCAAAAAATTTAGGTGATATCATCTTCCATTATGTGGCATATGACATAGCTGATGATATGACAGTTGACATAACAAAATTAAAAATTAAAACTAATATTAAAATTAATATTAATATCAAAATTAATATTAATATCAAATTAACATGAACATTAATATTAATATTAAAATTAACATTAACATTAATATTAAAATTAACATTAACACTAATATTAACTTTAACATTAACATTAAAATTAATATTAACATTAAATTAAATTAGCATTAACATTAACATTAATATTAATATCAAGTTAACATGAATATTAATATTAAGATTAACATGAACATTAATTAACATTAACACTAATTTAGCACTAACATTAAAATTAATATTAACATTAAATTTAAATTAGCATTAGCATTAACATTAAAATAAAAAAATTGGATAATTAATTTTTTGGGTTAAAATATGACATATCAGCTGCCATGCCACGTGCCATGTCAGATGTCACATAATGGGAGATGGCATCACCCAAAAAATTTGGGAGCCAAATAGCATAATTGGGACCGTAAAGGCTATTGGCGGAGAACTTGAGACTTAGGGGCACGAGGGGTTGTCCTAATCAGGAAGGTTGTCCAAGTCCGATGGCTTGTCTGACTTACTCAAGGGCTGGTCCCGCAAACTCAGGTTGCAATTTAAGCTAGTGCTGAACTTTGTATAAACTTTCCTACAGCGACGGATTACTTAACCAAATTAATATATGTTTCCTACGTGAAAAAATTAAGAAAAAATTTGAGTGGCACCTCACTTGGATGACTTATTTATGCGGTGCACCCCACATTGTTTGCTAAATGTATAAGTTATCCCACATTGGACGAAAAACGTGAAAAACTAACAACATATAAGTCTATCCCTAAACTACCCCTCCCTTCTTCGTTATACATCAGGCAAGTTCCTATCCCTAATCCCCAAGTCCTCACAGCACAACTTGTACCGAGCTCCCATGGCTGCCTATTCAACAGAGATTAGGGTAAGTCTTTCTAGTCTCTCTTCCAGTCTCTTTCTATCTCTCATCCATTGTTAGATTGGTTGGGAATTTTCTCATGTAATTTCTGTTATGGTTTGTTTAGGAGAAATGTCAAATATGCTCGAAGAACGTCCATATTGCAGATGAATGTTACTATTTGAGCTCAGCTTGCAAGATTGTAAACTGTAAGGGGATTCGATAACTCTCGAAGTCAAATACGAAGGCAAATCCTGGAAGAAAATTTCTAAAGTGCCCCCTCTGTTTGGATTTCAATGGCTGGATGTTGCAATTTAGAAGGCGAACACGAATGTTCATCATCAAAAATTCGTAGTGATGGGTGTTTCACGTGTGGTGACTTAGGTCATTGGAAGCAACAATGCACTTGGGCGAAAGCCACTTGCTCTAAACCAAATTGTGGAGGAAAGAGAGCTGTCATGGTGTCAAAAAGGAGCCACAGCTATGGAAGACGATTCTTACAATGTCGAAAATGCAACAATGCATTCCAATGGTTGAATGAGGCTACTGAACATGATGACAACCGGTCTGAGTCAAAAATTTCTGTTCAAACTGTAGTGAACACAACTTTAGAAAAGTTGTGTAAGACATTCGGGAAAGACTTGGCTATGTAAACCTCAAATTATCTGAAATAAATGCATTCAAATGCAAGAAAGTTTCTTGATTAGCCATGTAAATGCAACAAAGTTTCTTGATTAGTTTTAAGAATGTATTCCAGATTTGCCTTACTTTCAAGTTCATGTACAAAGTTGAACTATATAAAAGCAACAAACCGAACATTACTTCAAGTTCATGTACAGAGTTGAAAACATTCTATAAAATTTGAGAGAACAAAGACAGATAGGATTATGATCAGCAGGTAATGTAACAAAAATATTGTGTACATTATATACAACAAAGTTCACATTACATGAATGTAACATACAAAAACAGAGAACAAACAAGTAGAGAGAAACCCATTTTGCTTCACATTCAATCCAGATATACAAAATAGAGATAACAAAGTTCCTAAACAAAGTTGTCTAGGTGTACAAAAAAGAGAGAACAAATATTCTTCACATTCAATCCAGTCTTTCCATATACAAAATAAGAGACCAAAATAGTAGGGACATTCAAACAACTTCTTCTTCAAACTTGAGGTTCTCCTGATGTACCCATAGCAGCCTTCCTTGGCCTTGGCCCCCTTGAAACCTTTGGCCTCTTGTCAGTGCCGGACTTTAGATTCTTGGACCTGAGGCGAACCCTAAAAGTGGTACCCCCAAAGCTTAATGTCCATATTATATTTTTTCGCTCCATCCAATTATTTTTCTATAGGGGCCATGTTTGCTTCTCTAGTCTATTAGTGCTATGCAAACAAAAAAAAATTCGCTAAATTGTTTTAATATAGGAGGTAAGTTTGCTTCTCTAATCTAATTTGCAACATATCACATTTCCAAATAAATAATGTAGACACGAACACTATGAAATCAAATGACATTATCATAATTTTTCAGCAAATAATAATAATTAATGACAAACAATCAACAATAAATATTAAAAATAAATCTTTCTTAGTTTATTTATTAGTTGATTTCAATCTCAATAGTACTAACTATGCAATCAAATGACAAGAACATATTTTTCAGATAAATTAGTCAAAGACAAATAAAGATGATCAACAATTTCGGCAAGAACATATTTTTTCCAAATAAATTATAATTTATAAGTCCACCACAATTTTAGACTTCACTTACTTGCGATTGTAAAACATAATTAAGAGGCTTTACTAATAATGTAAGTGACTTCTCAAAATGTAATATGACAACAAAAAGGCATCATTGACACAACAATTAAGAAATAGACCAAAATATGAGTGCATCAAGCAAAGTCTACAAATTAACAACAATTTATAAATAAATAAAATTAAAGTCTTACATGTGGAAAGGGAGGGACTGACTTATCTGTGACTTCTAAAAAGGAATTATTCCACAATTCGACCATAAACAAGAGTCTCTCTCTAAAAAAAATTGAAATCCTAAAAAATAACTCAACCGACAGCCATAAAACTCTCTTCTAATGTTTGTCTCGTCAAATCCTGGCTACAATAGTAGCTTACACATCCGGGCCTTATTAGTATCATATGGACATGATACCACTTTTCATCAATTCAAATCTGGTAAGGATAAGTCTACATGATATTACTACTTGTCTCTTCAGTTGACGGACCTTTTAGTTGTCATAGCCACAACAAACTCTTTAAATTTTCAAATCCAAGCATTTTTAGTTGGACATGTATACACTAAATTTTTTTTGGTGCCCTCCATAATTTTGGGCCTGAGGCAACTGCCTCATGGGCCTCGTATTAAGTCCGGGCTTGCCTCTTGTAGACAGTGTTTCTTATCCTTGGTTGTCTAGGTGACCTTGGTGGCCTAGGTGCCCTTGATTTTTTTTTTGTGTTTCCTCCAACTAGTCCTCCTTGGCACCCTCTAGCATTATGATCAGCAGGTAGCTTGTACCTCCCACAAATCCTCTGCTTCTTGGCAGCTCTTGGCATCTCATCAGCCTCCAACCTCCTTGCCCCCCTTGGTCTTCCTGGTTGCCTGTGTCTACTAGGTGGACCAACCTCATATGCTGGCTGAAAGAGGACACAGAGTATAGGTATTAGACAGTGTAGAGTAGGGACTTGTAAGTATAGCTAGTGAACTAGTGAAGTAGTGAGTATAACACAAATATGTACTATGGGTTTACCTCTGATTTCACCTATCCAATTGTTGAAGCTTTCTGAGAAGTTATGTGTTGTGTTCACACTTTGTTGTTCTATCAAAATGTGCTCTACACCACCTACTAGTTAAAGAAATATGTTAGTCTCTGATACAAAAATGTGCTTTACACTAGGTACAAATGTAAACTAGCTAGAGATACATGCATATAAAGTATGAAAACTAGCTACAAATGTAAACTAGAGATACATTGATATGAAGTATGAAAACTAGCTACAAATACAACCTGTTGGTGTTCTCTCCCATCAAATACTGGTGACCAATAGGACATTAATGTTGTTCAATTACTTCCATCCATTTAGCTTGATCTACATTTTTGTATGCTCTTGCTGCCCCCATGTCAGATGCTTCATCTGCTTGCTACTATTGACATGGGCTTTGAAGTTTTTGTAAAAATGCCTAAAGCAAAATCTATGGGGGTGTCCATTGAACTCAGTGTCCACAGCTATTCCTAGGCCTTTCTGCCTATCAGATATGAAAGTTATTGTTCCAGGATGTTGCAGCAACTTATCCTTAATCATAGTAAGGAAATGGCCTCATCACTACAACAAAAAAATCATTTTAATGACGGCTAAAAAGCGTCATTAATGACAAACTATGACACTTTTTTTTCAAAGCAACCGTTATGAAAACGGGTGTTATAAATATTTTTTAAAAGCATTATAAAAAAACCGTCATGAATAGTTTCTATAAAAGCGTTATGAATATTTAATATATAGTGCACAATTCAGGACTTTTGTAAAACGTTATGAATAGATAATATGTATAGGCTCAATGCAGCACATTTATAACACTTTATACTATTCAAATTAGCATATTTATAACGCTCTATACTGCACATTATATATTACATTCCAAAAACTTAACATTATATATCACCATCTTTATTACATTTCTCAAAATAGAGTACATATCAACATCTTCATTACATTTTCAAAATAGAATATCTAAATACATATATATATTTACTAACTACCAAAATTGTTCACATCAAAACTTGGCCACATAACCAATAATCATGAAAGGTCAACGACAACTGGAACACCAGTGAAATCCTGAGAAAAAGAGAAGACAACCAAATCAGTCCATATAATTGTCAGGCCTAAAAATCAAATCTAATCATGAAATATCAACATCTTCATTACCTCCAATTTTCTGACGAGTTCCTTAGCTGAGGGGACAGAAACAATGATTCTCCGAGCATTTGGGGATATGAACTCCTCATTTACAGCCAGATCCATAAAAGAAAGGAGCGAGTCGTAGTAACCATCAACATTAAGAAGGCCCACCTGCCAAAATCACACATAAAATCAAGTAAAATAAGATTCAGGTACTGCATATGACAACCTAATTAGTAAAAATCGCAATATATATATATATATATATATATATATATATATATATATATATATATATATATATATATATATATATATATATATATATATACACACACACACACACTACAACAAATATGGAGATGTTCGCACCCATATTGTTCATACCAAACAACTTTTTGCATTGCTTGCCAAGAGCATTTTTTGGCTCTGTTAGGATCTGAAATAGGAATCATGTTAATTCCATATTATGCAGTAGTAAACTTGCTTGCAGAATAGGATTATGTAAACTTTTAAATCCATTATCAAAATAATATATAAACTCCAAGAAAAAAAAAGTGATGCTAGTACTTCTTAATCATGAACTTGAGCATATTTGCAGTCAAGTAATTGCTCAACAGAGCATAGAGCTAATCAACAAACATATACATAAACTGTACATGAGTCTCTGCATGAACACACTTAATACATTTCACCATAGATTAACCTCTTCCAGAGGCATATAGACACATTTGACCTGCACTTTAGGTTAGTGCCCTTGAAATTTCCAAGGGAGTCCTCAATAGAACGAAGAAGCACATAACCAGGAATAGCCTTCACATTGGTTCAAGAAAGAAACAAGCAACAAAGTCTCAAATAACTGATGCCAACCACATGAGCAAGTAAGGCTCTCCATCCAACATCAGTAACTGATGCCAACCACATGAGGATACAAAGAAAAAGAAGCGGGTGGCATCAGCCAACCAAAATCCTTTTAAGTACTTTTTGTCAATTTCTGAAAGGAATAAGACATCCCCATCTAAAAGCTTAGAACATTTACTTGAAAGACAACCCATCATAGAAATTCAATTTATATCCTTTTTTTCCTTTCCATCTTCCACTCTCTTGTAAAAAGGCATTGCGATAACAATGCCAAATGAGAGGGTAATTGGAGTTTTCTAGTAGTGACACTACATTGATAATTTTATACAACTAATATATGAAACTTCGAGCATCACATTTAAATGTTTTTTTAAAAGTTTGCCTTCAGCAAGGAAGCAATTTCAAACATATACAACATATATTTCAGAACAATCAATTGCCTTAGAAAGGGTTGACAAAATACTAAAGTATCATTGGCATAGTGTATGTTTAAGATATCATGTGCTGGACCAAGTCCAGAAATAAGCTCATTTCTTTTAGTATATGTCAAATTCTTGATAAAACATCCATCGATAGATCAAATAGGGGCGGAGAAACAAGATCAATAAAGTGAGATTTCTTGCTTACCTAGAGGATTTTGCTCAACCAAATATGCTTCACATTGACTCCATATGTCAGTTTATCTAGAGCACCTGTATATGAACCAAGATAACATGCAAAAGTATTTAATGCTTGCTATGATATTTGCATCATACTTTGTGGTATCGGTCGATACGGCTGATACCCGATATGGTTTGGCATGTCCCGGTCCAATTCGTTACTGATACTCATAGGAATGGTCTGATACCAATTTCGATATCGATATTGAGAACACTGACTCAAATGTCTAATTAACTGTTTCAAATGCTTCAGTTGTTGGTTTTCTACAAATGTTTATTATGAAAGAAACTTAAGAAAACACAAGTCCAACATAGGATTCTTAATGTTCATATGTGACGCCAACATGGTGCATTAAAAAACTAGAATTAATTCCACCCAAAATTAGTATGATCTACTAATTCAGATAAAATTCCATTGGTGCATTAAAAAACTAGAACTAATTCCAGTATGAACGAAAAAAAATACACTAATGACATTAGGCAAGCATACGGCTGAAAGGCATGTAAATACTTGGGATTTTGGAGCAATTCAACTATAGATAACATTCCAAAACTGTAAGAAAAAATAAAAAACCAACATTAGAAACTGAAGCCAGTAAATCACAATCTTAAGGGATTGTAGCCTAATGACCAGTCCTTCAGAAAGGGATTAAAAGTTTGTCAAAGGAACCAGTCCTTATTACTAATGTCAGAATTCATCAAACACATCCCTTAAACAAGTTTCTCCAAATGCAATGTCGCTACAAAAGAACAGCTCAAGTGCCACCAGTCACTAATGTATTTTTACCTCCCTTAGCTTTGAAACATTAAGAAGAGTACATAATTGTTCCTATAAAAATAGCCTACAACACCTGCATATTTGTTTTTTAACGTAAAATTTGTGTCTAAAGCCCCTCGTCATAAATATTAAAATGCATAATCGAGACAAGATGGAAATGGCAGACTGAAACAACAAGACTGAATCAGAACCACCATGTTGTTCAATCTGTTCATTTGCAATTTTGTGTGATGCCTAGTTGTGAATCAAGAGTTCAGAATGTTCATATGTGATGCCAACATGGAAATTTGCTTCAATGACAACACATATAGGGGGATGAAATCCATGCCTCTGTCACGGCCCGGTCCCAATTTTTTGGGTCGAATCGAATCATGCCCAGCCTGCACCGTTGTTGAGACGGCGGCAATAAGATGTGAAGAACAGATGGCAACTCTAGAGGAAGGTGAATAGAGTTTATAGAGATAATAACCAATTAAAAAATCAACTCTATCACAAACAAACTAATCAGAGTAAATACGGAATTTAAAGTGAGAAGAAAGAAAGCATACGCAAACAAAGCCGATTTTAACCTGGTTTCCCTCGTGGAGGACTAGTCCAGACCTGAGAACTATAGCTCAGGATTAAATCTACTATTTGTGAAATAGTAGTTTACAACCTGTGCCTTTTCTTCAGAAGAGCACGTCAACTTCTTACAGAGGATCGCAGTGGCGATTTGCTTGGAATTTTCCAAGCGACTTCTTCGACTCTTGCACAAGACTCCTAACTGAGAGATGCTGAGCACTCGAGACTTAGGAAGCTTGTGGCTAGTAGATGGGAAGGATATGGCTTATCTGAGCTTTAAGAGAGAAGAGAAGAGAAGATTGGATGATTTGAAATGAGAGAATTCTTGGCCTATTTATAGGGTTTTTGTAGGCAGAATTCGGCCAGAATTCGGGTAGAAAATTTCAAATATTTGGCCGTTGGACAACTTGCAACCAGCTAACCCTAAAATTAAGGTTGCTGATTTTTAGGGGACAGAGTTCGGCCCGAACTCTGTGTGGAGGCAGAGTTCGGCCCGAACTCTGTCTCCAGAGCACATAACTGGTTCTTGGGGATCAATGGACATTTTCTGGATGGTGGAGTTTAGGGATTATTGGGTAGGCTATAGGTCAAGTCTCAAGAGCTCAGCATGACACAGTTTACATCAATCTAGACTCAATAAAAGTATAAAATACAGACTCATATACAACTGAAATGCAAAGACTGAGCTGTCATCTGTCTTGAGCTTGATGTAGACGTCGTGTGTCGTATTGAATTATTACAAGTATTATTTAGTCAATGTTATCAATATTTGGTTGACTGTGACTTTGTGTCAACAATCTCCTCCATATTGATAATTGACAAAAGAATAAATGTATATTCAATATTCATACCTGGACACAGACAATGACGAAAAGCATAGCTCCCCCATAATCGGTGCTGAGCTAGTCAAAATAGCTCCCCCATAATCAATGCGTTGAACCTGTTGATCTGATAAGAAATATCTCCCAAAAGCACCAAAAGCACATATATACCAAAAATATAATATACATATCTCTCCCCCTTTTGGCATTTTGCAATATAAGCAAGTAATAATGGGCAAACACACCAAAAGAGAAGAAACAGCATATTAACTAACAGAACGAGCAAATGTCATAGAACTACGAGAATCATAAGAGTCATAACTCATAACTAGAGTCACCAAAACATAAAGAGTCTATGACAAACTAAGTACATAAATCCAACTGAAAAACTGGAAAGCATAAAAACATAAACTATGATCAGCAGCAGCATCATCAGGTAGAAGCCATCTCTATCATGGAGCACGAGAAGGCCCAGTGGAGTCGGAAGGATCAGTGAAGGAACGGCTGGGGTCCACAATACCAGCATCCGGATCCAGGTAGCGCATGACCCAGGGATCGTCAATGTGATATCCCTCGCGACCGGGATCCCGCTCCATGGGAATGGGCATAGAAGGATGGCGTGACATGGAATACCGAATATCATGTAGCGAGTTGCTGAGGGCACTCATCTGCAAGGTAGTACGGTAGTCCATCTGAGTCTAGCGATCGTCCTCCAAGGCAAAGCGATCTCGGAGCATGGTCTGGATGGAGTCAAGAGTAGCAGGAGGAGGTGGCGCATCCTGTCCAAGTGGAGGGGCGTCAGGCTCCTCATCATCGGAATTCGGAATGCTCAAAAGTGGCAGGAGAGGCTGCGACTGCCTGAAGTCGTCGTGCCTTAGATAAGAAGGCAGGAGCAGGCAAGAAAGGACAATCATGAAGAGGGACAATGAAAGAACGAAGGACCATAGGAAGATACAAGGGATAAACCAGGGCTTGTGGTTTCTTCCTACAGTTAATCATCCAGTCCATCATGGTACGTGGAAGATTGAAAGGAATGCGATAGTGGAGATGATACAAAGCTGATATCTCAAAATAGGTGACTTCATCGGTGGAGTCGGCCTTGGGTAGAAGGGTATTGAAGACAATCCGATGAAGTTCATAGTAGTAAGGGTTGAGATGTTTGGCCATAAGCTTACGAGGACAAATATTTGGGGCACATAAGTCTTCCTTGAAGCTCTCAAGGGAAGTTCCATCTAGAAAGTGGAATGAGCGAGCTTCAACAAGCTTATCCCAAGTATCGAGGTCTAGAAGTTCAAGATACTCGGCCAAATCCGAATCAGCAAAGGCGATATCAATGCCCGCAACTCGTGAGTAAATGTGAGTGTCATCATAAGTTAAGTTGCAGTAGAACATTTGTATAGCGCTACGATAGATGACGAAATTCGTAGCAACTAGGGCATCAATGCAAAGATCACGAAATATAGATTCATATTGTGAAAAAAATTGTGAAATTTATGGGGTGTCCCGCAAACACCGGACGGGTCCGAAAATCACTAAACCATTCATTGGACGCGTCTAGTTATACAAAGATTCGGTCGTCATAGGTGTTTGGATCACGTGGACGTGAAGGGTTGAACAATGGATGAGGTGGTTGATGTTGTTCAACGGGTTGCTCAACGGGAGGAGGAGGATTCGACGAGGACGCTCCCTCGGTCTGAATTCTCTTCCCACGGTTGGGCAAGCGATGAGCCATAGCACAAAGTAGAAAAATTGAGATAGAGAAGGAGAGTGAGTTATACCTCAAATAAATGATGAACAGTGAAAGAGAATGAGAAAATAGCCCTTCTCCTTGATTATGGTGAGAGATGGAGCACTATGGAGAGAAAACTAGGGTTAGGGTTTAGAGAAAATAGTGGAGGAGAGGTGGAAGAGGTGGTAAGAATGAAGAAAAGGGAAGAGAAACCGAATATAAGGGAAGGGTTTCTCTTGGTCGGAGTGAATCTGGACCATTGGATCAAGTTATGATCAACGGCTGGAACCTGTCCCCGATTCTGGAACAGGGAGGCCGAAGTCGGCCCGAACTCTGGTAAGGGCAGAGTTCGGCCCGAATTCTGGGTCCTTGTCCCAGAACTGAAATTCAGGCTAAAAGGATGAAATATTGGTTAAGTATGGGAAACCAATATAAGATATAAAGATAAAAGATTAAGAATTTCAATAAACCAGATAGTGGAAGTAGAAAGATAGCAATATAAAATTGAAAATTAGCATATCAGCAAGTGATAAATCAAAATGTACCGTATAATAAGCAAGGAGTTATATTATAATTCAATATTTTGAATTTACCATGAGTTAGCTGCAGAGGCCGGATCCCAGCTAGCGGTAGTCCTGAGGACTAGTGCACCGTGTCGCTTAGGCTTTTACGCCTTGTTGTCAGAAGGGATCATAAGAGAATCATAATATAATCGATATTTATGCAGGTGTATTTTAATTTATGACGGCTTCATCTAAAATTCCAAGTTCACGACAAAGGAAATTGAAGTGCTCTTCGGATAATGACTTTGTGAAGAAATCAGCTAACTGATGATCAGTGTCAATAAATTCTAAGTTAATCGTGCCATTTTGCTGATGATCACGCAAAAAGTGGTGTCGAATCTCAATGTGCTTTGTGCGTGAGTGACAAATAGGGTTCTTAGTCAAGTTTATAGCACTAGTATTGTCACAAAAGATAGGAATATGCATGAAAGATAAATTATAGTCTTCAAGGGTTTGCTTCATCCACAGAATTTGTGCACAACAACGCCCAACTGCTATGTATTCAGCTTCTGTTGTGGATAGTGCGACAGAATTCTGTTTTTTTTGCTAAACCAAGAGACTAAAGCCTTTCCTAATAAATGACACGTACCGTTCGTACTTTTACGGTCGACCTTGCATCCCGCAAAATCAGCATCAGAGTAACCAATGAGGTCAAATGATGTTGACTTGGGATACCATAGACCCACTGTAACCGTTCCTTTAAGGTATCTAAAGATACGCTTAACTGCGGTCATGTGTGATTCCTTAGGATTTGCTTGATATCTAGCACACAGGCAAACGCTAAACATTATATCAGGGCGACTAGCAGTAAGATAGAGTAGACTGCCTATTATACCTCGATACTTACGTTGATCTACGGGTTTGTCGCTTTCATCTGGTTCAAGTTTGGTTGAAGTAGCCATAGGAGTGCTGATTGGTTTGACGTTATCAAGGTCGAATTTCTTCAGCATGTCCTTTGTATACTTCGACTGACAGATGAAGGTTCCATTTGACATTTGTTTGACTTACAGCCCAAGAAAGTAGTTGAGCTCTCCCATCATGCTCATCTCAAACTCGGTCTGCATACACTTGGCAAAATCTTGACAAAGAGTTTCATCAGTAGAACCAAAAATAATATCGTCTACATATATTTGAACTAAAAGAATAGTGTCCTTCAAAGACTTTATGAAAAGTGTAGTGTCAATTTTCCCTTTTGAAAAACCTTTCTCAAGTAAGAAGTTGCTAAGCCGTTCATACCAAGCTCTGGGGGCTTGTTTGAGGCCGTATAGCGCTTTCTTTAACTTGAACACGTGGTCGGGAAATTTGTGATTTTTAAAGCCAGGGGGTTATTTTACATAAACTTCCTCCTTAATAAAACCATTCAAGAAAACACTTTTAACATCCATTTGAAATAATTTAAAATTTTAAAAATTTGCAAATGCACAAAGCATCCGAATGGATTCTAATCTAGCAACAGGAGCATATGTCTCATCGTAGTCGATACCTTCCTCTTGGTTGTATCCTTGGGCTACTAGACGAGCTTTGTTGCGTGTGACTGAACCATCTTCATTTACTTTGTTTCTAAAAGCCCATTTAGTACAAATAATTGAGTGATCAGCCGGTCTAGGAACGAGTTCCCATACTTGGCTCCTCTCGAATTGGTTGAGTTCTTCTTGCATAGCAGAAATCCAAAATTCATCATTGAAAGCTTGTGAAATGTTTTTAGGCTCAATTTGTGAAATAAAGGCAGTGCTAGCAATAGAGTCTCTTAATGATGATCTAGTAGTTACTCCTCGTGAAACCTCACCGATTACCAAATTTTCTGGATGAGAAGGCTTGAAAGAGAATTTCTTAGGCAAGTTTTCCAGAGAATTTGTTTCGGTTGTGGTGTTCATTGGAGTAGACGTTGATGGTTCAACATCATCATCAAGAGTAGCTGCTGCACTGTTATCTTCATCAAAAGTCACATTTGTAGACTCTTCCACAATTAAAGAACGTTTGTTAAAAACTCTATATCCCTTACTCTTGGCGGCATAGCCAAGGAAAATACCATCATCAGCTTTGGCATCAAATTTGCCTAAGTTGTCTTTGGTGTTAAGGATAAAACATCTGCAGCCAAAAATTCTAAAATAAAAAACATTTGGGGTTCTCCCAAACCAAAGCTCATAGGGTGTCTTTTTCGTAATAGGACGAATAAGTACCCTATTCAAAATGTGGCATGTTGTACTGACAGCTTCAGCCCAAAAGTATTTCGGAAGTGAAAACTTGTTCAACATGACTCTAGCCATATCGCCAAGAGTCCTATTCTTCCGCTCCACAACACCATTTTGTTAGGGAGTTCTAGGACAAGAAAACTCATGATCAAAACCATTGGAATCACAAAACTTTTCAAAATCAGAATTTTCGAATTCGCCTCCATGATCACTTCGGATTCGAGTGATCATGTAGCCTTTTTTGTTTTGAACTTTCTTGACAAAAATCTTAAAAACTGAAATAGCATCACTTTTATAAGTAAGAAAGAAAACCCAAGTAAATCTTGAAAAGTCATCAACAATAACAAATGCATAGAGTTTTCCACCAAGACTGGTTACTCTACTTGGACCAAATAAATCCATATGAAGTAGTTGCAGGGGTCTAGTAGTGCTTACAGAGTTTATGGAATGGAAAGATGATTTGGTTGTCTTATTCAACTCACATTCGGCACATACGGTATCCTTTTTGAATGTGATGTCGGGCAAGCCTCTAACTAGCTTCTTGGTTGATAGCCTGGATATAGTATCCATGTTGGCATGACCAAGACGCTGGTGCCATAGTAATCGTTCATCTTTGTGAGCATATAGGCATCTACCTGCATGGTTAGTATCTAGAGACAAATAGAAAATATAAATATTGTCCTCTCTTACCCCTTCAAAAGCAATGTCTCCTGTTGACCTATCATATATAAGGCATTTGTTTTGTCCAAAGTTAATGTCATAACCATGGTCAGCAAGATGACTGATGCTGAGCAAGTTATGCTTTAACTCGGTCACTAGGCAGACATCCTTTATTACGGGAGAGGGAGGATAGCCAATAACACCATTACCTATAATATACCCTTTTAGGTTATTTCCGAAGGATACATATCCTTCTCTCTTCATCGATAGTGATGCAAAAAGATGTGCGTCTCCCGTCATATACCGCGAGCATCCACTATCGAGAATACACTTACTCTTAGTTGAGGAGGGAAGGTCCACCTACATCAAGAGTAGATGTGACCTTTGGTACCCAAGTTCTTGAGGGTCCTGAAAAGTTAGCTTTTGGAAACCATGCATATATCTTTTTATCAACTAATCTTCTGATTCTACATTGTGGTGATATGTGTCCATGTAGACCACAATAAGTGCATGTAGCATTTCTATTCACATTAGGAGCATGTTGATGATGTCTATAAAAATATTGATGATATGTAGATTCAGCATGGTGATGATGTTGATATGGCATGGCATGATGATGTTGTCTATATGGCACGGCATAATGAGATTGTTTATATGTGGAGTGATGTTGATTGTGTCTTTGTGCAACATGATGATGACTGTGTGTATCATGATGTTTGTGTGACATATGATGATTATTTCTATGTGCATGAGGTTTGTGAAAATGTGTGTATATGTAAGCATGATTGTGAGCAGCATGAGTATGACATGGTTTACTAGTATGAGTAGTGTCATGCTTTGTGTGTGTCTCATGTGATTGGGTTTGAGGTTGAGCAACCTGTTTTCCCAATTTAGTCTCTAGTTTCTTAGAGACAGCTTGCAATTCAGTAATCTTAGGATTCAAACCATGCAACTTAGTAATAGTAATCTTGTGTCTATTCTTTTCTTCTGCAAGCTCCGTGTTGAGTGTTGTGATTTTTTGTGTTTGTTGCTCAACACGTGCCTCGGCATCATGTAATCTTATTTTAAGCTTAGATACCTCATCAGTGACATCCGTGGGTGCAGTGTCTCTAATATTATCAAGTAAAAGAGAAAGTCTTTGTATTTCAACTTCATGACTTTTGATTTTGTCCTTGGCTTGTTTGTATTTACCAATGACCTTTTTATGGTCACTAAGTAAATCAGTGAAAGCATCGCCAAGTTCATCAAAAGTGAAGTCGTCAAGAGTTTCGTTAGATACCTTGTCGGATGTTGCCATTAGGCAAACATTAGCCGTATCTTGAGGAGAGTTCTTTTCTTCCTCGGAGTCACTAGCATCGCTTTCATGCCAGATGCTTGTGTTGGCATATTTCTTTGAAGAGGTCTTCTTGTAAGGCTTCTCATAGCGGTTGCTTTTCTTTGAGAATGGACAGTCTTTTCGGACATGTCCCGTCTTCTTGCAACCGTAGCAAGTAGGCTCTTCTTCTTCATCTTCTTGTGGTTCCTTCTTTCTTCGGTTGAAGCGAAGGAATTTCTTGAAGTTACGAACCATGAGGGCTTGATCATCATCTTCTGAGTTGTCGTCATCCGTCTCTTCGGGTTCAGTCCTCCGTCAGTGAGCTTTGAGTGCGATCTCCTTAGCCTTAGGAGCAGGCTCTTCGAAGTCCTTGAGGTCAAGCTCATGAGTCATTAGCTTTTCCATCAAGGTCTCCATAGACATGGTGGTGAGATCGTTTCCTTCTATGATGGCTGTCACCTTAGGGTTCCAAATTTTTGGTAGCCCCCTAAGTAACTTGCGAATCTTCTCATGATTTGAATATTGCTTTCCAAGCGAAGACAGGGGGTTGATGATGTCGAAGAATCTTGTGAACATTTGCGTGATCGTCTCGTTTGGCTTCATCTTGAAAGCCTCGTATTCTTGAGTGAGACGGCTTATTTTTTATTCCTTGACTTGTGTGGTTCCTTTATGCGTCACTTCTAGAAGCTTCCATACTTCGTGGGATGTGGTGCATGTGGATACCCTGTTGAACTCATTCCTGTCTATAGCACAGAATAAAGCATTAATAGCTCTCGCGTCTAGACTTGCATGTTTCTTCTCCTCATCAGAATATTTGTCATGTGATTTCTCAATGAGATCACCGTTGACAACTATCCTGGCGGGCTTTTTGTAACCGTCAGTGACGATAGTCCACAGGTCAAAGTCTAGAGACTTGAGATAAAAACTCATCCTTGTTTTCCAATACGTGTAGTTAGTTCTATCAAATAGGGGAGGCCTATGAGTGGACTGTCCTTCACCGTGATTGGAAATCAAGGATTGTGTGGTTGCCATGGATTAGCTCTAGGATGTAAATCCTTGTAAAGAGAACAGAGCTCTGATACCAATTGAAGAACAGATGGCAACTCTAGAGGGGGTGAATAGAGTTTATAGAGATAATAACCAATTAACAAATCAACTCTATCACAAACAAACTAATCAGAGTAAATGTGGAATTTAAAGTGAGAAGAAAGAAAGCATACGCAAACACAACCGATTTTAACCTGGTTTCCCTCGTGGAGGACTAGTCCAGGCCTGAGAACTCTAGCTCAGGATTAAATCCACTATTTATGAAATAGTAGTTTACAACCCGTGCCTTTTCTTCAGAAGAGTACGTCAACTTCTTACAGAGGATCGCAGTGGCGATTTGCTTGGAATTTTCCAAGCGACTTCTTCGACTCTTGCACAAGACTCCTAACTGAGAGATGCTGAGCACTAGAGACTTAGGAAGCTTGTGGCTAGTAGATAGGAAGGATATGGCTTATCTGAGCTTTAAGAGAGAAGAGAAGAGAAGATTGGATAATTTGAAATGAGAGAATTCTTGGCCTATTTATAGGGTTTTTGTAGGCAGAATTCGGCCAGAATTCGGGTAGGAAATTTTAAATATTTGGCCGTTGGACAACTTGCAACCAGCTAACCCTAAAATTAAGGTTGCTGATTTTTAGGGGACAGAGTTCCGCCCGAACTCTGTGTGGAGGCAGAGTTCGGCCCGAACTCTGTCTCCAGAGCACAGAACTGGTTCTTGGGGATCAATGGATATTTTCTGGATGGTGGAGTTTAGGGATTATTGGGTAGGCTATAGGTCAAGTCTCAAGAGCTCAGCATGACACAGTTTACATCAATCTAGACTCAATAAAAGTATAAAATACAGACTCATATACAACTGAAATGCAAAGACTGAGCTGTCGTCTGTCTTGAGCTTGATGTAGACGTCGTGTGTCGTATTGAATTATTACAAGTATTATTTAGTCAATGTTATCAATATTTGGTTGACTGTGACTTTGTGTCAACAAGATATATCAAGCAGTGAAACACATGCAGATAAAATTCTAACGAATATAAAATCTTTTATTCAATTTAAAATTTTTGAAATACAACAACTATTAATTACAACAACTACATTTGATACATTGGTTACTAAATAAATTACTATCCATCTCTACTGTTCTTGGGTTCCAGGTTCTGCGGAAACAGGCATCAGATCCTCGATGACGCAATCACCTAAAAATGTTAGTCTCCAGTCAGGAAGGAGCAAAGTACAATTCATGATAATCCAACAATTGAAATAATAATAGAGTTATGCACTTTTAAACAATTTAAAATAAATATTTTTCCAGCAGTTAAAATATTATGATGTGAATAGGCAATGAATATGACCGGCTTGGGTTGTACAGTTGTATCCTATTGATACGATATGGCTTATCCCCGTGTGTATGAGGGGTAAGCTAACACAGTCAGTATACTACTTTGGATGTGGTAATACTTATTACACTATTCCTCCAGTACCCAACAGTCAATCAGTCAATGCTCTCAGAGAGAGTTCCGTGTTACATCGTGGTTTAAACTTGCAATAAAACGATTACTAAATAATTGATGAATTAACACAAAATGTACTTGCCTTTGTTTTATTGACTTGATTCGATGTTGATTCCGGAATGATGCTAGTATAATCCTCGAAACCCTACAATTTAGAATTCTGACTTAGAACCAATTTGGAAACCATTCTAGGTGTGCTAGTTATAATCTCTAGAATTTTATCCTAGTCAAGTTTTATATTGTTACAATTATACAACTGTTACACGATTATCGATACGAATTAAAATTATTAATTTACGAAAGAAAAAGTCAATTTAACATTTATTGGGAAAATTTGCATTTTCTGATTATTTGGCAAAACTTTGTATTTTGTAATATATCTAAAACTAGGTTTTTCTTTAAATGAGAAAAACGTGAATTTTGTTTAAATTACAAACTTGTAATTTATTATTACTTAATGTGAGAAAGTTATTTTTTATATAAAATTCAATTTTATTATTCTACGCGTTTTGCGAACAAAACAACCACCCAAAAATAAAGAAAAAATCTACGCTACACAATTACATTGCCATAGAAAAAAATAGGAAAACTGGGCTTATGCCCTTACAGGCATTTTTTACATAAATTGAAATAAGAGAAAAGGTTAGTTAGCTCTAAATAATATCCTGCACTTTAATTACTAAAACAAAATTAATAAATTAAAATAAATATTATTAAGAGTCTCAGACTTGGTCCAATCGTCACAAAATTAGCTAATGCCTCAACGTCCGGAAACCCCGGTTTCGTTTGCATTTAGCTAGGGCCCATGGACCAGTATGGTCGTCGCCCAGAAATTTAATTTATAAATATTTTCGAAAACCGATTTGAAATCCATTTATATATTTTTTATAAAAATTTTGGCAGCATTCCCTCTATTTTCGGGATAACCCAAAACTGGGAAAAATGTGTCACAATCTCCAATATAAATCCCATACCCGGAAATAACCATTCTGCAAATATTCCAACCCAGAAAATATCACAAAGCTAAAACAAAATCCATCACAATATAACCACAGAATTGTTCCGAAACGAAGTTCGAAAAATACCGAAAAAGCCACAGAACCAAAATAGTATAGTTCTCAAGCCATCAATGCTCAAAAATTCGAGATCACAATCGGCATTCCGAAACAGAGAAGACAGAACCTATCTGGAATTATCTCAAAAATTCCGAGAACCCGAAAAATCACAGAACTAACTCGAAATTCCGAGGAAACACCAAATGAAACCAACCAAATCTTATTCTGAAATGAATTTTGGAAAAACCAAGAACATAATCGAAAACTACAACCGAATCCCATTGTGGGATCGGGGACCAAGAATCATCTAGACTACGGAACAGAAATGGGGAGAACGGAAATATACCTTGGGTTGCTTGGCTAGAGCTCTCCGATGAAATAGAGATAGAAAATCCACGCGGACAGCGGGAAAAACTTATCGGGACAGCGTCCGATCAGCAGCAAACCCACGGTCAGAGAAACGACAGGCCGTGGAACGCAGAAAGAGAATCGTCTCGGGACAGAGGGATCAGACAGCGCGAACTCAACGCGCAGGAACGGTAGGTTGGCTCCGGGAAGCACGGCCGTCAGGGGTCGGACGCACAGTTGCTTGCGGCGGGCCCGAAGGGTCTGGGATAGCAAGGCCGCGAGGGACTCGGGCGGCTTGCGGGAGGCGGCCGGCGGTGGGGCGTTGGGCTGCGGGTCGGGCCGGAGGGCGCGGATCGGGGTCGACGGCGGGAACCACTCGGTCGGCCGAGAGGGGACCGCGCAGGGGATCGGCGGCGGGCGATGCTGGAGGCGGCGTCGGGGTGGTTCGGGGCGAGACTCGCCGGAAGGACGCGGCTCAGGCGGAGGGTCACCGACGGAAAAGCTCCGTTCGGAAAGCTAGGGCACGGGGGTTTTGGGGGAATGGATGATGATGGAGGATGGAGAATGGGGTTTATATAGGGGAATAGTGAAGGGGGTTACGGGAGAGGAAGAGGAGAAGCCTCGACCGTTCAGGGAGGTGAACAGAGAAGTCGGGGTCGGCTGCGGCCAGTGTTTGGAAAGAAAAAGTTTTCCATTACTGGGAGAGAGAGAGAGAGAGTAATAAAAGTTTAAAGAGTTTAAAAAGTTAATAATAAGAGAAAAAGAATTATTTTCTTTTTAAATACAAATATAATTATAAATTAATGGATCGAGTTTGGATCCAATTTGAGATGGGTCCGGGACAAGTTCGGGATGGTCTGGTCCAACACTGAAATTCCAGAATATTATATTTTAAAAAAAATACAATTTCCCCAAATTATCAACTAATAATGATTTATAATAATAATTGGCTAATTAAAATTTACAGGTTTGACCGAAAATAATAATTTGAAAAACTAAGTGGCAAACACACATTAATAAAATTAAAAAAATTGTAACTGGAAAATTGCGGGTTTCACAACCTTCCCTTCTTAGAAAATTTCGTCCTCAAAATTAAAGGATAGGGTCAGGGGTACAATCATGCAATCATGCCTCAACCAGTCTAAGTATTCTTTCTCAGTAGCCTCATGCCTAACTGGACTACTATCTCATAGCAGATCAATCTAGTGCAATATGTCCATCAATTTTATCCACTATTCCGAAATAATTTTCTTCCCTCCTTAGAAACATAGTCACTGACCACAATTATGATTTTCTGTTTTCATTCCTGAATTGTTAATTACCGTCACGATCTTGAAAATTTGGTCTTCCACATTTTTCATACTATACACAAATAATATTTCCTCCAATATATACTATACTTTCTTCAGCTTGCTAATATATACAAAATTTAACTCTATGACTTTATACACTTCGTTTTGTCTTAATACTTCAGTATCAAGCCTTGGTAACCCAATATCATATTTTAGAATCCAACATCATACTTCTATACTCCAATTTGTCGTGATTAGAAAAATTTATCATTCCTTACCCATACGTGATCACTCTGTAATTTATTTAGATGTCTATTTTCATCAACATGTGTATATCTTGATTCTAAATCCTCATTTTTCATATTTGATCACAAAATTTAATTATCATGCTTAAGCTCGAATCCTTCATCTTGATTTTACTGTATCATTTGACTAAACATTTTTCTGTAAAAATCTTATTAAAATCTTCCCACCTTGTATTATTTACAACTTTTCTATCTATGGTTTCTGATTTGTAATCTTTTGCATCCTTCAATTCATACGTTTACAACCTTAATTAGTTTCATCTTAACTCCATAGTTTCTTGTTTCGATTGTCCCTTTCCTGATTTTCCTATAGTGCATCTCCATACTTATCATTTAACTACCTCTAATCCACAATGTCCATTTGCTTAACATTCACATCATTAATTTATCCCTTCCTAGGTTTAAGTTCAATTACGAGTGTTTCATATTTATCTCATAATTCATGTACTCCATAAGTTCCTTCAATAGATCGTTCCAATTTAATTCATCAGGCATAATCAGATTCGAGGCATGATTGCTAAATATAAAGATAAAAAGTAAACATGTTTAGAATCTTCTAAATAGAGTTTAGAATATTTTGTTGTGATCAAAATCATGAGTAAACATCGAGGTATAATTTAAATAATCATAACGTGTTTAAGGTTTTAAAATGAGATCAAATAAAAATAGAAAGGTCATAAAATACGACATCAATTTATTTTGAGAAACAAATGATAATGTAATTTTCCGAAATGAGAGACAATTTTCAATTAAAACTGGTATGAGGTATAGGAGTTTGTGACTCAGAAAGAATCAACAAGTTGTACGATTTTAAGATGGTGATGGTGATTAAAATAGCCATGACAAGAATATAATCCGATAGAATATTTCTGAAAGTGGGAGCAAATGCTAAAATACAAATCTTCAGAATGATTAGAGATAACCATGATATGAATATAGTCTTATTAATATTCGAAAACCACTATTTTCAAGTCACTTTGTTTCAAATTCATGCCTCGCCAGTGTGCACCTGACTGCAATGAATTTTTGACTCCATAACTTGAATAATTTAGTTTACCGAGTAATCTTCCAACTTTATCCATGTCATGGCTCAGCAAACATAGAACAAATTCTCAATAATATTTGGAAACCTAACGATTACCTGTCATTATTTCAACTTAGAGTTTATGCCTCGCCAGTGCACAACTAGCTGCAGTAAACTTGCAGTTTTCCATAATTCAGATAAATGACTATCACGTAAATGTGCGGAGTCATGTTAGGTTGCTAAATATTTTCTCAGCTTTGTATGTGAATTTCAGAGGAATTTCAAAAATTCAAACGAGTTTAAAGTTCTAAACATGATAGAAAATGTAGATGACTGTTCTTCTGAGATCAAGGGATTTATCAAAATATGTGTTTGAGATTCAAGAGACTGGGGCTAAAATCAAGAGAAGTATCTGTTCTCTGATTTTTTTTTTCCAAAGATGAAACGATCCACCTTGATTTGAATAATTGAGTCAAACACTAGATAAGACAGAAGCATCACCGCTTCGGATTAAGTAAGAAAAACCAATGATAATATTCCTGACAATTTACTCAAGGAATACAAAAATTATTTTGAGAAGAATAATTTCATAACTAAGGAAAGTTGAAAATTTGAGAGAAGGTAAGTTTCATTGATTCAAGGAAATCAAATTGAAATTGTCTAGTAACGCCAAGAAATTAAATAGCTTTGGGACAGCTAAAAATCTCCTTGACTAAAGAAAATTGAACAATAGAATGGATTCAAAAATGTGATCAATTTTCTGACCGTTCCTGCTTCATGATCATAGAAGCTTTCTAGGCCTTGATTTGATCAAGAAATTGCATAGAGATAGTAGGGTTTTAAGATGAATGAAAGAAGTTAACAGATGAGAATATTCTCGGTCTTTGGAATAACTCAGGAGATAACAATCAATATTGAAATTGAAAGTAACCCCTTTAAGAGAATCATGAACTAAACTAATTCTTATGGTAATAATTGACCTTGAGGTTTAAATGATCCCAGAAGAATTTTGATTCAGGATTGATTTTCGAGAAAATTAGTCAATTGGAAAGGAGATCAAAGCAAAGGTTGGATAATAATTGTAGATATATATTGGGTAGATAAGAATTTATCAGGGTTGCTAAGAGAATTCGAAATTCAACATAGCGAACGAATCAAGATTTCAATTAAAGGTAGAGAAGTAATGATGAATTCAAAATTTAGGTTTGATAAAGAAGAAGAAGACCAAAGAATTCAATCTTATTCCAAAAAGAATATGAATCCTAAGGTATACTAGAACCTGAAAATTATGATAGAAAAATAATCTCGAAAGTCATGGGACACTCAAAGGTACCATCAGCCTAATCTAAATAAGGTTTAGGTACAAACACAAACAAGGTATCCTACGAATCTATAAGCAGGCAAAAATAGATTTTTAGGTAAATAATTTTCGGCCCTATAATGTAACATGGTGTATATCTGTAACGCCCCAGTCCCAAAATACGTAGGACTAGGAACGTAGACATGCCAGCTGTATTCATACGAAGTATACTCCAATATATGAAAGCCTCGTACAAATACATAAGCTGTAAAATGCAGTAGAACCATAACTAATCTCATCCACGCAAAATAAATGAATAAAAGATCATATAATGAGAATAAATTTGTCTCGATACACTATGTTGGGCGGAGACAAATCTACTACCAACAAAAATAAGAAAAAGTACATAGAAAATGAAATGAATGGCGAGCGAAGCGAAGACGATCCAAATGCATCATCCTCAAGAAATAGCAAAGACCACGGCTAGAGCTAGGATACCTGCGAAAGACAATAGCACACACCTAACAAGACAACCAGGTCCTCAGAGGGACGTAACAAGACACATAATAGCATGCTATATAAATTGAATAAATATTGCTCAATAAATAAGTAAATCGAATTTATAACATGGTCCAATACGTACCTACTGAACGAGCGTACCATCCCCCCAACCAAACAAGGACAGGAGATGGTAAACTAATTCACGGTGACGTATCTTTCCATGCTAAGAATCCGACATGGTATCCGGACCCCAACAAGGTTCAATACCTTCTCATCGAAGTAGTAAGTCACACCTACAACCAAACAAGGACAAGATGTGACGAACTAATTCGCGACAAGTTATTTTTCCAAGCCACGGTCAGATACAAGTACCCAAACCAAAAGTACTCGTACCTAACGGATAGGGTAGCCTACCATTCTAAGTGAAATATTGTTAAGAACAATCCTTCCTACGCATGGGCCCTGGCTAAATAGGATCGGCGTAGTCCCCTCTTGGGCACCAGAGGCCCCATCAGGAAGAGCATGAATAATCATGTGTCATCAACCCCGTATCTCCAGCGGAGAGTCCGGGTCACAAGGGAAGTGCATCGAAGCCCATACGCCAAGGAATTGTCCTCCCCGCCTAATGCCTACTGTGTTATATCCACAACACAAACCACTATAACCGCTAAGTCAAACTAGCATGCAACTTCTATTAGCGATTATTCCTATCGCACGGCTTGTACGTACTGGTGGCCAGCCAATCATGCACTTTCGTGTTCTACATGCGACACTCAACCTCATGTTACAACGTGTCAAGGCCAATGAATGCAACACACAAGGTGGTCCCTTAAATCTAGGTTTAATTTGTAAGAAAAATAATACACAGCAGGAAACTGAACAGTAAATTCTAACAGTTATGCTATGTATTACAGTTTATTTTGCATAAAGAAAATAATGAACATGCATGAAATATAAGCTAAAATAAGTAAACAGCTAATGGCAAGGTGTCTTGCCTGATAGTACGCCTGGTGTGCTGCAAGGATCAATGTGGCACGATCTGCAACTTTGGTGCAACAACTGTACAAGAGGACCTCTGATGGTGGCACGGATCATGTCATTGGGTCCAGAATGGTCAACTTAGTTAGGGTGGACATGAGGTAGTCTCAAAATGGACGAAGGAATGGGAACAATAAGACTTGGATACGGACAGGAGAAAATTAAGGAATAATGGATAAATAAATATTTTATATATACGAAATTTAGAAAATACTTGTAATAGTTGAAATATAATTTATTAGTCAAAATATGCTTTCCAATAAAATACCCAAAAATCGAAAGTCGTTTTAAGGCAAAACGCTTAAGTTTGTAACATATATATAAAAATATATATCATTTTTAATATCTTCGACAAATAATTAAAATAATAGAAAAGAAAATATTTTATAATTTGGAATCTACTTTTTATGATAAAAATATATTTAAATAAACATTATATAATCTAGAGAATTTATTTGTCTTAAACCAATTTGAGAATTGCCTAGATAGCTTTACCTCTATACTATACCTATAGTTTTGAAAAATAATAATATATAATAATAATAAATAAGAAGAAGCAACAATCTTTTTACTGTCAATGCAACACAATTTGCCAAGTATTTGATAATAAATTGAAGTACTGTAGCTGTACATCTTCCAAGAATAATAGATATAATAATAGCAATATAATTAACATATACAAACAGAAGAAGAATATAACTAATGTACTAATATTTTATACTTAAAGAGAAACAATATGATGAAGAAAATAATTGCATAACATTCATAGGATATGTTTACTGCTTTATACACAGCTTATTACAATTTAGATCCACATGTTTGGCCTAATATCAAGTATAATTCCATATACAGCCAAGTGAAGTAATTGGCCAAATCAGTTTCCTGATTTGGTGGGATCTTTGGCCTAATATTAAGCATAATCAAATATACAATAATGGGCTGAATCAGTTTCCTGATTCAGTGGTATTCTTTCCTTTAATACTCCCCCTCAAGTTGGAGTGTATGTTGATTACACTCAACTTGCTGAGCAATGCTTCAAATTGAATCGAACTCAATGGCTTGGTAAACAGATCTGCAGGTTGTTCTTTGGTTCGAATATGAACTGTCTTAACCACTCCTCTTTGCGCCTTTTCACGTACAACATGGCAATCGATTTCTATGTGCTTTGTACGCTCATAAAATACTGGATTTGAAGCTATATGGATGGCAGCTTGGTTGTCACAAAATAACCTGACTGGTTGTGTGTGGTTTACGTTCAAATCTTTCAATATATTTCGTAACCAAGTTATCTCACAACATGTAGTAGCTATAGAGCGATATTCCGCTTCCGCACTTGAACAAGATACTGTACTTTGCTTCTTTGTCTTCCAGGAAATTGGTGCATTTCCAAGGAAAATACAATATCCAGTTAATGATCTCCTTGTGTCCTTGCAACGAGCCCAGTCAGCGTCACAGAAAGCCCTCAACTCCAAAGATCCGGTGGAAGGCAAAAGAATTCCTTGACCTGGTGCTTGTTTGATATATTTCAAAACTTTGTGTGCTGCCTCAAGGTGTGGTTGTCTAGGCTTGTCCATAAACTGACTCAACATGTGCACGCCATAAACAAGATCTGGTCTCGTAATGGTGAGGTATATGAGCCGTCCTACAAGCCTTCGGTATTGAGATGGATCATCCAACAAATCTCCACTTGCCTGTGTGAGTGACAAATTTTGATCAACTGGAAAACGTGCGGGCTTGGCACCAAAAAACCCTGTGTCTTCAAGAATCTCCAAGGCATACTTCCTTTGGCATAGAACAATGCCTTGCTTTGATCTGGCAACTTCTATCCCAAGGAAGTACTTAAGTTGTCCCATGTCTTTAAGCTTGAAATGACTTGAAAGAAATTGTTTGGTGTCCATAATATCATCCAAGCTATTTCCTGCCAAGATTATGTCATCAACATAAACCAATAATGCAGTAAATTTATCTCGGCGAGTTCGAACAAATAATGAATAATCAGACCAAGATTGTTGAAACCCTGTTGATTTGAGTGTGGTTGAAAGTTTAATGAACCATTGATGGGAAGCTTGCTTTAGACCGTAAATGGACTTGTGCAGCTTGCAAACTCTGGTCTCCCCCTTTTGTCCGAACCCAGGAGGAATCTTCATGTACACTTCTTCATGGAGATCACCATTAAGAAATGCATTGTTTACATCTAATTGATGTAGATGCCAACCTTGCATAGCTGCTAGACTGAGAAGCACTATCACCGTTGTCAATTTTGCTACAGGAGCAAATGTTTCACAATAATCAACCCCTTCAACTTGGTTGTATCCCTGAGCAACCAATCGTGCTTTGTATCGTTCAACGGTCCCATCTGGATTGAGTTTGATCTTGTAAACCCATTTGCACCCAATGGATCGTGTATGGGATGGTAGAGGCATTAAGGTCCAAGTATTGTTAGCTTGGAGAGCTTGTATTTCTTTGTGCATAGCCTCTCTCCACAGTGGACTTTGCATTGCCTGTGAAAAAGATGTAGGTTCTCTCTGGATAGTGATTTTAGTGGTGAAGGCTCTATGATTAGAAGAAAGTCTATCATAAGACAATACATGAGAAAGGGAATGATCAGTACCTAAGGAGATGACCTAGTTCGATGGAGATGATGGTGCAGGTCGTGAGGGGAGGGCTGCCCCAATGTGAAAGTCCTGCAAAAATGTTGGAGTTTTGGTAGGCCTGGAGGACCGGCGAGGTGGTGATGATGGTGGTGGTGTAAGCTGTTCTGAAGGTAATAAAGCGATTGGTTCTATGGATGTAGAAAGATTATCACTAGAGTTAGATGATAAATTTTCAGTTGAAGGTGTGTCCCCTGGAGTGTTATCATAAATTAAAACTCCAGGATTAGGGACAGATGGATTTGTAGGTTCAAAATCAAAATAAGATGGTTGTGTTTGAAAGATGGGCGTATGAGATACATAAGTCGAATCTTTGCTGGATTGGAATGGAAAGGTATCCTCAAAAAATGAAACATCTCTTGACACAAAAACTTTGTGTTGTGTTAGGTCATAAACTTTGTAACCTTTTTGGCCGTGAGGATAACCGAGGAAAATACACTTAGTTGAACGCGGATCAAACTTAGTTGGCTTGGTAGGATGAGTTGACGCAAAACACAGACATCCAAATACTCGTAAATGAGAGTAGTTTGGTACCTTATTAAACAATTTTTTGAAGGGTGTCATGCCTTTAAGAAGTGGTGTTGGTGTCTTATTTATGAGGTAAGCTGAAGTGAGTATGGCATCCCCCCAAAAACGTTTAGGTAAGTGAGCTTGAAAAAGAATGGCTCGAGCAACATTGAGCAGATGTCTATGTTTGCGTTCAACAACTCCATTTTGTTGTGGTGTGTTGACGCAACTAGTTTGATGAATTATCCCTTTTGATGCATAAAAATGTTCAAGTTTAAACTCGGGACCATTGTCACTACGCACAACTTTGACCCTTTTTTCAAATTGGTTCTCAATTAGATTAATGAAATGGACTAGGAGGTTTCGTGTTTCTGATTTGTGTTTCATCAAATATACCCAAGTGCTCCTAGTGTAATCATCAACTATTGTGAGAAAATATTGTGCACCAGAAAGAGAAGGAACATGATATCCACCCCAAATGTCAACATGTATTAATTCAAAACAAGTTTTACTGGAAGTAGTACTTAAGGGAAATGGCATTCTAGTTTGTTTAGCCAAAGGGCAAATAGAGCATTTGCTTGTGTCACAAGCTTTATTTGCAGAAAAGGGAAATAACAAAGACACTTTGCTTGAAGGATGACCTAGCCTTTGATGCCATAGGATCGGTGTTTGGGTGTGAACAGAATTGCATGTCCCTTTCTGTGCATGATCAAGGCAGTAGAGTCCTTCCCTCTCAGTTCCTATCCCAATCATCTTCCCCGATCGTAGGTCCTGTATGACACAAACTTGTCTGAGAAAGATGGTAATGTAAAATGAATCAAATGCTAGTCTACTAATGGAAATCAAGTTAAGATAGAAGAATGGGACACACAAAACATTATGAAGAATGAATTTGGGAGAGAGAACTACTTTTCCGATATGAGTCACCTGGGCCGAGGTACCATCCGACAATTTAACCAAACGGTTGCTAACAGGTTTTAATGAGGTGAGAAAAGAAGAATTGCAAACTATATGGTCACTAGCACCGCTATCCAATATCCATACGATTTCTTTATCATTTTGAGAAAGAGAGAACGTTTTACCTGAGAGTTCCTCATAGTTTGGAATATTACCAACTTGGTTAGCTGTAACAATTTTGTTCTTGTTCAAGAGGCTCATGAGCTGTTGGCACTCTTCTTGTGAAAACGGAAAATTGGTCACATGTTCTCTTTTATCATTTGTGGAGACTGCATGGTTTCCCTTTGAACGTACTTCTCCTCCCTCCATAGCAGCTTTCTCTTCAGCATTTTTCCTCTTCCGACAATACTCGTATGTATGACCCGTCCATTTACAGAACGTACACTTGAGATGCGCTCTACAATTCTTTGTGCTATGATTGTTCCTTTTACACTTTTCACACTTGGCTTCTCCTCCTCCAAACTCAAAATCACGACTACCTTTCTTCAGGGCAAAGGCAGTTGCTTCTGTTTGTGCCAATACGTTTCCACTTGACACCTCTGTCTGCTTCTCATGGCGTAGTGCCATTGAGTATGCCTTGTTCACAGATGGAAGAGGGTCCATTCCTATAAGATTACTCCGAACCGTAGCATAATTTTCATTGAGACCCATCAGAAATTTCATTGTCTTCTGAGTCTGCATGTAGGCATTAATCTCCTTGGCTGTCTCACAGTTGCAAGGGGGAATCTCACATAGTGCATCTTTCTCATCCCAAAGGCTCTTTAGTTTGGTAAAGAAAGATGTCACGGAGCTATTCCCTTGTTCACAACCATGAATTGCATTTTCTATATGGAATAATTGGACAGTATTAGTATGAGAAAATCTCTCTTGTAACTCAAGCCACATACCTCTTGCATCTTTGCAATGAATGACACTGCCTGAGATCTCTTTTGACATGGATCCCAGCAACCATGTCTTAACCAGTGTATTACAGCGATCCCATTGGTGTTGTTCTTGGACCCCATGAGTTGGCCTCTTGATAGATCCATCAACGAATCCCTTTTTGTTCTTGATCGTTAAAGCCATGCTCATGGATTGGATCCATGTTGTGTAGTTGTCTTCCACCAACGTTTGCGACACCAGGACTGCGCCAGGTTGATCTGAATGGTGGAGATATAATGGGTGGTTGGAGTTTTCCCATGGTTCTGAAGTCTTCACTGAGGTTGATCCCTTCTCTTGATGTTGAACGACCCTCTGATCATCTTTACTTGCCATGGATGTTTTGAATGTAGTGTTTGTTTCACGTTATGCCTCAGATCAAAGGCTTTGATACCATAAAGAGAAACAATATGATGAAGAAAATAATTGCATAACATTCATAGGATATGTTTACAGCTTTATACACAGCTTATTACAATTTAGATCCACATGTTTGGCCTAATATCAAGTATAATTCCATATACAGCCAAGTGAAGTAATTGGCCAAATCAGTTTCCTGATTTGGTGGGATCTTTGGCCTAATATTAAGCATAATCAAATATACAATAATGGGCTGAATCAGTTTCCTGATTCAGTGGTATTCTTTCCTTTAATAATACTGTTAAATAAAACATAAAAGTAATAATAATAATAATAATAATAGTACTTAACAAAACCAACAGTGAAGCAAGGTAAAAATAATACATAATAATAAATAATAATGATTTACAAACCAACAGTAAAGCAAAGTAAAAAATAATACAGAAAAAAAAGAAAAAAAAAGAAAGAAAAAAAACCAAATGCTGGTTCTCGTTCTCCTTCTCGAGGAGAACAACAAACACCAAAAAAAGAAATGGGTGAAGAATAAAGCAAGGAGAGAGAGAGAGAGGGATAAGTAAAAGGAAGAGGGAGAGGGAAGGATCCAGTGAGCGCGAGAGTGAGAGAGAGGGGAAAGAGGCCGGTCGGGGGAGAGAGAGGCGAAGGGAGAGAGTCGGCGGTGACTCGGAGATCCGGCGGCCTGGTTGGCTCGGTGGAGGGGAAAAAAGAGGGCGGCCTCGAGCGGCGCTCGGGAAGAGGCGGAGGACGAAGGGGGTTTCGGCCAGGGGCGGTCTCGGCCGGTGGCGGCGTTCAGTCGAAGCGGCGGAGGTTGTGAGAAGATGAAGGAAGATGGGGGCGACGGGGCGGAGCTGCCGGAGGGGGTCGGCCTGGCGGCTAGGTCGGTGAACGCCGGCGGTAAGGCGGTCACAGCGGAAGGCACGGCGCACGCGGAGGGTTCGCGGTTGCGCCGGAGGAGGTCGGGAAGAAGGGGTTTTGATGGTGGGTTTCCGGTGATCCGGCGGCAGTGCGAGCTCTAGCGGTCTTGGCGCGGGACGGACAGCGGTCGGTCGCCGGATCTGAGCCTCGGCGGGTGTAGGTATGGGTCTGGTTAAATTTGGTTTCTTTTCTTCTTTTGGTTTCATGGGTGGTGGCGGCGCTGCCGCGGCAGTGGTCGCGGTGGCAGTTGGTTCGGTCGGGCTGTTGGTTAGCCGTGATGGGTTGGCGCTGTCGGAAGAGGAGTTGGGGGTACGGTGGTGGTTTGTGGCATGCCGCGACGGGGATTCTGGTGGTTCCGATGGTTCTGTCGGAGTCGGGGTCGGGGTTTTGCCAGGATGGGTGGTCGGGGTTGACCGGGGCTGTGGTAAAGTTTGGTAGCGGTGATGAAGGTGGTGATGAAGGTGATGGTGGTGGTAATGGCTGGTCGACGGGGACGCTGTGGCGGGGTTCGAGCAGCAGGACGAGAGTTGTCGATTAGGGTTAGGGCTTAGGTTTAGGAACTAGGGTTTGGAGATTAGAAATTTCTATTGTATCGTGTCCTGGTGTTTGGACACGAAGAGAATGTTGTGGGGATTTGTGTCCAGGATGTTGGACACGAAGGAGGGAAAAATTGTAGATGTAAAAGAAAATAACCTATTGGAAAGACACCCGGGGTCGGACCCGAGGCCGTCACGGCTGACACGGAAGGGATGGACACCGACACGAGGCACATACATGTTGTGGAATTATTTATGGATGAATAATGAGTTGTGGAAAAAATAATGGAGGAGTACCTGCCTACTTATAGGATGTGGGAATTCCCAATTAGATATGGATTAAGAATAATTTAAACCCCAATTTAGATAATTCTAAATTTAATTTAAAAGCAATCAAATCAATATCCAAATCCAAATCTAAATCTCATTTAAATCAAATTATATCTCTTAGTTTAAAATCAATTCAAATAATCCCATTTCCAAATATAGATACTAGTTTAATCTATTTAAATAATTTCAAACATTAAATCAAGATTTAATGGGCCAAAATAACTTCCAAAAATATTTTTTAAAATACCAATAATAATAATTTCGAAAATAATAAATATTTTTAAATATCTTTTTGAACAATAAAATATTACTATTAATAAATTTCGGAAATTATACTTTTATTTAAAATAGACCAATAAACAATTATGAAATATTTGTATGTATGCAAAAATATTAGGCTTTTCTAGTATACAGAAATATTATTTACTATTAATAACTTTTTAGAAACAAAGGCTTTTTATAGCAAGAATATTTATATAATATTTTGAAATAATAAAATAGAGAAAAATATTTTTCTAAAAATATGTACGCTCGCACATATTCGCACTCGACGAGCAACTACGAAAAATAAAATTTCGCGCGCGACGTATAATACGACTACGTGACATACCGTACAAAAAAATTTAAATCAGTACAAAAATTGATATAAAAAAAAATATAGTAGAAATTTAGGGGTTTTACATCCTACCCAACTTAAAAGAAATTTCGTCCTCGAAATTAAGAATTTGTAGGGGGGTGAGAAGGCACAACGGTAGATAGAAGGGTTCGAAGTTGATATGGTCGTAGTCTAGGTTGAAGATATGATTATGAGGCGATTGTAATCACTCTTAAATTCAAGTGATTAGAAAGTCAAGATCATAGATTTATGGTCGAGGGAAAGGACGAGTAATTAAGACAAGGATATAGTCATATTGAGTGTTAATGGTCACAGGAGATAGGATAGCTAGAGGAACTTCTAGTATAACGCATTCGTCCTTCTTAAATAGGTGAAGGCGAAAGCAATCTAGAGTTCGAAGAAGGCATTATCGAATACGAATACGTGACTCAAAGGCGATCGAATAATTTCAAGGGATTTTCAAAGCAGTCGTGGATGGAATTCTAATGGCCAAGTTTAATTATGGTCCATCCACGCAGAATAATAAACAAAAGCGAACCAAAGTGCACTTGGTTGATCAGACCATTATGTACCGGTTCTGATTAGACAACATGTTAGTGGGATATCTTCCAATAACATATGTCGTGAACAAGCTCGATAAAAGATAAGCTTGCAAAAACTAGGCTACATTAGCATCATTAGTCAAATGGTAATTACATAGGCACGAGAGATTTAAGATTTAAGAAGGTAGAATGATTCTAGGGCATACAGTCGTCCTATAGTCTTCTTGTCCAAGTCCTTGGTTGGCTAGATGGGTTAGGTCCTCTAGATTCTAGGATCTAAATAAGCTTGCTACTATAGGTCACTAGGTCAAAGGGGTTGCTAGTTCATAAGGTATTCTACCCAACTTAATTTAAACTAATGGTGTTTGGGACAGCTAACTAATAGAGTCAACCTCTAGTAAGCACGAAGGAAGGATAATGATAGAAGGAATCAAGCAAGATGCAATCGATGAGTCAAACGGTAGATTGGAGAAAGTGGTCAAGTATGTGGATGAGATCCTAGACTTCTAATCCTATACGCAGGCTTGTTTGGTACGGTAAAGAACCAAACAATTTATCTAGACCTGCATGGGCCACCACAAAAATATGTAACGCCCCAGTCCCAAAATACGTAGGACTAGAAATGTAGACATGCCAGCTGTATTCATACGAAGTATACTCCAATATATGGAAGCCTCGTACAAATACATAAGCTGTAAAATGCAGTAGAACCATAACTAATCTCATCCACGAAAAATAAATGAATAAAAGATCATATAATGAGAATAAATTTGTCTCGATACACTATGTTGGGCGGAGACAAATCCACTACCAACAAAAATAAAAAAAAGTACATAGAAAATGAAATGAATGGCGAGCGAAGCGAAGACGATCCAAATGTATCATCCTCAAGAAATAGCAAAGACCACGGCTAGAGCTAGGATACCTGCGAAAGACAATAGCACACACCTGGCAAGACAACCAGGTCCTCAGAGGGACGTAACAAGACACATAATAGTATGCCATATAAACTGAATAAATATTGCTCAATAAATAAGTAAATCGAATTTATAACATGGTCCAATACGCACCTACTGAACGAGCGTACCATCCCCCCAACCAAACAAGGACAGGAGATGGTAAACTAATTCACGGCGACGTATCTTTCCATGCTAAGAATCCGACATGGTATCCGGACCCCAACAAGGTTCAATACCTTCTCTTCGAAGTAGTAAGTCACACCTACAACCAAACAAGGACAAGATGTGACGAACTAATCTGCGACAAATTATTGTTCCAAGCCACGGTCAGATACAAGTAAACAAACCAAAAGTACTCGTACCTAACGGATAGGGTAGCCTACCGTTCTAAGTGAAATGTTGTTAAGAACAATCCTTCCTACGCATGGGCCCTGGCTAAATAGGATCGGCGTAGTCCCCTCTTGGGCACCAGAGGCCCCATCAGGAAGAGCATGAATAATCATGTGTCATCAACCCCGTATCTCCAGCGGAGAGTCCGGATCACAAGGGAAGTGCATCGAAGCCCATACGCCAAGGAATTGTCCTCCCCGCCCAATGCCTACTGTGTTGTATCCACAACACAAACCACTATAACCGCTAAGTCAAACTAGCATGCAACTTCTATTAGCGGTTATTCCTATCGCACGACTTGTACGTACTGGTGGCCAGCCAATTACGCACTTCCTTATTCTACATGCGATACACAACCTCGTGTTACAACGTGTCAAGGCCAATGAATGCAACACACAAGGTGGTCCCTTAAATCTAGGTTTAATTTGTAAGAAAAATAATACACAACAGGAAACTGAACAGTAAATTCTAACAGTTATGCTATGTATTACAGTTTATTTTGCATAAAGAAAATAATGAACATGCATGAAATATGAGCTAAAATAAGTAAACAGCTAATGGCAAGGTGTCTTGCCTGATAGTACGCCTGGTGTGCTGCAAGGATCAATGTGGCACGATCTGCAACTTTGGTGCAACAACTGTACAAGAGGACCTCTGATGGTGGCACGGATCATGTCATTGGGTTCAGAATGGTCAACTTAGTTAGGGTGGACATGAGGTAGTCTCGAAATGGACGAAGGAATGGGAACAATAAGACTTGGATACGGACAGGAGAAAATCAAGGAATAATGGATAAATAAATATTTTATATATACGAAATTTAGAAAATACTTGTAATAGTTGAAATATAATTTATTAGTCAAAATATGCTTTCCAATAAAATACCCAAAAATCGAAAGTCGTTTTAAGGCAAAACGCTTAAGTTTGTAACATATATATAAAAATATATATCATTTTTAATATCTTCGACAAATAATTAAAATAATAGAAAAGAAAATATTTTATAATTTGGAATCTACTTTTTATGATAAAAATATATTTAAATAAACATTATATAATCTATAGATTTTATTTGTCTTAAACCAATTTGAGAATTGCCTAGATAGCTTTACCTCTATACTATACCTATAGTTTTGAAAAATAATAATATATAATAATAATAATAAATAAGAAGAAGCAACAATCTTTGTACTGTCAATGCAACACAATTTGCCAAGTATTTGATAATAAATTGAAGTACTGTAGCTGTACATCTTCCAAGAAGAATAGATATAATAATAGCAATATAATTAACATATACAAACAGAAGAAGAATATAACTAATGTACTAATATTTTATACTGTTAAATAAAACATAAAAGTAATAATAATAATAATAATAATAATAATAATAATAATAATAATAATAATAGTGCTTAACAAAACCAACAGTGAAGCAAGGTAAAAATAATACATAATAATAAATAATAATGATTTACAAACCAACAGTAAAGCAAAGTAAAAAATAATACAGAAAAAAAAAAATACCAAACGCTGGTTCTCGTTCTCCTTCTCGAGGAGAACAACAAACACCAAAAAAAGAAATGGGTGAAGAATAAAGCAAGGAGAGAGAGAGAGAGGGATAAGTAAAAGGAAGAGGGAGAGGGAAGGATCCAGTGAGCGCGAGAGTGAGAGAAAGGGGAAAGAGGCCGGTCGGGGGAGAGAGAGGCGAAGGGAGAGAGTCGGCGGTGACTCGGAGATCCGGCGGCCTGGTTGGCTCGGCGGAGGGAAAAAAAGAGGGCGGCCTCGAGCGGCGCTCGGGAAGAGGCGGAGGACGAAGGGGGTTTCGGCCAGGGGCGGTCTCGGCCGGTGGCGGCGTTCAGTCGAGGCGGCGGAGGTTGTGTGAAGATGAGGGAAGATGGGGGCGACGGGGCGGAGCTGCCGGAGGGGGTCGGCCCGGCGGCTAGGTCGGTGAACGCCGGCGGTAAGGCGGTCACAGCGGAAGGCACGGCGCACGCGGAGGGTTCGCGGTTGCGCCGGAGGAGGTCGGGAAGAAGGGGTTTTGATGGTGGGTTTCCGGTGATCCGGCGGCAGCGCGAGCTCTGGCGGTCTTGGCGCGGGACGGACGGCGGTCGGTCGCCGGATCTGAGCCTCGGCGGGTGTAGGTATGGGTCTGGTTAAATTTGGTTTCTTTTCTTCTTTTGGTTTCATGGGTGGTGGCGGCGCTGCCGCGGCAGTGGCCGCGGTGGCAGTTGGTTCGGTCGGGCTGTTGGTTGGCCGTGATGGGTTGGCACTGTCGGAAGAGGAGTTGGGGGTACGGTGGTGGTTTGTGGCGTGCCGCGACGGGGATTCTGGTGGTTCCGATGGTTCTGTCGGGGTCGGGGTTTGGCCAGGATGGGTGGTCGGGGTTGACCGGGGCTGTGGTGAAGTTTGGTGGCGGTGATGAAGGTGGTGATGAAGGTGGTGATGACGGTGATGGTGGTGGTAATGGTGGGTCGACGGGGACGCTGTGGCGGGGTTCGAGCAGCAGGACGAGAGTTGTCGATTAGGGTTAGGGCTTAGGTTTAGGAACTAGGGTTTGGAGATTAGAAATTTCTATTGTATCGTGTCCTGGTGTTAGGACACGAAGAGAATGTTGTGGGGATTTGTGTCCAGGATGTTGGACATGAAGGAAGGAAAAATTGTAGATGTAAAAGAAAATAACCTATTGGAAAGACACCCGGGGTCGGACCCGAGGCCGTCACGGCTGACACGGAAGGGATGGACACCGACACGAGGCACGTACATGTTGTGGAATTATTTGTGGATGAATAATGAGTTGTGAAAAAAATAATGGAGGAGTACCTGCCTACTTATAGGATGTGGGAATTCCCAATTAGATATGGATTAGGAATAATTTAAACCCCAATTTAGATAATTCCAAATTTAATTTAAAAGCAATCAAATCAATATCCAAATCCAAATCCAAATCTCATTTAAATCAAATTAAATCTCTTAGTTTAAAATCAATTCAAATAATCCCATTTCCAAATATAGATACTAGTTTAATCTATTTAAATAATTTCAAACATTAAATCAAGATTTAATGGGCCAAAATAACTTCCAAAAATATTTTTCAAAATACCAATAATAATAATTTCGAAAATAATAAATATTTTTAAATATCTTTTTGAACAATAAAATATTACTATTAATAAACTTCGGAAATTATACTTTTATTTAAAATAGACCAATAAACAATTATGAAATATTTGTATGTATGCAAAAATATTAGGCTTTTCTAGTATACAGAAATATTATTTACTATTAATAACTTTTTAGAAACAAAGGCTTTTTATAGCAAGAATATTTATATAATATTTTGAAATAATAAAATAGAGAAAAATGTTTTTCTAAAAATATGTACGCTCGCACATATTCGCACTCGACGAGCAACTACGAAAAATAAAATTTCGTGCGCGACGTATAATACGACTACGTGACATACAGTACAAAAAAATTTAAATCAGTACAAAAATTGATATAATAAAAAAATATAGTAGAAATTTAGGGCTTTTACAATATCATCTAAGTGTTCTAGTTATTTCTAAAGTCTGTTTTTCCAAAAGTCAACTATCCCTAGGTCAAGTTACAGAACTGCGCGATGGTCTAGACTAAGTTGACTAGATCAATTTACAGATCTGTCATGTACGGGCCACCACTAAAAATATGTCACGAGCCGATCCCAATTTCTTGGGTCGAATCGGATCATGTCCATCCTGCACCGTTGTTGAGACGGCGGCAGTAAGCTGTATCAGGCAGTGAAACACTTGCAGATAAAATTCTAACGAATATAAAATCTTTTATTCAATTTAAAATTTTTGAAATACAACAACTATTAATTACAACAACTACATTTGATACATTAGTTACTAAATAAATTACTATCCATCTCTACTGTTCTTGGGTTCCAGGTTATGCGGAAACAGGCATCAGATCCTCGATGACGCAATCACCTAAAAATGTTGGTCTCCAGTCAGGAGGGAGCAAAGTACAATTCATGATAATCCAACAATTGAAATAATAATAGAGTTATGCACTTTTAAATAATTTGAAATAAATATTTTTCCAGCAGTTAAAACATTGTGATGTGAATAGGCAATGAATATGACCGGCTTGGGTTGTACAGTTGTATCCTATTGATACGATATGGCTTATCCCCGTGTGTATGAGGGGTAAGCTAACACAGTCTGTATACTACTCTGGATGTGGTCATACTCATTACACTATTCCTCCAGTACCCAACAGTCAATCAGTCAGTGCTCTCAGAGAGAGTTCCGTGTTACATCGTGGTTTAAACTTGCAATAAAACGATTACTAAATAATTGATGAACTAACACAAAATGTACTTGCCTTTGTTTTATTGACTGGATTCGATGTTGATTCCGGAATGATGCTAGTATAATCCTCGAAACCCTATAATTTAGAATTCTGACTTAGAACCAATTTGGAAACCATTCTAGGTGTGCTAGTTATAATCTCTAAAATTTTATCCTAGTCAAGTTTTATATTGTTACAATTATACTACTGTTACACGATTATCGATACGAATTAAAATTATTAATTTACGAAAGAAAAAGTCAATTTAACATTTATTGGGAAAATTCGCATTTTCTGATTATTTGGCAAAACTTTGTATTTTGTAATATATCTAAAACTAGGTTTTTCTTTAAATGAGAAAAACGTGAATTTTGTTTAAATTACAAACTTGTAATTTATTATTACTTAATGTGAGAGTTATTTATTTTATTTTTTTATATAAAATTTAATTTTATTATTCTACGCGTTTTACGAACAAAACAACAACCCAAAAATAAAGGAAAAATCTACGTACACAATTATATTGCCATAGAGAAAAATAGGAAAACTGGGCTTATGCCCTTATAGGCCTTTTTTACATAAATTGAAATAAGTGAATAGGTTAGTTAGCTCTAATTAATATCCTGCACTTTAATTACTAAAACAAAATTAAATAAATTAAAATAAATATTATTAAGAGTCTCAGACTTGGTCCAATCGTCACAAAATTAGCTAATGCCTCAACGTCCGGAAACCCCTGTTTCGTTTGCATTTAGCTAGAGCCCATGGACCAGTATGGTCGTCGCCCAAAAATCTAATTTATAAATATTTTCGAAAACCGATTTGAAATCCACTTATATAATTTTTATAAAAAATTCGGCAGCATTTCCTCTATTTTCGGGATAACCCAAAACTGGGAAAAATGTGTCACAATCTCCAATATAAATCCCATACCCGGAAATAACCATTCTTCAAATATTCCAACCAGAAAATATCACAAAGCTAAAACAAAACCCATCACAATATAACCACAGAATTGTTCCGAAACGAAGTTCGGAAAATATCGAAAAAGCCACAGAACCAAAATAGTATAGGTCTCAATCCATCAATGCTCAAAAATTCGAGATCACAATCGGCATTCCGAAACAGAGAAGACAGAACCTATCCGGAATTATCTCGAAAATTCTGAGAACCCGAAAAACCACAGAACTAACTCGGAATTCCGAGGAAACACCAAATGAAACCAACCAAATCTTATTCTGAAATGAATTTTGGAAAAACTGAGAACATAATCGGAAACTACAACCGAATCCCATTGTGGGATCGGGGACCAAGAATCATCATAGACTACGGAACAGAAATGGGGAGAACGGAAATATACCTTGGGTTGCTCGGCTATAGCTCTTCGATGAAATAGAGATAGAAAATCCACGCGGACAGCGAAAAAAACTTCTCGGGACAGCGTCCGATCAGCAGCAAACCCACGGTCAGAGAAAGACAGGCCGCGGAACGCGGACAGAGAATCGTCTCGGGACAGAGGGATCAGACAGCGCGAGCTCAACGCGCGGGAACGGTAGGTTGGCTCCGGGAAGCACGGCCGTCAGGGGTCGGACGCACAGTTGCTTGCGGCGGGCCCCAAGGGTCTGGGATAGCAAGGCCGCGAGGGACTCGGGCGGCTTGCGGGGACAGCGACGGAGGGAGGCCGGGCGGCTTACGGGAGGCGGCCGGCGGTGGGGCGTTGGGCTGCGGGTCGGGCCGGAGGGCGCGGATCGGGGTCGGCGGTGGGAACCACTCGGTCGACCGAGAGGGGACCGCGCAGGGGATCGACGACGGGCGATGCTGGAGGCGGTGTCAGGATGGTTCGGGACGAGGCTCGCCGGAAGGACGCGGCTCAGGCGGAGGGTCGCCGACGGGAAATCTCCGTTCGGGAAGCTAGGGCACGGGGGTTTTGGGGGAATGGATGATGATGGAGGATGGAGAATGGGGTTTATATAGGGGAATAATGAAGGGGGTTACGGGAGAGGAAGAGGAGAAGCCTCGGCCGTTCAGGGAGGTGAACAGAGAAGTCGGGGTCGGCTGCGGCCAGTATTTGGAAAGGAAAAGTTTTCCATTACTGGGAGAGAGAGTGAGTAATAAAAGTTTAAAGAGTTTAAAAAGTTAATAATAAGAGAAAAAGAATTCTTTTCTTTTTAAAAACAAATATAATTATAAATTAAAGGATCGAGTTTGGATCCAATTTGAGACGGGTCCGGGACAAGTTCGGGATGGTCTGGTCCAACACTGAAATTCCAGAATATTATATTTTTTAAAAAAAAATACAATTTCCCCAAATTATCAACTAATAATGATTTATAATAATAATTGGCTAATTAAAATTTACAGGTTTGACCGAAAATAATAATTTGAAAAACTAAGTGGCAAACACACATTAATAAAATTAAAAAAAATATAACTGGAAAATTGCGGGTTTCACACCTCCATGACATAAAGTTCAGAATGGCTACACAAACCATATCCCAGAAGCACACCATCATATTTCATGTATATGAGATGTGCAAAAACCCTTCCCAAGCACACACTTCCCACATAAACATTAACCACATGTTTTCATATGGCAACAAAAACCTTTCGCTCAACCCCCTACAACCCTCCATTCTAGTGCAAGAAACCTTTAGCAACAGCTAGATGCTTCAAAGAGGCCTCCGAAATTTCAGTTTCAAGGTTTGTAACAAAAGGGTTGCTGGTGTTCAGTACTTACAGTGCTATAATTTTGCTGATAGCTTCCAGGTTATTCTCCAGTTAATCATATTCAGTTTATCCTGACCAATGAATCAAGATTTAGGAAATTGCGCACCCAGTTAATCCCCATTCATCGAGATATGAGGAACTCTAATATCCCAATCTAGCTTCAACTACTGAGCACGGTCAGGATTCATAATGAGCCATTAAAATTGATCACAAACATAAGCAAATTGCCCCCAAAAAATAATAAGGAGAGGGAAGAGGGAAACCTGCAGATGGGATGGGAGCCGAGAGAGAGAGATAGAGAGAGAGAGAGAGAGAGAGAGAATGAAACCACAGTAACAGAGAATCTGTGTTTTCAAAGAATATATATATTTTTTTTCAAAGAATATATATATATATATATATATATATATATATATATATATATATATATATATATATATATATATATATATATATATATATATATATATACACACACACAGAGCAGAGGATGCTGATTCTTCGAGAATATGTTTTCCTCAAAGAGCAGCTGGAGATGGCATATTCTCGAAAAAATAAAAAATTCTTAGTTTAGAGCATTTGATTCAGTGGTAAAATTTTGGAAAGTACCAGTGTGTTCGAATCTTGACCTAAATGGCAAAACTAAGAACGTCGGGCTTGTAGACGGACCTCTCCCGATCTCTTGGTCGAGAAGCGAACGATCTCGGACGTGGCGGCCGCCGTCTTCGCGCTCACCCAGTGCCTGCCGAACTTCTCCCTGGCATCGTTTTGGGGGAAGGCGAAGTGGACGACCTCGCCTTCCTCGAGCTTCCTCCAACAGCGGCCGGAGTCCATGGCGGAGGGGATCGGACGGATGGATCGGTGGAGAAACCCTAAACCTAACCATAGGCCTGGACGCTGGACCGAACCCTAATTTTGAGCATGGGAGCAGAGGAAGAGGAAGAGGAGGAGGAGAGGGGAAATGGAAGGAGCGGAGGAAGAGGAAGAGGAGGAGGAGTAGAGGAAGAGGAAGAGGACGCTGACCGAACCCTAATATTTTGAACGCTTAATATTAATAAGTTTGCAAAATATTACAAGTTTGCCACCGCTCTAAAATATTAATAATGTTTTATTTTATAAACGTTATAAAAAGCCCAGAATTAGCCCAAACCGTAATAGAGAAATGGTATTTCGAACTTTGATAACGCTTAGGTATCAGGCGTCATCAATACATCTTATCGAGCGTTATTAATAGGCCTTTTTGTTGTAGTGCATGTTGCTTCACACTCAGATGTGCATATGTAGATAGCAAGTGGAAATAAGCCATTATTGTCATCAAAAGCTGTTGCTGACAAACACACCCCTACATACTTTCCTTTCAAATGACAGCCATCCAATCCAACTAATGGTCTGCAACCATTTATGAATCCAGACCAACTTGCTTCATACCATATACAACAATACCCAAACTCAGATGTTCCTTGTATATTCCCACAAAAAGCTACACTCCATGTTCCACATTAAAAAAGAGAGACAATGTATATTAGGTTTTGCAGTGTATATAAGATAATGTATATTAGACAATGTATTAAAAGGTTCTGCAGTGTATCAAAATAGGGTCTGCAATATATCAAAATAGGGTTATTGGTATCAAACAAGGAAAGAGTTATTGGTATATTAGACAATGTATATTAGACAGTTATTTCAGTATTACTATATTATACAAGGAAAGAGTTATTGGTATCAAATCTGGGTTGGTTCTCAGTATTTGTTTTGCAACCTCAGCAGGGAGATCAAGTTTGGGTCCACTTCATGCACAACTGAAGTACCTTGTATATGGAACCTAACCATGTACTTCCTGTAACAAATGGTAGTCAATTTGAATCATAACAATTCCTAACAGAAGAACAAATTAATCCTATACACTGTTTTCTATCACATTCAAAATTAAATGAAAATAAACCCTACATACAAACAAATAATTTTCAGATAACTTTCAACATACAAACAACATATGATTCCCCTAAACCCTAAATCCTAATTTCAGCACACAAACAACATTTGATTCCCAGTTAATTTCAAACAATGTTACCCTAAAATTCGAATGAAAACAACATACAATATCTAAACCCTAAAATTGAAATGAATATCCTATTTGGCTTGCCATGGAAGCTCTTTCTCCCTTCGATTTGGAGATTTCTGAGCAAAATTAAATGGAACCAAAATAAATCTTGCATACAAACCAAAAATAAATGATAAAAAAATGTTTCGTGGCCTGTTACCTAAATGTTTCCACGAGAAACTTCGCGAGTCAGACTAGACGAGAGGGAGAGGGGGAACTACACGAGACGGGAAAGGGAAAACTTGATCGAGAGGAGAAGTAGAAACCAAATGACAGAGGAATGGGGAAGAGAGAGTTTTGGCACGTTTTTACACGAGAGGGATATTTTCGTAAGACTTTCACCTCTCAACAGGCAACATAGATGAGAGGGGTATTTTCGTCACGTAAATAGAATTAAACTCATATGCTGTTAGTTTTTCACGTTTTCCAGCGATAACTTATACATTTAGCAAACAATGTGTGGTGTACCGCATAAATAGGTCATCCAAGTGGGATATCAGTCAATTTTTTTCAAAAATTAATCGTTATCCCATAGTTGTGTAGCTGCGGCAAAACAATCCATCTCTAAAGGTCCGTCGCTATTTTTTTAAATATTTTTGTAGTGCTAATTATACTCCCATCACTGTCAGCAGCAAACAAAGGAGGTTCAATGTCAGGAATCTCACACTCAAAACTTAATCTCCTGTACTTCAAAGTTGTCAAGCATGATAGATACAAAAGTTGCTCCTTGTTGCCTAGTATATGTATATATTCACAAATATCTCAAGAACCTCTTTTGTGCTCTCCCACCCTCCAAATATAGGCCAACATGTGATGCACATATCTTTCTGTAGACCTACTGACCACTAGACATACATATAGAGGATCCACATTGCGCATTTGCAAGCCGAGGAAGAAAGAAAGAAAGAAATCAATCAAGAAAGAGACTAAATTAATGGCCAAGGAGGAGAAGAAGTCGATGAAGAAGCGAGGCAACGGCGTGATCAGGAGCGCGGTCCGCGCCCTCCAGCGGAGAGTACTGCCGTCGTGGTCGGCCTCTCGGTCCGCGGCGGGGCACGTCAAGGAGGGCCACATTCCGGTGCTGGCGGTCCACGACAATGTGGAGTCGAAGAGGTTCGTCGTGTCCCTGAGCTGCCTGTCGCACCCGGTCTTCCTGAGGCTGCTGGACATGGCCGAGGAGGAGTTCGGCTTCGCGCGGGAGGGCGCCATCGCACTGCCCTGCCCGCCGAGCGAGTTGGAGAGGATAATCGGAGAGCTAGGCCATGATCAATATTCTTGATCAACCTTGCCTTGCCTTGCCTTGCCTTTTTTTCCCCTTAGGCTTAGAGTCTCTAGTTTCATGTTCAAGGTTTTCAAGTGACCCACTTGGGGATGAAATATATATATATATATATATATATATATATATATATATATATATATATATATATATTGACTTTTCGTCCCATTTATTAAAATAAATTTTTACTTACATTTTACATTTTTTTTTTGAATAAAACTTACATTTTACATTTTGTGCTTATAGACTTGCATTCTATTTTTTGTCACGAAAAATATTCGTACCGTCACGAAAAATATTTTTCGTGACAAAAAATAAAATGTAAGTCTAATAAACATAAAAAAAAATAAAATATAAGTATAAGTATAAATTCATATTAATAAGTGTGACAAAAGTGAAAATAAGTTCCTATGTATTATTGGGTCAAAATTTCTATATATTATTGGGTCATGTGGCTTCACCTCTCTTTGGAGGAGGATGTTGATAAAAGCCCACCCATAGTTATGCATGGGTTCTAGCAATTGATTCTCTTGGTTGATAGTTTGAGCTGAATGATTCCAAGTTTATATGCAGAATTCTTCAGATGATAGGAAGTTGATTAAGAATATGAATGATCCAACATGAAACATTGCCTAATCTTCATTGGTAAAAGTACTTTTAGTATACTTTGGCCGAGTGTTGTTTTGAAGTAAGAAACCAAGTAAAAACAGGCTGATTTGCAACTAAATAATTTGCATTATTATTATTATTATAATAATAATAATTATTATTATTATTAAGTATATCTCCCATGTATAGAATTGTTAACAAGGGCGGAACCAGAATTTTAGTTTACCCTGGACTTGAATTTAAAATGTCATGATAATCCAAATCCAAAAGTAGCCCAAAGATGTTCCAATTGTTGATGTTTCTTCTCTATGATTTCTTTAATAATAAAATAAATAGTTTTTGTTTTTATTTTTGTCCTTGATTTTTCATCCTAACAAAATATAAACTAAGCAATGAATTTAGAAACCTAAGCTAAGGATAAGAGACAGGATAAAGAAGAAGAAAAGATAAAAGCAGAAGTAAGCAATGAATTTAGAAACCTACAACAAGTCTATCATTAGTCCCTAGGGTATTGTTTGGGAAGGGAGAAAAAAAGGGGGAAGGAAAATGTTAAGAGAAAAATGAGAGAAAAATTAAAAGTAGTGATGTTTGGGAAGTGGGAGATGAAATGAAGGGAAAGAAATTTGAGAGAAAAATTTATATGGGCCCCACTAAAAAAAAAAATTTCTTCCAAAAGTGGGAGGAAAATGGAGAGGGTTGAGAGAATTGTGAAAAAAATTACCCAACTACCCTTCAATAAAGTAAGTATTAATTATGATTTAAAAAAATCAAGGACTAAATGTAATTATACCTTTCTCCATAAACAAAAAAAATATTATTTTTAAAATTTTTCTTCCCCTACTTTTTGGTTATCCAAAAAGTGAAGAGAAAATTAATTTTACCGTTATTTTACTCTCCATTTTTCATACCCTCAAATTTTTCTTCCCCTCTCAAAAACCTTCCCAAACACACTGTAAGTGGAGTGTTGGAGGCTACAGCCTTAAGTCTCTATAATTTTAGACCACCACATATATATATATATATATATATATATATATATATATATATATATATATATATATATATATATATATTATATATATATATTTTTACATATATATATATATATATATATATATATATATATATATATATATATATATATATATATATTATATATATATATTTTTACATATATATATATATATATATATATATATATATATATATATATATATATATATATATATATATATATATATATATATATGGGAGCGGATCGGGAGCCCCGCCCACGGAGTCCCGCCGAAGCCCCCGCGATCCTTAGCCGTTGGATCGCGCGGGCTCGCGTGGGCCCCACGCGGACCCCGCGCGATTCGATGGTGCAGGGGGGGCGGGGCTTCGACGGGGCTCCGCGGGCGGGGCCATTGATCCGGTTCCTATATATATATATATATATATATATATATATATATATATATATATATATATATATATACAATTGTTCCCTGACGTCAATCTTCCGGACATCGAGTACCCTCAGGAATCCCCAATCCCCACAATTCCATTTTCTGAGTTGGAATTGACCTCGCTATCATCATCTTTCCCCCACACATTTGTCCTCAAATTTTCTTCCGGCTGTACTAAAATCGCCAGAGTGCAGGAGGTGATAGCTAGTTGGAAACTCGTAGCGGAATATCGGGTCGCCCCCCTCGATCCCAGACATATTCTCCTCCACCTCTCCTCCGATCCTGACCATAGAACTGTGTGGTCCAAAGGCACCTGTCGGGTTGATTTCCACCAGATGAAGATCATCAAATGGTCCACCGGATTTAGCACCAAAGAAGATTCGGCGAAGGTCGCAGCCTGGGTGACGCTACCAAATCTACCACTCATTTGCTTTGTTTCAGCGGCTCTTCGGCGCATTGCCAACTCTTTCGGGACGTACGTCGCCACGGCCCCCGAAACCAGCAATCTCACCAAGGCCCACTACGCCAAAGTCTGTGTGGAACTCGACCTCACCTCCGAACCCCCCAATTTCATTAACATAGAGCTGGGCAACCGGACCCACACTCAACAAATTCTCTATGACAACCACATTTTGTTCTGCAATTACTGCCATTTACGCGGTCATCTCCCAAAACACTGTCATCGCCTTCACCCAGAACTCAAGAAGAAATCGGTCCGGAACGACAAAATGGAAACAGGAGGGAGCATCCCCAAGTCCCCTCTGCTACCTCCCCCAAACACGCACACCAGATTCGACTCCAGTGATGGCAAGTCAGACAAAAGCGAAATCCCAAGCAAAGCCTTGATCCCTTTCAAAACTCAAGCTCTAACCCTCTCCAATAAGTTTGACGCTCTTGAATCCGAAGATGAGGAATCCCCACCGGAGTCTGCATTAACCCTAGCTAATCACACTCTCACCGAGATAGCCCCCTATTCCCTTAACTCGGAGGCCGTAGTGGCGACCACAGACATCATAGCTGCAGAGCAACCCATCACCATCAAAGACCCAATTGCAGTAGCCTTGGCGATCCTCGGACCAGACCAGGTTCAGTGAGGACTACAGGTTCAAGCCGTCGGCTATTCACTCCAGCAAACAATTATGCAGATTGACAGCACAAGTGACGCCCTAGTCGTTCCCCCGGAGGAGCCCATCCTGGACTCCGTCGGAGATCTGGTCGATCCCCCCCATCGAACCCACCACCGACCCTCAAGCGAACTCCTGCAACAATATACCGACCTCGACAACGGCAGAAACATCCACATCCACATCGAGCAGGAACACTGACAAGAAGGGAGCCGCAGAAACCCCAACCATCCTCACCAGATCTGCCTCCAAGCGGAACAAAAAAAACCCTTCCACATCCTCATTAATGCTTAACATTCTAGCCTGAAATGTTCGCGGCCTGGCTAACAAACCCACTTTGAGGAGAATTTCCAACCTTCGAAGAATTCACAAGATCGATGTTCTCATCATCATCGAACCCAAAATTTCCCCCAAAAGATTTAAATCTATCCAGCTGCAGCTGGGTCTCCCCCAGGCATTAGCGGGCAGCCATGATATCTGGATCCTCTGCACGAAAGACGTCAACTTTGAAGTCATCCACGACTCCTGGCAGGCCCTCTCTTGCTGGTTGGAACACCCGATCGTTCCTAAGCGGATCATCCTCTCAGCGGTTCACGGCAGTTGCGACATTGTTGAGCGGAAACACCACTGTAACGATCTTCTAGACATCCACCTCCACCACATCGACTCTTCTTGGCTTTGCATTGGGGACTTTAATGCCATCACCAGCAGAGAAGAGAAAACTGGAGGTCGCGCACCTCCTATATCTGCCATGCAGGATTTCAATAACTTTATATTCAATGCCCACCTCTCCTCTCTCAAGTTCACCGATAATACTTTCACCTGGTGCAACATGCAGGAAGGTAATCGTCGTCAATACTCTCGCCTTGACAGGGCCCTCACGAACGCCCTATGGGACGGAATGGGGATCACCACCAGCCTATCCCATCTCAACACATCTGAATCTGACCACGCTCCTCTGCTGGTTGAAATCAAAAACTCTTCTAATCCATTCAAGAAGAACTTCCGATTCCTCGACTTCTGGATCGAGCACCCTCAATTTTTGACCATCGTTGCGGAAGCTTGGAATCGGGTGAAATCACCCAACCCCCTCGTTCGGTGAGCAACCAGCTTAAAGCAACGAGGAAAGCCCTGACCATTTGGAGCAAACAAGCTTACGGGGACATTTTTTAAGCTGTGCGGGTCGCGGAAGACGACGTCACTCGATCCGAGGCCAAGTTCGCTGTGGATCGATCGTCGACAGCCAGGACGGCCATGAACCTTACCAAAGCGATGCCCAAATTCAGGCTCAAAGTGGAGACTGAGTTCTGGAAGCAGAAAGCGAGGTTGAAATGGGACAACGAGGGGGATAAAAACTCGAAATACTTCCTTGACTGCGTCAACGGCCGCAGAAAGAAGCTCTCGATTCACTAAATTGTCGACGAAAAGGGGAACATCATTAAAGATCAAAAGAACATCCAAGCGGTTGTTGTGGAATTCTACTCCAAGTTATTCTCCAAAGAGACGGTTCACAAAGACAACACCTTCCTGAATCACATACCCCAACTCATCAACGACACCGACAACATCCGGCTGGAACTATCCCCTACCGTGCAGGAGGTGTCTGACGCGGTGTGGGCCCTGGACGAGAACAGTGCGTCCGGCTCGGACGGTTTTTCGGAAGTTTTCTTTCTCACCTACTGGAATATTATCAAGCAGGACATCACTGAAGCGGACATTGATTTCTTCGAGGGAGCCACTTACCCCAAAGCCATCTCCAGTGCCAAGCTGATCCTAATTCCGAAAAAATCAAACCCCGAGTCCTTCCGAGACTTCCGACCCATCAGTCTATGCACTTTCACCAACAAGATCATCTCCAAGATCATTGCAACCAGAATGGCCGATATTCTTCCCAAGACTATTTTCGAGGAGCAAAGCGGCTTTGTCCGCGGGAGAAATATCCAGGACAACATCATGTTAGCTCAAGAGTTAATCACCTGCATGAAGTTTCCAGCAAGAGGGGGAAACATCGCTATCAAACTCGATATGGAGAAAGTTTACGATAGACTGGATTGGTTATTTATGATCTGGGCATTCAGAGCTTTCGGATTCTCGAAAACTTGGACCAACACCATGTGGAGATCCATCAGCAACTCGTGGTTTTCAACGATTATCAACGGTCAGGCCGACGGGTTTGTCAAATCCAGTCGCGGAGTCAGACAAGGCGACCCGCTTTCTTCCACTATTTTCATCATTGCGGCTGATGCTTTGAGCAGAAACCTTAATAACATGATTAGCACTCCGAACTTCCAGCACTATCACACTTCCAATAGCTGCCCTTTCATCACCCACCTGGCCTTCGCCGACGATATTCTCATTTTTTTGTCCGGGGACATTGGAGCAGTGGAAGTGGTGCACCACACGCTGCAGAGGTACTCCAGATGCTCAGGCCAAAAAATTAACCCCGCCAAGAGCATTACCTATGCCCACCACAACTTCAACCGAGAGCTAGCGAGCGGCCTCTCCAACTTAACTTCCTTCAATGTAGCCCATCCTTCTTTCAACTACCTTGGATGCCCCCTTGTGTACGGGAAATCCAACGTTGGCATCTTTGAGGATTTGATCTCTAGAATCAGGAAAAAACTTGAGGGGTGGCATAATGCTACTTTATCCCACAACGGCAAGATGGTCCTCATCAAACATGTGCTCACCTCCATCCCTATACACACCCTGACAGCGTGTTCCCCGCCCAAGAAGGATCTGACTTTGATCGAACAGATCTTTTGTAACTTCTTTTGGGGGCATAGCAATGGCCAAGACAAGCATCACCGGATGAGCTGGGACTCTATGGCGAGCCCTACCGAGGAAGGGGGCCTGGGTCTTACCAAACTTTTCCACATCGTTAAAGCTTTCTCGATAAAATTGTGGTAGAATCTTCGGACAAGTAAGAACTTATGGACCAGATTTATGAAGGTCAGGTATTCAAGCACATCCACCCGTCAATGGCCATCTCCAACAGTCGATCTTCTGTGGCTTGGCGTCGTATTCTCGACGGGCGAGACCTAGCCGAACCACTTATGAAACTCCACTTGGGCGACGGCGACTCGGCTCCTTTCCTGGAGAGATGGATTGGAGACAGCCTCATCCCGAGTATCTCGAAGAACCCGAGAGACTGTAGGATTAGCGACCTGTGGGACTCCAGTAGTAACGACTGGAACTGGGATAAGATTCGTGACCGGTCTGGAACCGAAACAGTAGAGAGCATCCACCAATGCGGGATTAGAATCGGTCACGGAGCAGATGAGTGGAAGTGGTCGCTTGAGGCCTCGGGGGTATTCTCGATGAGGTCGGCGAGAGGTACCGTCCTAGAAACTGGGATGCCCCATCATACCGTTGCACCCTTTTGGCACACTTGCATTCCTAAGAAGTGGTCATTCCTAATGTGGAGGATCATCAGGAAGAAACTGCCCACTGACGAGATTTTCAACACCATTGGGATTAGCTTAGCATCAGCCTGCAATTGTTGCTCTGACCGTCAGATGGAGACTATTGATCACATATTCTGTCAGGGAGGACTGCCAAGCCACATCTGGAGGACCCTCAACCACCTGTGTAGCATTGAGCCAGGCAGTGGACGCTTCCACGATCTTGCGGCCTCCTGGGGTTCGGCCTCCCACGACCACCAGATCGTCGTAGCGGCCGCCACGTGGGGGATTTGGAAGAATCGCAACAAGGCACGATACGAAGGTCACCAATACCCAGCAAACCAGCTCATCCGGGAAGTCTTCCGCCAATGTCGCAAACGAAGCACCCGGTGCTCCCACAGCTCGAGGACATTTTGGTCCTCTCTCCTCCCTAGCTCTAGTTGGTTATTTAGCATTTCTCCATTCCCCCTGCGCTTTTTGGTGGTATACTTGTATAGGCTTCGGCATTTTGTGCCTTGTATACTTGTTCAGGCTTCGGTTTTAAGCCTTGATTAATAATATGGGAGATTTTTATTATATATATATATTTATATTTATATACATATATTGGGTGGGCTGGAGCCCACCCCAGCCCACCAGTAGCTCCGCTTGTGATTATTAGTTCGTAAAATGAAAAACTATTGAGAGCTTTTGCTAGGTTAAGGACCTCATGCTACAGTGGTATGACATCACATAAGTTTGTACCTCGACTTCAGGCCGTCATAGTGCATAGTTATAGTACCGCAAAGAGGCATGTTGTCTCATGGTGATTGTTAGAGAGTTGCAGTACAACACTACAAGAGGTTGTCTCTCATGCTACAGTGGAGTGCTACTAAATGAGGTAGAGATATCTCGACTTTGGACCATGTCATAGCGGCCTAGCGACGGAAAGGGGCAGAAAACCTCATGATGGGATGTAGTACAACACTACATAGATGCTAATACCTTATGCTACAGCAGGATGACACCACATGAGGTAGTGAGACATCAACTTCGAACTTATATGTCTTACGGCATAGCACCACAAGGAGGCTCATACTTGAATATTAAACTCTCTAAGAAAAGAATTGACCTATAAGTTATGGAAAGAGATTATGTCGTCTCTTGTGGGAAAACTTCTAGACACCCAATATATGCAAACAGAAACAAGGTCAACATCGGATTTTAATATACGACCAGACACACTATTGATGTAATTGTATGAGTGTGGAGAATTGTAGCTATGGTACTGAATTCAAGGTTTAATCCACTCTATATTGTATTATAATTTGATCCATGGGGTTCTAGTGGGTAATGTTCAAATCCCTCAACAAGTATTTATTTTTTCTCTTTTTTTTTTTTTTGAGAAATCTCTTTGGATCTAGGCCACAAAGGGGCCTAGCTAGGACTCAAGCGCGAGATGAGGCCACAAAGTAGCTTCTTCGCACATACGCATGGGGCACGGAGTTGGTATGAGGTGCTCTCATGTGCGAAGTTGCGCTAACTCCGCTATTGTTTTGCATGGTTTCTCTATTGTAGATTTTCATTAGACTAATCAATTTTGTAATTGTCCTATTAATAAGGAGTTATTATTTGTAACTATCATATTGAATATGAAGTTACTCGCTGGTCTTCCTCCCACATTGTTAGTGGACAATTACCGCTGATTAGGGAATTTATACCTATATAATGTATGCTCTAGCACTTTGCGTTCACACGAGATATCAAAAGATCATAGAAACGGCTTCCCCGCCGGCGCTAGTCCGAGAGTCCAATAGCACGTCGTTGCTTGTCCATGGAGAGAAGTAACAAAGAGCGTTCTAGTAGTTCTTCTCAATTTGTTGGTTCCTGGAATTGGATCGACGGAGAATGTTGAATATTGCTTTCAGCAGCGGTGTCATCACTCAAGCTGTCAGATCATCTAACTTTGTTAGCTTTGCTTCTAGCATATTCTTCTTGTCAGTTTCTATAGCAGATTAATCTGCTCTTAGCGGCTTACATTTCTTTAGCAAGAACCAAATTATTTGTTATGCCTTCACACACTTCGTCCCGCAACTCCATTTTGGAACAAACTATATGTGTGTATATTTCAATATTTGATTTTTTATTTATTGACTTTTTTTTCACATATAATATGTTAGATCAAGTGATTTGTACACTTTTTTTTTTTTATTTCTTGACTTGTACACATATAATATGTTAGATCAAGTGATTTGGTGGTGGTGGGCAGGGCCGGCCCACGATGATGGTGGGTTGTCCCAGCCGGAATAAACTTTGGTTGCCCCTTATTGCAAGGAGTGACACTACATAAAAAAATGTGGTTATTATCTTATTAAGATGGTAGATAACCTAATTGTTGGACTCACTAGATCTTGAGCTAAGACTGTTTAGTTCAGTAGTACCAAATAACATAAGAACACAAATATTCTCAAGATTTTATATGTTGATTTGGCTGAAAATGGATCGAGTATGCACTATATAGACCCACATAGAACTGAGACTTTCTACATCTCAACTTTCTATAATAACTTTCAAGTCTGTAAAGTATCAAGGAATACTTTAAACATTTAGTGGACAAACCATTGTTTGTAGGATGTTACATGCAGCAGCAACCTAATAATCTCATAAAATTGTCACGCCAATCCCTTTTAAGCTGAAAAGAATGAATACACTAAAAAGACAAAGCTCACATTTATATGAAGCAAACCACATGTTTGCACAACAACTGAACTATACTTAAGCAGGAGGTATCTTAAAAACCTAATTAGACAGATGATCAGATAGACCGATAGACCGGCAATGAAACCACCGTCCAAAGAAAAGTTAACCATGTTTCAAATAAAACAATACAACACTGCTACATCAAATACCATACTTTTCCACAAGTAAAGACCAACAATCTTGTATTCTACCTCAAATAATTCGAAGATAAAGATAATCATCCTTCAGATATCCAGCACCTTTCCTTTCCTTTCCTTTTCTTTCAAGCTACTTTTCTTTTTCTTTCCTTTCATTTCCAACTCCTTTCCTTTCATTTCCTTTTGCTGGATGAATTTTTTTTTTGGTTTAATTTATGGACCGGTTGGTTGCCCTAGGGCCGGGTGGTTGCCCAAGCCCACTGGCTTGTTGGGCTTGCCCTAGGGCCGGCCCTGGTGGTGGGTGGGGTGGGGTGGGAGTTTACTAGTGGAGCAGGTTTAAATCCCACAATCTCAAACTCGTACTTGTACACGAATCGGGCAGTAGCAAAGGGCACAAAAATACCGCTTTGATGACGCATTTTGTACTACGCGTTGGACACGGTGCAGCGACTGTGCGTCGAGCAAGAAGTTGGTGCCAAAGCAACACGATAGCTTCGTTGAGTAGCTTCTAGGCATAGTGCCGTTGTGTGGAGCAGCTTCTGTTGCGGTAGCTCCATTGAGTAGCTTCGTTGCGCACCGTTGCTGACCTTGTTTGCTGGGTGTTCAGTTCCTAGTCCGTAAGTTTTCCATCAACGCGTCAGCAATTGATGGACGAATCCCACTTTGAGCAAGAGTGAGTTTGATCACTCCAACAGAAAATTTTGCCGTTCTTTTTCGCAAGCTTATCAGCAGTTTTTACTGCTTTCATTCATATAGCAGATTATTCTGCGACCAATTTGCTGCCAAAAAATCATCACCTCTCAGAAAGAACATGACTCGTCCACATTTACATATTGTCAGTACATTATTTACGCTTGCAAGCAAGACGATAGTTCCATCTCAAACCAACATGCTGATACAATTGTTCTTCCGTCGATAATATATACTAAAGACGAAGAATTCAATTCACACCAATGTCCACACATAGCAATGTTTGAACGTACAAGTAGAAGGTATAATAAGCTACGCTCGGTAACTGCTAAATAGCAGCAACTTGCACAGATCTTACAAAATATATGCTACAGCATATCAGAAATAATTATATGATTAAGTCGCAAAAAAAATGTAATAAGCATTGCTAAAAAGCCCTAACTAAACCTTATAATAAGAGTAGCTGACGACATACTGGTACTGAGAAATTTTAATCCTCCCAATCTCTACCGCACCTCAATCAGACAACCCCGCCTTGCTCTTCAGGTGCTTCTTGAAGTCCATAATGCCACCCTCCCACCGTGTCACTGCCTGATTTTCGCACACCCATATCTCCTTGGCCACCTGGTTTATAAGCCTAAAGTCGTGACTGACCAAAACCAGGCCCCCGTCCCACTCATTGAGTGCCTCTGCCAACGAATCAATCGTCTCGATGTCCAGATGATTGGTTGGCTCATCAAGCAGCAACATTTGTGGTTGCCTCCAGGCCAGCCAGGCAAATATCACCCGGCTCTTCTGGCCGTCAGACAAGTTCTTCATTGGCATCACCTGGGCTTTCCCCGTCAGCCCAAACCGACCTACCGCCGATCTCATCTTTTCTTCCTCGTTCCCCGGGTATTCCTTCATCATGTAATGGAGGGCCGACATATCCATGTCAAGCTTCTCGGCCAAATGCTGATGATACTGAGCAATCCTAAGATGATTGTGCCTCTTAACCATACCATCCAACGGCCTAAGGTCACCTGTCATCAACTTAAGAAGTGTGCTCTTGCCCGCCCCATTAGGCCCCACTAGAGCTACTCTGGAGTCAAGATCAACCCCAAAGTCCAGCTTCTTGTAGATAAGATTATCAGGGGTGTATCCAAAAGTGACTTCAACAAACTGCAACACTGGTGGAGGGAGTTTGCCAACATCGACAAAGCGGAATACTAAAACCTTGTCCCTTGCCACCTTCTCAGTGAGCCCACCTCGCTCCATCTTGGCCAGGGTTTTCTCCTTACTTTGGGCTTGGCGAGCCAGCTTTGCAGAACCGTGGCCGAAACGAGCAATGTACTCCTTCATGTTAGATATCTGCTCTTGCTCCCACTTGTACTGTTTCATTTGGTTCTCCTCAAGATCTGCCCGGGTTTGTACATATTGATCATAGTTACCAGTGTACAGCTTTAACTTCTTGCTCTGCATGTGGATAATATTGGTGCAGACTCCATTCAGAAAATCCTGGGAGTGGGAAATCACAACCAAGATGCGATCAAATTTCTTCAGCATCTCTTCTAACCACACACATGCTTCCAGATCTGTTATAGAACCAAAAGCAAAGAAATAAAAGTAAGCTTGAAGAAATATGATAGAAATCTATCAACCATAGTGATAACAACTGTTACTCTGGTAGGGAAAGATTTTCTTCAGTGTCTAAGAAATAATATGTAGCGGTAATAAATTGATAAATTATTCCTTGCAGCGTATGTTTGTCCATAACCAAATCACTAACATGTAATTTCATCACATGTGCATATATGTGAGATTACACAGATCCAGATAATGCCATAAACATCTAAATATATATTAGTAAATGTTTTCTCCTATAAAAATTTGAAGTAAAAGCAAATGATATAGAGGTAATTGAACATTCCTCTGAGTTAATAAAATAACTTTTGTGTTTCCTATTTTCTTCGAATGATTTTGTACGGACACATACAGACAAGAGAAACTTCATAAATTATGAGACGGATTCGGCAACTATTTTGATGTGTTCTAGTGTCTGTTGGAGTGCCCATCGCACGTCCAATACATGTTTGACATGACACGACGCGACACAAATACAACATTTGAGTTTTGGAGTGCCCATCTTCCCAAGATTAAAGGTAGCTGAAACATAGACATCCAGCTCAGAGGCTTTTTTAAAAAAGAACATTTTTTACTTTATACTTGACCTACATTTTACTGTGATAGCATTCAAAAGTTATCTACCAAACTATGAGAATATTTTATGACAAGAACTTATCCTGACACCAATGATACAATTGGTGTTTCGATTCTTTATTGACTTACAACCCCTGTTTCACATCATTCTACCTTCATTACAATAAAATGTTAACATAATAAACCATGAAAGCTGAAGTATTTCTATGTTAGTCCAGATGAAATGAAGGAGAATATTGGTGCTTGATTCTTGAGTGACTTACAGCCCCTATTTCACAACATTATACCTTCATCGTAATAAAAGCTAACATGATCCACCATGAAAGCTAGTAAAGTATTTCTATGTAGTCTAGATGACATGGAGTAAGGAGAAGATAATAACATACCACTACCACCATAGAACACACAGATGTAAAGGTAGGAACTTGACATTATTATGATGTTGAATAACAAATTCATACGTGTAAAGAATGATATCCACATTAAATGATCATGCGGCTTTCTAGATACTCAGAAATCTAGCACATTTCGTCTTGTAATCTTATTATTTGCTTAATAGTCACCAAAATCCTAAAAGATGTCTAATAATTTCGTTCGACTATACTCGCAGAAAGTAACACAATGCATGTTAAAAAAGAGAGGTTAAATGACAGAATTGGTCTGAACTCATCCAGGTCTTGACATCAACCTTGATCGCGTGCACGAGATCATGCTCTTGATCATAATTCGCATTATAAACAATGCCCGTTCAAATGGTGGGGCACATTATGATCACCTTATCTCTCTCTGAGATGAGATAAAGAAGGTACATGATCCCCCATCTCAATTTGTGGGATAAATCTCTTTTTTGATCCTTGATTAAGAGAACCATCTGCATCTTTTCTAAACCATTACTGTTCACATAAAATACATCCATATATAGATTTTTCCTATGCATATAAATCTCCTTTTTGATACTTGATTAAGAGAAAACCATCTACATCTTTTCTAAACCAGTATTTTTCATATAAAATTCATCAATATACAGATTTTTCCTATGCATATTCTTTCCTCTAGAAATCCTCGTGCCTCTGGCACTCCTTAATAAATTTTCCTGTGCCTCCGGCACCCCTTGATAAATCTGTTTTTTTAAATATCTTATCATTTAATAATAATAACTTTCAAATTATTGATCTACCGTGACACTTCTTTAGATGACATATACACGTTGGAAAAGATCACTGTTTTAATTGTGACAGTTTTTGTTTTGTCGGAAATACTTCTATCGGTTAATTCTGGTCGTTCTTTATCCTCTTATCTTTTGTCATTAAAGACAACTTTGTGATGTATGTGCACACTTTTACAGAAATTGAACAAACTAAAAAAAATCTTAGATACATAGAAATTTTAACCGTATGTATCTTGTCATGTGCGTATAAAGCATTTTTATGAAAGTTGAATATTCATAATCAACTGGAATTAATGCAGAAATAGTTTGTTTTTTTCATAATTGAGCACATCTTGATCGCCAATACTATAAAAGTCGTGGGGTCTCCCCGAGATAGATCCCCAAAAAATGGCCCTAAGCTTATCTCCCTCTTGTGGGTCCCCCTTAATCATTCTCTCAATACATGTGCCATCATTTCAATGGAGAACTTGAAAAGATTCTCGATATCATAACAGCCTTTTTATCGAAGACAAAAAACGCATCTAGGAGCCAAGGCTCTTCCAGGCCTTGGCACGCACGTACCTGAGCAAAACAGGTGCATTTATAAGTAGGAAAAAAATACAAGCCAAGGCTCTTCGAGGCCTAGGCGCGTACCCGAGCAAAACAAGGTGTGTGCATTTATAAAAGTCGTGGGGTCTCCCCGAGATAGATCCCCAAAAAATGGCCCTAAGCTTATCTCCCTCTTGTGGGTCCCCCTTAATCATTCTCTCAATGCATGTGCCATCATTTCAATGGAGAACTTGAAAAGATTCTCGATATCATAACAGCCTTTTTATCGAAGACAAAAAACGCATCTAGGAGCCAAGGCTCTTCCAGGCCTTGGCACGCACGTACCTGAGCAAAACAGGTGCATTTATAAGTAGGAAAAAAATACAAGCCAAGGCTCTTCGAGGCCTAGGCGCGTACCCGAGCAAAACAAGGTGTGTGCATTTATAAGTAGAAGAAAAATAGAGGTCGTCCACCTCAAAATTGTTTTATGTTGCTACGTTCTAGGTCACACTTGCTCTGTTGCTTGTAAAGAAATAAGGAAGCTTAAACAGCGGTTGAAGCGAAGATGGGGAAGGTAGATGATGCTTCTATTGAATCCTTATATAAATCGCAGTCCTTTAAAACAAAGGTAAGCTGTGAGCCTAGCTAAACCGAGGCACAACCTTCGCTGGTGCTGAGATTCTCGCCTAGGCGTGTTTCCAATAACTATGCACGATGATGGCTGAATCTGCGGAGGGAGAGACAGAGTTGAAGACAGGAGGGAGATCATAAGTCGGCCTAGTTTATGATAGCGCGGTGGTCGATATCAGTATCATGACCTCAAAGAAGAATAACTTCGGAAGTCGGTTTAATGGAGAAGATAAAATATATGGGGATAAAGGGTTGGTAGGATTTGGATTTAAGAGGAATGGGTTTATGAATGTAGGCTAAGAGAGGTGGGTTAAAAAGAAAATAAATAAATGAGATCGGAGTGGCAGGTTAAGCGTTGAGCTGGGAGAGGAATGGTTCATGGCAGTTGAATTGGTAGAGGAGTGTGTTTATGAAGAAGTGAGTTGCGTGGGTGGCTTTACTAGAGTTGACGAAATAAGATCGGGTTTGCAGATCGCAAGTTTGGTTTGGAGATCATTGGGTCTATCAAAGTGTTCAAAAGGTGGAGGGAGAGAATGTTCAATGAGAAAAAAGAAGAAACTAAGAAAATACTTCCAAGAACTATTTCAAGTAATTGAGGGCAAAACAATCATACGTTCATAATTCATCTGAGTTAACAGATTCTTTAATTATCTTAATATAACCATGGATCCTCATAATTGTTGTTCTTATCAAACAAGGGTCTTGTAAACAACAATATATTTTGGGGGACTTAAATTAATAAGATTGGGTTGGCAAACTGTTGGTCAATGGGTATAAAAATGTGCTTCGTGCAATACTGTTTAATGAGAAAAAGAAAGTAAGAAAAATGATTTCAAGAACTATTAAAGTAATTGAGAGCAAAACATTCACAAGGTCATCAGTCATTTCAGTTAGTGGAATATTCTTTTATTCTCTTAGTTAATATAACCACAGGTCATCATAAGAAAAGCTCTTATTAATTTAAGAAAGAGTTATTTGTATTTAACCCCCCCCCCCCCCCCCCAAATTACTATTCATAACTCTGTTTCCCTCCCATTTTAAAATTAATTACTAGAACTCCCCCATTTCATGCATTTAGCAAGTGTTATTTGTATTTACACCCACCCCCACCATTATTTAACACTAAATGTAACCAGTATAATCACATAATTATAAATGAGGGGCACGATTAAACTAGTGTCGCTAGATTAGGACTCTAAGATATATTTACCGAGATGATTTGTGGGTTCATCGAGTAGAAGGATGGTCGGGTTCATAAAAAGTGCTCGGGCAAGTGCAATCCTCATACGCCAACCACCAGAAAAGTCTCTGGTTTTCTTTGCTTGCATTTGCTTATCGAAGCCAAGTCCAAAAAGTATTTCAGCTGCGCGCTTCTCAGCAGTAGATGCATCCAATGCTTCCAAACGCTCATAGATACGTTCCAAGGTTTCTCCACCACCACCATCCTAAGAAATTATGATTAATCCTAGGTTAAACCTATGAAAACAAAAGCAACAACAAATGATCAACATATAGTGCAAGAATTTGAGAAAGTATACCTCAGCGGCCAAAATTTCAGCCTCTTTCTCCAATTTCAGCCTCTCCTCATCACAGTTTACAACAGCCTCAAGGGCAGACATGTCTGAAGCATCAATCTCCCGGGTAAGGTGATAAATATCCATGTGCTCAGGTATCGGAATCTCTCTGCATCCTATAGCTGTAAGAAGCGTAGACTTCCCACAGCCATTCAGTCCAAGCAGACCATACCGCCTGAGAGGAAGACATTTTCAGCAATATTTATAGATCACAAGCATGCACACTAAATCAGAAACAATAAGAATATCATATAGACATGGGCATACCTCCCATAGTTAAGCTCCAGTTCAGAATCAACAATGAGATCATGGCCATGAAAGGTCACGGATAGGGACTCTATCTGGCATACCCAAAAAAATGAGTAACACGGAGAACAAAAGATAGTAAGCTTTGTGAAGATAAACATGACAAAAAGACTCGGTGAATCATGCACCATGTTACCTTGAGTGAAAGGGTAAAATGATCATTCAATATCAAAGCCATTAACAATGTAACATGGATAGGAAGGTAAGATCTGTTTCAAGCTGCGACCTCAATACAGGCCACCTGGGCCTGCCCAGCCATGTTTAAGCCGTTGTCGAGGCAACCATTTAGTTCTCTCTCTCTCTCTCTCAAACACAAAGCGGCAGTGGACTAGGTGGATGTCATGTGTCTATATATATATATATATATATATATATATATATATATATATATATATGAGGAGGGATCCACATCCCCTCAATTTTGCATCCCCTCTCCATCCCCATGTTCACAACCGTTGGATCGTGTTTAAGTCATCTAATCTTAACCGTTGATTTGAATGGTTCAAATCAATGGTTAAGATTAGATGACTTAAACAAGATCCAACGGTTGCTATTCCGGGGATGGAGAGGAGATACAAAAGTGAGGGGATGTGGATCCCTCCTCATATATATATATATATATATATATATATATATATATATATATATATATGATCTTTCGTTCTCCTTTGTTCTCCAGTTCCTAGCTAGCACAAAAGGGATTAAGGTCTTATCTTTGTAATCTTCATTTCAATTAAATCACAGAAACAGGTGCTCATATATAGGAGTGTACTCCTTCATTGAAAGCTTGTAAAGACTCTCAGGCCTTTGCGACACATAGAACCTTATATGAAAGGTCAGCTACCAAGTGAATCGTGCCTACAGCTTTCATATCAAGCTCCATACAATTTCTTCCAGATAAAGATATTAATTTCTTCCCAAAGAGCACCTTTAGCATCCTTCTTACTTCCTCCCTCTAGAACATCAACTTGATGATTCCATATTCATCTAGAAAACGCTCCTCGAACTTGACTTTGACACCATTTTTTTATGAAAATAATATCGAGACTATGTACCATCAACAAAACAAGTATGGAAAAGAATTTCTGTTCCATAACAATCTTCTAATTACAATCAAACTGTCAAATCCAAAAGCCCAAAAGTTCCATTAAAAAGCAAAACATTAACCGAATAACACAAGAAAATCTTCTTCAACATTTTTCTTCCGCTGTTGTAGTTGCAGCATGTGGTACAGATCGTAGGTGCACCTCCATATACACATACAAAACCTATTGAACTAGGGTTTGTTTAATTGGACAATTACCTATAAGTCCAAGCTTCCAAAAAAAAAAGTTCTTTAGATTCCAATAATACTAGAATTAGCTAACAGACCATAATCCCAACAAAAAGTAGGCAATCTAGGCATTTCTCTTAACCGATAGAATCATAGTAGACTATCACGAGTGTTTCAGCCATATGAGTTAGCAAAATAAGAAATAACCCCAGCAAACAATATTCATTTTATGCTTTCAACTAAATCAGTTCACTATTCCCCCCTTAGACCACATCATGAACAAATCACTCATCTATAGATAGCTACTTTTAGCCTAAATACTCCTAGTGCCCAATTTTAATTTTTTTATTACTTGAACTTCCAAGTATAAGTGCATACTTCAAGCCCAAGGCATCTATTTTGTCTTTCGATTAAACCTCTTCATTCATATGAAATGTTGAAAATATATATTTCAACTAAAACTGATTTAGTCAAAGTGTATAAAACAAAGTATTTTGTTTGAAGTTGCAAAATCGAGGCCCACCTAAAGAGGGATGCATAATAATTTTGATACGAAAATTCCAAAATAAAATTGAGTTTGACATTATATTTTGAACACGAAAAATTAAAAATGCTAATGAGTTAACCATACCTACTACGTCAAAGTTAACAAGTTGTACTACAAAAGAAGAAGATAATGTCAGGACTAAATATTGGAAGTCAATCAACATCAAAAGCTAGATAGTAGGATAGCAAACTACTATGTTCTATAGACCATCTCTATTCAATGCCAAAGAGAAGAAGCAAGTTGCTTCGAGTGAGAAGTTGAAGTCATTACAATTGGAGGTTGCTTGTCCATCATAAAGCATTGTCGATGTTGGACGTAGACGAGTTGTGTAAGGGAGATGAAACAGCTGCATCTAAAGGCTCTCCAAGACTGAAGTCAAATCAAATCCAGGGTACCTAGCTACAGCAACAACTGTAGAATCATTGACTCTTGCTATTTCTATTAAGAGTTTCTTAAGGTGGGAATAACAAATGTACTAAAGGTTAGAAGAAGAGAACTCAAATTAAAAGATGTGGAATCATTATGAATCTATGATTTTTGCCTAAACCTTATACTTTCTTGCAAGGTCAAATATACAAGTCTATAGTTCCAATATTCACACAATATGTGTATAAGCTTATAGGTTTCTCCTCTCGGTATCCATGAACATACCCTCAATCTCACTAGTTTGCTAGACCTGATAATGATCACTTCAGGTAGGACATGGGTGGTGATTTTACTTAAGCTAAATCCTAACTGATTCACATAAAACTGGGTGGTGATACTAGTACGCCTTGTGTTATGGTTAAATGAAGTGAACTGTGTTTCAGGCCTTACGCTTAGGGAGCCATAGCACAGATACCAATGAGGCAAATGAGTAGAAATCAATGGAAGGTGAAGATGGAAAGGAAGTGAAAGAGAGATCGGAAAACAATGAGAAAGAAGGTCAAAGAAAAGATTAACATGGAGAGACTATAAATATGAGGGTTACGGTAGACATCAGGATACCATCACAAGAACTTGGTGATCTTTTGTAGAGCTTTCTCATGGTCCATCTTCAGCTCATTCAAATGGGAGTATGACTTAATGAAAGGTAGTAAAGAGAAATTAATAATAAAGGAAAATAGAAAATAAAATAGGGGAAGCGTTTGGTGGAATAAATAGAAAGAAACTAAAGAAAGGGAAGGAGTTACAAACGTAAGAGGGGGAAATGAAGGGGAAGCAAATCAAAGGTCTGCACAATTACACTTAGGAATCTTTTCCAATTCACTAGAGCTAAATAACCTGATCAAATAGAAGTGGGAAAGAAGGAATAGAAATGAAGTAAAAAGAGAAGAAAGGAAAAATTGGCAAATGAAGAGTAATATGAAGACAGCCATGATGAGAAAAGAAGGAATTAGCTAAAAATAAAATGAAGAGAAGGGAAATAATTTAGAAAACCTGATGGAAGGGATTCTGTTTCATTTTGGGGTTAAAGAGAGATGTTACAATAAACATATGATAATAACCCTTTATTCTCAGAGTTACAAATTTTTGGTAAGGATCAAAAATTCAATAACCCAAGGCAAACATTATTATAGCTTCATCCACTTGACAATAACTAAGGGGGTGTTTGTTTTTGCACTTATAAGTGGCAACCACTTGTAAGTGGCAGATATTAGAAGCTACAGCTAATAAGTGTGTTTGTTTTTTGCCACTTATAAGTGGCGCAAATTTTAGAAGTAGCATTTTGTCACTTAAAAATTGAATAAGTACTTACGAAGTGTAAAAAATCTGTTACTATTTTTTAAAATGGCTAACATACACTCGAGCTTATAAGAAGAAAATAAACCATGTGCTTATAAGAAGAAAATAAACCATGTGAATAAATTTAGTACTTATTTTGTGGTGATTGTGTATGTCAAACAATTTTGTCCTCGCCCATTTGTCCTCGTCCTCACCCAATATTACCTTGGTATCAGTAATCTATGTAAATAACATCATATGCACATAAAAGTAACTTTGTTTAGATAAGGAGCTACAACAATTATATAAATGTTTTGAACATAATGGCATAACGGTAAAGTTTTCAATTACATCAAACATCTCAATCGCTTATAAGTGGCAAAAACAAACAGTCCTTGAACCACTTGTAAGTGGTGCCACTTATAAGTGGAAAAAAAACACCCCATAGGCGTAATTACCTATCATCCACATGTGGCAACAATAATGAAGCCTTCAATATATGTTAGGAGGAATAGGAAGCTTATTATAAACAAATATCTCTGGCAGACAATAACACATAACAAAAAAAATAGTCACGTATCCGGCTATGCCTAATCCTATAACAGTGCCGCTATGCTTCAAAAATGAAGCTTTCCATCCAAAAATCGCTTCTTTCACCCCAAAAAAAACCAAAGCTAAAGGTTTAATCCTACTTTAGATCAGTAACCTACAATTGTAATGTCTAAAAACAACTTCTACACTAAGAATCACTTTTTTCAACAACAAAAGATGAAATCCTGCAATATTAATCCTCTACTTTAACAAGGCTACAACAGCAACCCTACAAATGTAATCACCGTAAAATTCAAATCTTTATCTGAAAAATTGCTCTCTACCAATAAAAGTAGAAATAGGAGAAGAATGCTCACATGGATATCTCTGGAAAGTGGATGGGAGCAGAGAACCCCGGTGCACGTCCGATCCGATATATGCAGCGATCCAACGCCGTCGGCGAGCTTCTCCTCCGCCCCATTCGTAGCCTTAGACGACGTCGCCGCCGCCTTCCCTCCCCTCTTCGCCGCCGCCGCGGCCTTCTTCTGCGCCGCCTTCTTCTTGCTCGCGTCCGACACCATTCTCCTGCTCAAAAAAAAAATTCGGTAAAAAATATCCTAGATTCAACATTAATACTCAAAAAATCGAAACTTTTTGGAAAAATCACTAGATTCATAAATCGGAGGATAAAACACCTCACACTGATCTAAAAACTCAAAATAATAATTAAATAATAAAACAAACAAATCGGGAAAAAAATGGGGAAAATCTAGATTCAGGAACAGGAGGATGCGAGAATAGCTTACAGAAAACTAAAGAACTCCGAGAGAATCGAATCGGCGAATCGGGGGAGTGGATCTAGAAGCTAGCGTTTTAAATTAGGGTTTCGTTCCGATTAATTAGGTTAGAGAAAGGGAACCCCCGATCTAAACCAAGGGTTTGAGAGGAAGCGCTAAAGCAACTATCGCTTCGATTTTATAGCCATCAGCTTTTTTCCTATTTTACAAAAACAACTCCACATTGTAAACATGTATTTTCTATCGGCGGTTTTATGTAATAAGTGTTTGTTCTTGCTCCCTAACAGGTGGGTCCCGTGGAAATCAAGTGCCGGTTGATACGTGGTGTAGGCTCGTTTGGTTTCCGGTTTGTTTAGGCCATCTCCAAAGTTGATGTTCCAAACTTGTCATTATAGTTTTAAAAAAATTCTATCATAGTTAACATAGTTTTTATATAGAAATTATACACAAAAACAAACAATTTTTAATGATTCTCCGTTTATATCCTACATGGCAACAAGTAAAAAAAATCAATTTAATGATGTGGGATCTAATATTAATTGGTACGAGAGATGAAAAAATTCTGTGAGAGAACCCTCATAGATGTTTTCCATCCTACATCACCGTCACTAGGATAAAAATTGATATACGTGTCTTATCGTTCCATATATGATAAACAATATGGTTCTTGAAGGATGTTAGGAGATAACATTCATTGGGTGAGTCTCTTTAGAAGGTCCGGACCCATCACTCAGCGTTGTTTGGTAGATGGACACTTCTTCGTTATCATTAGAAGAAGTTGAAGAAAGCAGGGGCGGATGCAAGTAGGAGTTGGGGTAGGCTGGAGCCCACCCAAAAAAAAAATATTTTACATTTTTTTTCATATAAATTTTTTTTTGAATTTTTTATATGGGTTAGCCTACTTCTAGCCCACCCAAATATATGGTAGCCCACTCTAGTTATAGTTTCTGGATCCGCCCCTGGAAGAAAGAGATGGATGAGTTTTCTTCTTCGAACACGTTACGGTGGTGCGTTGTTGAAGTGATCTACCCAGAAAGGCTGTCACTGGCTTTGTTATATTTAGGGATACTTAATTTGTTCGCTGAGCTTGTTGCGCTCTATGCTCCAACATCGTCGGGGGTTTCCTTTTATTTATTTGATCTTGTCCCTTCAAGGGCTTTCCCCTTCGTCACTTTGTTAACTGCAACAAATAAGTAATAATCATTCAATATGTAAAAAAAAAAAATCATGATCATAACTGTCAATTTTTTTTCCAGTCATGCGTTGTCCCCAACGGGACCACGTCAATTTTTGTCATTGCAGAACCCTGTAATATGGTTCAAAACTTCATCTAATTGGTCATAAAGCCTGTTGGTCTATTTGCAAACAATCGATGGAAAAACTCAGTTGCAATCCCTAAGAAGAGATGCAAAGAATGCAGTTGCAATCTCAAAAAAAGAGATGCAAATAATGCAGTTGCAATCCCTAAAAAAGAGATGCAAATAATGCTGATTGCGTAGCCTAAACGATTAAAAAAAATCGAATCGCGTTTGCAATAGCGGTTTCTCGAAGGCAACAAGAGATGATCAACAACAGTTGAGTCTCAGATTCTCGAAGGCAACAGAAATAGGGAGGAAGAAGAAGAGCGGATCTCGCTGGGGTGTTGAACACCGGCGCTCAAAGCTATACCCGCAGTACGGATAAGCTCCCAGGAACCAGCAAGTTCAGGAGAACTTCTGGAACGCTCGTAAGTCAATATTTGAGACTTGAACGGGCTTCCTGGACTTAACAGACTCCCTCAACTCTCTTCTTGGTGCATCTTTCAAAGGAGGCCAAGGGGCTCTATTTATAGAGTGGAGTTGAGACTTCACCTCTTCTCCTATCCGATGTGGGACTAAAATACCAATACTCAAAAATAGAGTTTGATATTTTAGATCATCCCACAATCAGCATAGAAGTGTGCCAGTCCACGCCTACCCCCCGAACCCTCCCGTGCATGCACGAGACATCTTGGAGTCCGCGTCCGAGTCCGAGTTCGCACAACAAAAATTAACTTGCATCCTTGTTGGATTTAATCCTTTTTCCTTCTAGAAAAATACTTCCACATGGCACAAACTTGTGCCCCACTACACCTCATGTGCACACCTCAACACAAGCAATGCATTATATTGAGATACTCACCATTTGGTGTAGCCGATGTGGGACTATCTTTTCTAGTCCAAAGGCAAAAACACCAACAATCCCCCACATATCTCAATATATGGGTTGAGCGTTCCCCACAGTGATTGTCCATCATGCATTAGGAGAGATGTCGCTACGACTTAAATCTTCCCGCATAGGTTAAATAACAGCATGATACAAGAATGGACTAAGCCTTGAATTCTGCACCATAACTGCAATTCTTCCTACTCACATAGTGACATCAACTGTGCTTCTGGCTGCACATTGAAGGCCTTGTGCCAGCCTGGTTTCAGTGTATAATTTTTGGGCGTCTACAAGTTTACCCTCAAGAGACGGCCTGATATCTCTGTCCATACACTATAGGTGAGTTCTATATAAAGAGTCATTGGCATGAAGCATTGCGCTTCTTTGCGGTGCTACGCCGCTATGACATGGCTGACAAAGCCAAGGCATTACCCCTACCTGGGAACCTCATCGTAGTGTCATACTACTGTAGCATGAGGTCTCAAGCCTCTTTGTAGTGCCAAACTACCCAGCATGAAGCCTTGCGCTCCCTTGTGGTGTTACGCCACTATGATATGGCTTGCAAAGCCGAGGCTTTACCCCTACCTGGGTACCTCATCGTGGTGTCATGCCACTGTAACATGAGGACACCGGCCTCTTTGTAGTGCTGCCTACATCTCTTTATTACGATTATGCAACATTAGGCTACCTGCCTATATGCGGTGCTACGCCGCCTGTAACTTGGCTAACAAAGCCGAGGCATTACCCCTACCTGGGAACCTCATGGTGGAGTCACCCCACTGTAGCATGGAGTTGTAACACTCCTTTGTGGTTGTTGCGCCACCATGCTTCCTGTAAAGCATAACAGACCTTCACTCAGTCTGAGAACTCATTAAGGCATTATGCCATCCTTCTCACAGGATCAATTTTCCGTAGAAAATTCATAGTAGACAACAGTGGTTCTGGGTCCGAAACCCTTACATGTTCCGCAGAACAAGTGCCCACTGTTAACTAATATTTTTCCAGTCAATAGTCCTCCCTTGAATCAAAAAATTAGATATCTGGTAGATTTCTCTTTGAACCAATAACATAAAATTTATTGATAGAATTATAATGACACAATATTAGAATGCCTTCAAGCCCATCTTCCTTGCTGTGTCCTCGACCAGCTGACGCTTGAGACCCTTCGTGAACGGATCCGCCAGGTTTTCCTGACTCCGAACATCGATCACTGCAATGACGCCCCTTTTTATGAGATCGTTCACTGCTCTGTGCTTCAACCGCACAGTCCTCTTCTTCCCGTTGAAGAGTTCATTTGATGCCACTGCTGCTGCCGCCTGGTTGTCACAGTATATCGGAATCGCCGGTATCTGAGCCCCAACCATTGGAAGGTCATACATGAGCTCCCGAAGCCACTCTGCTTCATCTGCTGCAGCGTCCAATGCAAAGAATTCAGATTCCATGGAGGAGCGAGATAACATAGTCTGCTTTTTCGACTTCCACGATATAGCAGCTCCACCCATGGCGAACACATATCCACCTGTGGAATATTCGCTCTCCACCTCTGAACACCAGCTAGCATCACTGAAACCTTCCACTACTGACGGATCTCCGCTGTAGTATAGTGCATATGTCTGAGTCTTCTTGAGATATCTCATAACACGCTTCACAGCTTTCCAATGCTTTACGCCTGGATTGCTCGTAAATCGACTCAACATTCCCACTGCAAAGGCTATGTCAGGCCTTGTGGCAGTAGTAGCGTACATCAAACTTCCGATGACGCTAGCGTACTCCAACTGCCTGACGCTCTCCTTCGAATTTGGCTCCAGTTTCAGATCACTCCTGTACGGTGTATCAATAATAGGAAGATCTTGATACCCGTAGCGAGTGAGCATCTTCTCAATGTAATGAGACTGTGACAGCGCTATTCCAGTGCCTGTCCGGATGATCTTGAGCCCCAAGATTACGTCGGCATCCCCCAAGTCCTTCATACTGAACTTGGTCGAGAGGAATTTCTTTGTCTCTGTGACGCAGCTTAAATCCGTACCTAGGATTAGCATGTCGTCCACGTATAGACAAACGATTACTCCTCTTCCGTCAGCAAACTTCGTATAGACACACTTGTCTGTTTCACTGACCCTGTAGCCATTTGACCTTATCACCTTGTCAAACTTCTCATGCCACATTTTGGGAGCTTGCTTCAAACCATACAGAGACTTCATCAACTTGCAGACTTTGTCTTCCAGACCTCTGACGACAAAACCTTCTGGTTGTTGCATGTAGATCTCTTCGGTCAGCTCGCCATTAAGGAATGCCGTTTTCACATCCATCTGATGTATCACCAGCTTGTGTATTGCTGCTAAAGCAATTAACAATCTGATAGTTGTCATCCGAGCTACTGGAGCATAAGTGTCAAAGTAGTCGATCCCCTGCTTCTGAGCAAACCCCTTGGCCACTAGCCTGGCCTTGAACTTGTCAATGGTTCCATCTGCTTTCATCTTCTTCTTGAAGATCCATTTGCATCCGATGGGTCTTGCTCCTTCTGGTAGGTCGACCAATACCCATGTGTTATTGGAGGTGATTGAGTCAATCTCGTTGTCAATCGCCTCCTTCCAGAATATAGCATCTCTGGTCTTCATCGCCTCATCATAGGTAAGCGGATCTGCTTCCACATGATAGGTGACGAAGTCATCTCCGAAGTCTTTCGGCCTCCTCGCTCGCTTAGTTGACGGCTCAGCGAGTTCTGGTTCAGTTGTTGTCTCCTCGACAACAGCTCCATCTTGGACTACTGGTTCGATAAAGACCTCTATCTGCTTCGCACCCTCATTATTCTCCGGAATATCCGCGAGAACAATGTTCTTGTGCCTTGCAAACTTTTCTTCAAAATATTCAGCATCGCGAGATTCGATGATATGGTTTGACTCGATATCAAGGAATCTCCGAGCATCACTCTTCTCGGCATACCCCAAGAAGATCGCCTTCGTAGTCCTTGTCCCCAGCTTCTGAATCTTCAGATCCGGGAGCTTTACATAAGCCAGACACCCCCACACTCGAATGACATTCAAGTTAGGTCTGACTTTGAACCAGAGTTCATGAGGAGTTATGTCGGAAGTTGCATATGGCACTCTGTTCAGAATGAATGTTGCCGTTAGTGCAGCTTCTCCCCAGTAACACTTTGGAAGACCCGCAGTCAACAGCATGGAATTCATCATCTCTGTCAACGTTCTGTTCTTCCTTTCTGCTACTCCGTTGGATTGTGGAGAATACGGAGCCGTCGTCTCGTTGATGATTCCATGTTCTTTGCAGAATGATGAGAATTCATGAGACCTATATTCCCCACCTCGATCACTCCTCAGCCTCTTGAGTTGTTGTCCAGTTTGCCGTTCAGCCTCGGCCCTGAACTCCTTGAACTTCTCGAATGCTTCGTCTTTAGATTTGAGTAAATAGACGAAGGCATACTTGGAGAAGTCATCGATGAAAGTAATGAAATACTTCATCCCGGCCTTTGTAGAGAATTGTTTGAAGTCACAGATATCTGAGTGAACCAACTCCAGAAGATCTGTGCTTCGATGGACCCTGTGGAAGGGTTTCCTAGTGATCTTCGTCTGAGCACATATCTCACATTTCTCTACCTTACCCCCACACTTGGAGATAAGTCCTAGACTAGACATTTTGTTTATTCGCTTACAATGAACATGTCCTAGTCTATTATGCCACAACTCAAGAGAGTAATTCAAACTAGTGATAGCATTGACATTATTATGCTGGGTTACAACAAGCTGAATTTTGTACATTCCTTCAGTCTGAAAAGCTTTCCCGAAGAAAGTACCCTTCTTGGACATCACCATTTGGCCAGCATTGATGTCCATCCTCAAGCCTGCGTTGCAGAGCAGGCTCCCAGAGATCAGGTTCTTTGCGATTGCAGGAACATGCTTCACACCTTGAAGCGTCAGAATGTTCCCCGATGTAAGCTTCAGCTCCACCGTCCCGATCCCCAGTACTTCAGCTTGTGCCTGGTTCGCCATCATGACTTTCTCGGAAGTAGGCTCATAGGAGACGAACCAGTCCTTGTCTGAACAGACATGATATGTCGCGCCAGTGTCTATCCACCAGTCCAAGTCTGCCCCCACAGTTGCAACCTGTGCTATCACGACAACCTGATTAGTAACCAAAGAAACCTTGTTAGGCTCACCTTGCTCTTTGGGCTTGGACTTGCATTCACTTTTATAGTGACCCTTCTTGCCACAGTTGAAGCAAGTCACATGGGACTTGGACTTCTGTTGCTTGAATCCTGGACCCTTCACTTTCAGATTCGAGAAGTCCTTCTTGTGGTGAGAAGCCGCCTGCTTCCCTTTGTTCTCTCTGGTGGCTTGAACCAGATTCGCCGTTGCTAGTTGCTTGGACAGGGTGTCCAACTTCTGTTGAGAGCGCATCTCGTCCTCAACATGAATCTCGCTGAGGAGATTATCCAGGCTAATCTCCATCTTCTTCCTATGCATCCTTGCATAGATGTTGCTCCATCCTGGAGGAAGTTTTGCCACGATCCCTCCAACGACGAACTTGTCGACGAGGGGCATGCTATCGTCCTCCAGTTTCTGGCGCAGCTTCAGGAACTCTTTCACTTGGGGCAGCATGGTCTTCTCGTCTTCAAAGACCCATTTATGGTATTTTTCAACCATGAACATCTTCGACCGGGCCTCGTCGTCGTCATACAGCTTCCCCACGGACTCCCAGATCTCTTTGGCAGAAGTCCTCTTTGTGTAGGACTCGGCCAGAGAGTCTTCCATGGAATTCAGGATCAGCAGCCTGCATATGCTGTTATCCTTTTTCCACTTCGTCTGCTTGCTCGTAGCAGCGGCCAGAACAGCAGCAGATCCTGTTGCTGGAACGATTGGTTCTTCCTCATCCAACACGTGATCAACATCCACGAGTTGAAGGTTCAGAGTCACCTTTCGCTTCCAGATCTGGAAGTGTTCGCCGTCGAATTTCTCCAACTTGTTAAAGCCGGTATCGACAAGCGAAGCACGAGTGTTTTCCATCGAATCGTATAGCTTTGAGATTGTTGGTCTATTTGCAAACAATCGATGGAAAAACTCAGTTGCAATCCCTAAGAAGAGATGCAAAGAATGCAGTTGCAATCTCAAAAAAAGAGATGCAAATAATGCAGTTGCAATCCCTAAAAAAGAGATGCAAATAATGCTGATTGCGTAGCCTAAACGATTAAAAAAAATCGAATCGCGTTTGCAATAGCGGTTTCTCGAAGGCAACAAGAGATGATCAACAACAGTTGAGTCTCAGATTCTCAAAGGCAACAGAAATAGGGAGGAAGAAGAAGAGCAGATCTCGCTGGGGTGTTGAACACCGGCGCTCAAAGCTATACCCGCAGTACGGATAAGCTCCCAGGAACCAGCAAGTTCAGGAGAACTTCTGGAACGCTCGTAAGTCAATATTTGAGACTTGAACGGGCTTCCTGGACTTAACAGACTCCCTCAACTCTCTTCTTGGTGCATCTTTCAAAGGAGGCCAAGGGGCTCTATTTATAGAGTGGAGTTGAGACTTCACCTCTTCTCCTATCCGATGTGGGACTAAAATACCAATACTCAAAAATAGAGTTTGATATTTTAGATCATCCCACAATCAGCATAGAAGTGTGCCAGTCCACGCCTACCCCCCGAACCCTCCCGTGCATGCACGAGACATCTTGGAGTCCGCGTCCGAGTCCGAGTTCGCACAACAAAAATTAACTTGCATCCTTGTTGGATTTAATCCTTTTTCCTTCTAGAAAAATACTTCCACATGGCACAAACTTGTGCCCCACTACACCTCATGTGCACACCTCAACACAAGCAATGCATTATATTGAGATACTCACCATTTGGTGTAGCCGATGTGGGACTATCTTTTCTAGTCCAAAGGCAAAAACACCAACAAAGCCTCATTTTGAAGTATCTACTACAAGATATTTAAAAATACATTGAATCAAAATCAAAATCTAATAATCAAATGTAGTGCCTCGTTCCTGGCAGTGCATTGCGTGGGCTTGTGGCTTGTAGGACTCAGTCGGAGCAGGGTCAATTAGGATAACCTTTGGGCATCTAATCGATTGGGACGAATGAATAGAGAACCTTTCCTATTCATGGATTGACTTATGTTGGAATAAGTCCTAAATATGGTAGATTGTGTCTTGGCGAATGAACTCTATATAAGAGTCTCTTCACGTGTCTTTTTATATTGTAGTTTTGTTTGGACATCTTTCGATGCTTGGTTTTGATGAATACGCTTTCGATATCATTTTTGATAGCTCACTTTCATCGATTTCTACATTCATTCTGAGATTTCGGAGGAAAGGAAGAATAGAAAAAATGTATTGATTTGATGTTGGTGTCAATGTAAGCTGATGTGTAACTGAAGCTTGATCATTGCGAAGCGATTCTCATTCTTTTGACGAATTCTCTAATCGATGGGTGGTTATGGTCTTTATGCCTTAATAATAATAAAAAATTTATTTGTTTTCTTACAACATCCTTCGATCGATGATACCTAGTCGAAGTAATAGATAAAATAAACCACAAATATGTTGTTAATGCTAAGAATTATAACATTAAAACTGTAACTGTTAAGTGCACTTATGCATGATAGTAATGTAGTAGGAGCTTAGTCTGTAAAGCAATATGGATGTGGTTTGGTACTAATGTGTCGTCAATCGGAATAATACTTAGTAGGAATTAAGATATCGTGAGAATGAACTATTGTACACGTAGAGAACTTGTATTGCTTTATTTCAGTTTATGTACCATGCATAATATATTTTATAGTTATGTTACTCGCACATATGGTCATGGACAAGTCGAGCACCATTACGAGATCGCACTAATTGCGACACAGACCTGCATGGGCCACCACAAAAATATGTCACGACCCGCATCCTTATCAGGGGCACGAGCACATGGGTACGTCCAGCCTACGCCGCATTATCGACGGTAGAACGCTGTATATAACGTCTGTAAATACTACGACTAACAGTATAAAGGTACATGTACAGTATATATACTCCGAGTGGAGGTGACATAGCAATACAGTCTCAATCACAAGATAAAACTAAGGTAGATAGCACAAAAGGAAAATATGATATATGAAAAGGAAATAAGTCCAAGATCCAACACAAGCCCAGATATATACACGACATCACAGGGTCACAAAATATAACATAGAAAGCTATAGTCTGATAGTACTAGCTGGATCGCAGTCCAGGCAAACCCAACTAATCTACACTACTCTGGGAGTGCAAAGTCTAGTGGCTCTACTATCAGGCCACGGTCCTGGACTACTCCATCTAACTCGAGCCCATAATAGGTCGAGCAGTCTGTCTCAGAATTATCTGTAATATATCAACGGTATCCTGTCAGGAAAATGTAACACCCAGTTTTCCAGAAGAGGGTAATTTTGAAATTTTGTAATTATAATTATTATTTAATGATATTTATTTTATATTATAATTTTTAGTGATTTTTAATTAATTTTAAACTATTTAAATTCATGACTTGTGATTTTGGTGTTGTGCTAGTGAACAGTAGAGACTGCCTACCCTAGAGCCTATGTCACTCCACGTTCCCGAAATACGTATTTTTATACATGTACAACTCATATGTATTTATTTAATATTTATCATGTATTATCCTGTATTTAAATTCCTTTAATTTCATGTTAATTAATTGTCTGTATTTTATTTCCTGTAATTTTATTCCTGCAATTTATTTCTGCATTTTATTTCCTGCTTTTAACCTCTCTGCTTTGCTTTCGGGTTGGCCTTGGTTGGATCCGTATGAACCCGACCCAATAGAACCCCACCTACCACCACCCTTCCCTATTTAAGCTCCCATCTCCTTCTCTCTCCTCATAACTCTCATTCTTCACCACTACTTCTTCTTCTTCCTCTCATCACTTCTCCACATATCAGCAGTAGCAGTAGGCAAGTACATCTTGTTTCTTGCTTGGAGAACCATTTTTATGGTTCATTATTCTTCCTCTCACGATCCTGAGAGAGTTTAGTACTTAGCATTTTTGATTTTCGTGGCTTATTTCTTCTAGATCTAAGTTGTTGTATTCTCGGTTGTTCATGGGTTTTGATCTCCCAACTTGGCGTGTATTCTCGGCTGTCCATGGGTTCTGAACCATGGGAACTTCATTTCTGGCTTGGAACGAAGGTTCCTGAGTCACGCACACGTTCTTACGTGTCTGCGTGTATTTTTAGTCACGCACACGTTCTTACGTGTCTGCGTGTATTTTTAGTCACGCACACGTTCTTACGTGTCTGCGTGTATTTTTAGTCACGCACACGTTCTTACGTGTTGGCGTGAATTTTCAGTCACGCTCACGTCTTGACGAGCGTACGTAAATTTTCAGTCACGCACACGTCTTTACGTGCGTGCGTGAATTTTCAGTCACGCTCACGTCCTTGTATGCGTGCGTGAATTTTTAGTCACGCACATCTTTGCATGCGTGAATTTTTAGTCACGCACATTTCTGCGTGCGTGCGTGAATTTCTTATCCCGCTTTTCACGCTCATACTCTCACGCCGTGCGTGCGTGAGTTACTTTTCACGCTCACGCTGTTTACACGCTCACTCCGACTAGACTTGTTGGCGTGACTTTTTGGTCTTAGCATAGACTTGTTGGCGTGACTTGTTGGCCTTAGTATAACCTACTAAACTTGGCGTGACTTTCTGACCTGGGTGTTCTATTTGTTCTATAATTTATTCATTTAATGGTGGCATGATAGTTCTCCTATTATATCCTTATGCTTTTTGCATGAACTCGATAATCTTAGCATGTTAATGTTTTTGATACTTATGGTTGTGTAGAACATGCCTTGTGTCTTGATTGGTTTATGAATACCCAGTAAGACTGGAACTTAACCCTGAGAGTTATAGACTCGACCCCATGTAATACTAATTGACTTTCATACCTTGTCACCATTAATGACAATGGTTATCTTGACTATAATTGATCATGCGTTCCTAGTTAGAACTAAGAGACTGGCTAGTCGTCTTATTGAATTGAATGAATGAGACACGTTCATGTAACGAACTATTGTAATCGATTAGTCGATCCCGAATATTGGCATACAGGCACATGCAGGCTTCAAATTATTTATTTATTTAGTTATTTATTTATCTTACAAAAACAGCATGTGTACTTTATGGTCAAGGCATGATTACTCCGTGGTTAGATTTGATTGTTGCATTACGCTATGTAAGACCTACAACATAGCCGCGGTATCGTTGTAGAGTTGCGCATATCGTACCCCGTACAAAAGTACTCATTTGAATGACCATGATCCACGGCATGGGATTTCGCTTAACATAGAGGCTTTAAGTTAAATAAAATAATGATGGCATGGAGAGAATGGATTCCCGAGTTCTTACATGGCAGCCCTCTTGGGACTAGTAGTGCCCGACAGGCCGGCTGGTTCCCACAGATACTGTAAATCTGTCACACGGGCAGGGAACGGTATCTGCTTATATTATTATTGTACATGCTATATTAACGGCGGGCGTCCCGCTGGGACTCGTCTAATTACATGATTGGCGTAATTGATTGACTGGATAGACTAGCCTTGCTCGCACATAGTAAGAACTGAGGAATCCCTATTTGCATAATTCCAGGATAACTTGGGACTCACAATAGCAAGCCGTAGTAGTTGATTGGCTGTTCAAGATGATTTGTTTGTGTACTGTACCTACTCTGTTGCCTAACTGAGATGATCAGAATGTCAGGACATGACGGGCCAACTTCTGTCCTTGTTTGGTTGGGAGGTTTGTTCGAAGTGTCGTGATGTTATGTGAATCCTAGTGGAGAGCAGAGATCTATTATTATATTCTCTTACTTACTGGTTTAATCCTTCATATCGTGCTCCCTTGTGGTACTTGCTATTAGAGGTCTAACCTCTCTGGTTTTGCATGGCCAGATTTAGAGCCGGTTCCCGAGGACTCAGCTTACTTCCACCTCCAAGATGGTCAATACTAGGGGAATGATCGCAGGAGGACTCGAGTGGGTCCCTTACTTCACCGCTCGTTTTGTTATTTACTTTATATTTAGCCGTTTGGCACCGACATGTTAGTCGGATTGTCTTGTACTTACTTTTACATAATTGTAATTAAGTCAGATTGCAGCTGATAACAATTGTGTATACTTTGCTACATCTTCTGGCTATATTTTGTAAAGCCAGATATCAAGAACATTTTGACTGAGCGTTTGGGACGCCTTACTGCTTTATCTTACATGTTCTCTATTTCTGCTTCTTATTTGAATGATTGAGACAATAAAGGTGAAGTGACCATAGTAAGACTTTCATGTAGTATGCACCCCCTCGTCTGGTTAGACAGCATTGATCGTATTATACGGTATTCATCTACCCGTAATACGTAGCTGGCTGAGTCATTCTTCCGCTCTCCAGTATTCTGGTTCTGGGGCGTGACAGCCTAGCCATGTGATTAGGGTATTTTTGACATTTTTAGGGTTATTTGGATTTATTATAATTTATTTGAATTTATGCGAATTTTTAGAATTTATTTTGGAATTGTTTGAATGAGGGTTGACTAGGTTGACTTTGACTAGCAATGACCTTGGTAGGCTAACCTATAAGATAACCCTAGTTGTGTTTGGACTTGGTTAGGTCATGTAACCCTAGTTAGACTAGAGTTGACCCATGGTATGGTTATTTGACTTAAGTTAGATTTAAGTCATAAGCCATGACTTGTGATTAAACCTTAAATCAATAACTAGCCTTAAAGCCCATAGGCCCACACCAAGTACCCAAAACCTCACCCTAATCAGCCCATGGCAGCCAACCTAGGGCTTCCCACCCTATTTAATGCCTCTTCCATTTGTTCTTGCCTCTTTTATTATTTTTCTCTCAAGCTTTGAAGAAAGAGGTATAGCCATCTTCCCCAATCCATAACTTTCCCATTTTAACTCCTTTTTGGCTCAAACCACTTGCATTAGATTCTAATTGTCTCCCTCTTGCTGTTCATGGAGGATAATTCCAGCCTTGGGACAATTTGGAGGAGCTAGCTAGCAAGAAGAACCATCCCCTTTTGATGCTTTTTCATACAAATTGCACATATAGGTAACTTCCTATTCCTTCCATAGAATTTCATTTTCTTTGCATGATTAGGAAGCCCTAGGTGCCCTCTCTCTATTGGTATAGGCATTGTTAGGATTCGTGTCCAATACGTGTCCGTATCGGACACGTATCATGTATAGTGTGCATGTGTTTGATGAAATGTCTGTGAGAAATTTATTTCTAATTTTTGTGGCACCAATTGCATGGAATGACAGATCTATATGTGTACATCATGTTTCATGAAGACTGAGCACGGATTCGAGTCATGTCCGTGTCCGAATCGGACACGAACTTACTGCACGACGCACGTGCACAGTCCCCTGCTCACGTACCCCTCGTGTTCGCTGCACACGCCACGTGGACAGCTACAATTTGGCGTGAGGATGGGTGCAGTGACTGCCAGTGCACCCTCCAAGTTTGACACGAGATCGTGTCGTATCGAAGGAGCACGGACACGCGCATTGGGATTTTACTGCGTAGTATCAGTCGGGAAATCGCGTCTGATACGCCCTTGTTACATGGACACGACACGTCCCCGACCCTATTCAGGGTGATGACACCCTAGACCTATCCATGGCGAACCCTTATGCACAAGCACGGGACACGAGTAGCTCTGTGTCGCGAGCACGAGGTTTCGTCCTCACTGCACGACACGGCTGTGCCTGGATCTGTATATTAGGATGTTTTGTTGATTGGACACGATTTGTGTCCAGTTTCCTGGACACAAAGACACCCCAAGACACATGTACACATGCTTTATTAATTACCAACTCTTAGTTTATAACATTAATGTGTTTTATTTGTTCAATTTTGAAATTCCTATTTTAACTGATACATGCATTCAATTTCTAAATCATGTGTTTAAACTCCATTTCAAACTGTTGATTAATGATTTAATTTGTCATATTGGATCCTGGACGCATATTAGCACCAGCTAGATTGGTTGGCATGTTAAGTTTGGTCTGTGGTTAGAGTATAATTCGAATGTTAGATAAACCTGTGAATTGATTGTTGGGGATTTGGATAGATGGGATGGTATAAACTGTCAATGTTTTCCTATTACCTAAATCTGTTTTTTTAATGATGTTCAATTATCATTTGATTGTAACATATGTATTAATCTCTGATTAGTTCGATTTCACAAGTTAGATTAGGTTTTTGTCAAGGAATGGGATTTTGATATTGTTGGACTGATAAATGTGTGACTGATACTTAGTATAATCTCCATTTCTGTTTTTTTTTACATTCCCTATTCAAAACTGAATTTAAGTTGAAACCTGGGAATGTTTTCCTATTGTACACTGCTTTAATTCCAAATAACTGAGACACTTTGCATTTGTACAAACCTGAGATTACTTGTATTCACTGCTTGAAACCTGGGATCACTTGAATGCTAACCCCTACACTCATTCACCACTCACACACACATACTGAAAATGGGTTTTCCTGAGAATAGTTTATTGCATTACACTCCAATGTTAACTCCTACACACAACCTACATTCCTGTCACCTATGCTTCCTTGAACACACACCCTATTCTATCAACACTTACACACTCTTGCACATGTTATACACACACACAAGAACCTGAGAATGAATACCTATTTTCACCAATGTGCTAATCCCCTACACTGTTCCTAACTGCCATTTAACTGAACCTGAGAAATTAGCATGTATTGTATACACTGTTTATTAACATGAGACTGTTTTCCAACTAACTCATTCACTACACTCTACACTTGTATATTTGTAAATCACTTTCACTTGATTCACCTGGGATTAACCCTACACCTTCCTGCACACTGTTATCTATTCTTGTAATGCACACACACACACACACATACACACACACACACACACATACACACACACACACACACACTTTCTCTATTGATTTCTGAATAGTTCACACACACACCTGTAGGCACACACATGACACAAATTCCCCCTGCTAACTAAAACACAGACACACATTGCACTGTCAACTGATTCCTTAAATTCTTTTCAATTGATTGTAAGTCCATTTTCCCTTTTTGTTATCCCATTGCCAGTTCACTGAATTCAGATTTTAACTCATTGGTTGCCTTGTTCACTGTTAGTGCATGGTTGGGGTTCCTGTTTTCAGGAATAGCCCTGAAAACTGGAATTTGTTCCAGTCCCCTTAGGGACTGAATTCCCTTTTCTGCTTCACATTGTAATATATTTGCTAATTCCAGATTTCACATAGTATGCATGCCACTGTCTCTTGACAGTTCACCCTCTCACCCTCATTCCCATACTCATCACACACACACACTCAAGTACATAGGTTCTACCACACACACTCACATGTCTAAGCCTATCACACACTTTCCTGTACACCACACACTCTCATCTATCAGTCACACACATACCACACACTGCCATAGCACACATGCCACTATCTTCACACACATATGTGTAATGTTTCCCCCATCCCTCTCTATGTTTATATATATATGTATATATATAATATATATAACCTAGTGTGAAATGCAATGTAATATAATATAGCCTATATATATGTGTATGATAACTATATTAATTTAGTATAATATACAATATGTGTGAAATATGTGATATAGCCCATAAGGCCTATAGGCTATATTTATGGCTTAAGGCCTATGTGTATGGTATGAATACACCAATGATTGTGTGTTGGTAGTCTAGTATGAGTTGTGAATGGTGTGTGATTGCTAGACTAGGCTTGGTTAGGCCTAGTGAGACTTATTAGACTTGTTCGGGTCAGTCTTGACCTAGTTGACCTAGTTTGACTAGTATAGTTGACTGGAGTTGACCAAGTGTTGACTTTAGTCTAGTTTGACCTAGACAACATGCAGATGCATTGTAGATTACTATTATCATCCCCTGTATACATCTTGACTTGTGTTGCTCTAACTAGGAGTCAGGTACCTCATCTCGGACAGTACATTTACTTCAGACATTCAGATACGAGGCGAGTACATTCTCTGATCATTTCATAACTTGCTTAGAATTATATTCCTGCTCTAGTTTACCTTATTTGATGCTGTCACGATATTATCACGGATTGGTACTATATGGATCCCTACATTGAGATGTTATCCCCCTCGGGAGCATCGGATACATTGTGTCATGTGTTTCGTGTACATCGTGTATTCCTCGCTCTTATGTTATTCATGTTTCTCATGTGCATCATGCTCGTTCATTCTCGCTCGTGTACTCTCATGTGCTCTCATGAATCGATCGTGTTTCCCATGTATCTCATGTATAACCTATATTGCATGTGCACTCATTATAAGCTTTCATGTGAATTTTATGTACACCCATTTATGGGCCCTATGTGAACTTCATGTGCACCTATGCATGAGCTCTCATGTATATTTCATGTGCACCTATTTATGGGTTTCATGTGAAAACCATGTACGTAACATAACTTGTTTGGATCCTTGTGTATTGATTGGGGCATGGAGGAGTATAAATAGTCATGTGAACAATTCCATAGTAGTATAGCCATGTGCACCTCTTTAGTATAGTCATGTGCAAATCCAGCCGTTCACATGTCGACTTTGTACTCTAAATCACTAGTCACTGGTAGCTCTCTACTTATAGTAGATATTTCTATTACAGTTCTCTTCCTGTTACATCATGTACTTTCTTTCAGTTTCATGTATCGTACTCTCTTGCATGTTTATATTCTCTAACCTGTTATGATCTGCGTGAGATGTATTATGCTCGCTCCCGTCCTGACTGGACCTGTTGAAAATTTTACAGAGGATGATGAGGAACCCTGCACCCCTTACCTTGGAGCTTGCCTAGATAACACTCGCGACCTGGACCCCTGGAAGGTTCAGGCAGCTGCTGAGGATGATACCTTGCATAGTATAGATAGCTTAGACTGTTCTTCTTTTTCATGTTTAGCTGATGTCTTATTTTCAGAGTTGTATATATTAGAGATGTTGAGACTGGTAGTTGGTGAGACTTGTTATTTCTTTTCTGTTGTACCTCAGTTGAGGATTTCGTTATCTATTTCATCGTGCTACATTCTACCTTAGATTGTGATTGAGTTGTACCTCTGTGTTTGGCCTCCTTTTGGAGAGTATTTCATGTTAGTTAGTTATAGTTCATGACCTAGAACAGCGTTCTACCGCCGACACTGCGGCGTAGGCTGGGCGCTGTTACGTACTCGTACCCTCATGGTGGGTGCGGGTCGTGACAGAAAATGAGCAAGTACAAGCACTAACAGCAGTTCCATATGAATTGACAAATTATATAAGAGACAATATAATAAAATACAAGACAAAGATATAGGAAGACTTGGAAACCGTTAGAAAGCTGAGTTACAACCCTTAAACCAAACAAGGACCGGGGTTGTAACCCTTCTCCCGAGCAAAACTTAGTCTCCAATCAAGGTACAACATAAAAGCATGTAGAACATGTGAGTAACTGAATATCATAGCATGGTGAGAAGGTACTGAATGTAAATCAGAGCAGGATATAAGATAAGATAAAGTAAATATAAAATGTGCCTTGAATTATTAGAGCGTTATGTGATCAGCTTGGGAAATGTTACAGGACAGACTATCCACTTTTTCTGGCAATCACAAGAAAATCTGGAAAGGGTCATGCCGGCCAACCTGGATAGCAAGCACAAGGAAAATAGGATCTCGCTACACCCTACGTGAGGGGAGAGTGGCGCGAGCACAAGAATATAGTGACAGGATGGCTTTGATCGCATAGCCCCTAATAATTCCCCATCCCTGAATAGTACAATGGATCTGGACATAACACGTCATGGCACGTGATTCCATAAGAAGGTAGCAAGTCCCCTTAGAAATCGGTGTCTATACTAGTACAGGGAACAAGACAGGAATGTAACAATATACCGAGAAATCTAGGAACAATATCTCATGTCATGATCCAGCATATACTAGTCCGTGAACTATCGTGACTGGAAATCGAGTAAGACACTACAACTGAATCGAATATAGCAGATATCAAGACAATGAAAACTATCAGTGAATGTACTCGCCTGTTGTCCTGAGCTGTAGGGTATATCAATGCTCAGAGTGGTAATCAGAGACCTAAAGATGAGATATTGCATGTTAATTTAGGTTTAACAAAGTTATGAATGATTTCTAATGTATGATATAAAATCTAGGTCAAACTAGGTCTTACTGAGTCACACTAAGTCCTGTCAAGTCAATCTAGGTCAAACTAAGTCATATCAAGTCAATCTAAGTCAAACTAAGTCAACTTTAGGTCATACTAGTCATAGCAAGTCAAAACAAGTCAAAGCAAGTCAAACGGGGTCAAGAGTTGACTTATAGTTGACTTTTAGTCAACTGGTCAACTTTGGTCAACTCTGGTCAACTCTAGGTGAACCCTAGGTCAAACTGGTCAATTGTTGACCAACAGTTGACTTTTAGTCAACTGGTCAACCCTAGTTTGGATTTGGTCCATTTTAGACAAAGGGTTGACTCATTGTTGACTTTTGGATAAAAAGTCAACTCTGGGTCAACCGAGCCGAAATTGGTTCAAATATGACATTCGTAGGGTGTACCTATCAAGACGTCTAAGTTTCAAGTCAAACCGACTACCCGTATCCCATGTCTTGAAATTACCCCCTTACCCTTTATATATACATACCCTTAAACCACTCTAACATTAAAGCCAAGTGGCTTTCCCTTGGGAGTTTCACTCCCGGCTTCCTAGGGTAGTAGGATACTAGCCTATACTAACATTACCTACCAAGTTCCGTAGGTAAAGTGGACATCCAGTCCATCTTACGGTTCATGTTATTCAAATACCCGTTATCTTGAGTATCGTAGGATACTCAATGGTATCGCGAGATACCATTCTCCCCACTTCAAGCACAACCTCGATTCTAACTTAGGAGCCTACCCACAAACTCTATTTCACATTATCTAAGTCCTATTTAAATTGTGATACGTTCTGACACTCGTATCTCAAAATCCCCCTTCACTTGCCCTCATACAACCACTCACTCACTCTCACAAAACTCACTTATCACATACTCACATAGGACTAGTTTGGGGGCTAATTTAGTGGGTATATATATGGGTATATATGGTTATAGTATATATATGTATATATATAGGTATATATACATAGGTTTATGGGGGGTTAATTGGGGGTCAAATAGGGGCTACTGCTGCTCTAACTGCTGCTATTGTTGCTGTTGTTCCTGCTATTGTTGCTGCTGTGCAGTGGGGGGGGGGGGGGGGGACAGCAGCCCCTAGCCCCCCCTTGCTGCTGTTGTGGTTGCCCTTCCTTTTCTCCTCTTCTCACCCTCTTTTCTCCTCTATTCCCCCTCTCTAATTCTCTTCTCTAAATCTCTCTCTCTATATATAAAAACACTCATACAATCACTCTCATTCATTACCCCTCTTCTCTCTATATATAAACATACACACTAACATATATAGAGACACATACATATATATAAACACACACACACACACACACACACACACACACACACACACATATATATATATATATATATTTTATATATTATATATATATATATATATATATATATATATATACACACACACACACACACACACACACACACACACACACACACACTCATATATATATATATATATATATATATATATATATATATATATATATATATATATATATATATATATAGAGAGAGAGACACACACACACACACACACACTATATATAAATAATACTCTATAACACTAACACAAATATGAAGTTTAAAGTGTATAAACCACTTAGAGGCAAAACCTATATTCTTGGGGTGTCCAAATTGGGAGAAAACTCTAGGACACAACCACAAATCAAAACTCTCCCTAGGACACACCAAATGGACTCAAACTTGACACGAATAGGGACACAACCTTGGAGATTAATCCTACTTGGTCAAAACTAAATTATATGATGAAGAAATGGAAGTAGAGGATAGTTTGTACCTATCGGGAGATGGATCCCAATTCAAAATCCTCCGACACGGCTCCGACACAAAATGAATTATTTAAGACACAACTCTTCCTCTCTTGCTCCCAAAAGCTTTTAGAAGCACCACTTGGGGTAGAGGGAGAGATTGATGGAAGAAAAATGGGAAGAAAAGCTTTATTTGGAGATGATTTCTAAGGATTTCTATTCTTTCTTTTGGAAGAAACTTGGAGAAGAAGGAGATGGAAGAAAATTTAAAGTGTGAATGGAAGAAAGAGGGAGGGTGGTGGCCGACCCTATAAAGGAGGGTTTGAGCCCTTGGCTAATTACAAGTTTGCCCCTCATTTATTCCATATGAAGGTTTAAAATCCTATTAGGGTTTGAGGGTTAGAAAAGACCAAACAAAAATCATAATTAGGCCTAAACACTCATGTGGGACCAAACTCCTAGACCTAAATGATGAGTTTGGTGGGCCGTGGCTAATTAATGTGTTAAGCACAACTTAAGTTGAAATTCCCCGGAGTTCCGAATTAAGTTGGAATGCGATAAAATTCGAACCCGACTCCTATAATCATTAAATATCAACATTCATGAAATAAAAATCCCAAAATATTCAAAAATAGAAAATTACCATTTTACCCCTATCTTGGAAAAGTGAGGGTGACAGATTCTTTGAATGAACTTCCATAAATAGTCATGAGCAAGACATTAATAAATATTATCTCTCAACGTCCTAACTTGAAGAAGTAAAACAAATAAATATAAAGAGTTAGGAATCATTATATATATCACAAATAGACATACATGAAAGGATCAAAAATTAATTAAAAAAGCATGTATCCATAATGTCAATCAAAAAGCCAAAAATATATCATCAAAAGAATGCTTCAAGGAAGAAGCTAATTGATTCAAAGAGAAATACACATATTGGTCAAAAGAATCAATAGCTAAAATGTGAGGTAAGCATAAGTTTGAAGATAACAAGTATAATTAAATACTCTTCAAATCAATATAAAACTTGAGCTTTACTCGCCTCCATAAAGATATTTATACGAAACTATATAAGAAATACATGAACCACATATAAATAGAAAATTAATTATATAGTCTTATATTCTTAATGAAAAATTGAGAAGCTATCATAAAATCAAAAACATGTATAAATATGTTGTATTAGGCAAAGACATAATTGATTCACAAGAAGTTAATCAAGGTAAGGTATGAGAATCAATAGTGAATATATTATACAAGCATAAGGTTAAAATATAAGTATAAGTGTATACTTTTCAAGTAGTAAAAAGCTTGTGCTAAACAGATATATTCATAAATACCGTTTAAATAAATATGTCATATTAAAGACAAATTTGTAAGAAGTAACTATCTCAATAACTCTAAAGACGGAGAGTTAAAATCACATTAACTCAAATCAAAACCCAAGCTCCTATGGATTAGAGTGATATGATGCTTCATAAATAAAGACTAAGAATAAAGAGCATGCATATATAAATGTGTTACACTTAATAGAAAATGAGTGATAAACTACATAGTGTGAACTAATCATTTAAGCTAAACAACTAGTCATGCTAGATAAGAAATAACAAGAAAATTAAATAAACATGCTAGTATCATATCTCACATTGATTTAAATGATAAGCAACTAAATGATATCAATGAGAGCTAGTACCGCGACATCAAAAGAAATATGCTAGATTATAGAAATATAACTGTTTAGGAAGAATCGTTTAGCATGTTACCAAAGTGGCTCTAGTGGCCACATTTGTGTTGGTACAATTGCTTGGATGATGACTTTTGTAGCTTTGCAACCACTAACACGCTCCTCGGTGCTATGTTCCGATACAAGAAACTCCACATACAATATTAGGCAAAGACTTTGGTATCCAAATAAACTTGGATCCACATTTGTTAGCTTTAGGGACCCATATAACATTTACTCTAGCATTGGTAATAAAGGTCCTATGAATAGGACATGTAAGCTCATGTGTCCAATACGAGAGCAATAGAAGCACCTAATGCTAATGTGTGCATATATATCAGAATGAGCATGGTTGTGATCATGTTACATACTAGAATAATGGATATTTCTAGAGTAAGTGTGAGAAGATTTGGTTTTAAGAATATCATGTTCTAATAATAAATCATCATGCATGCAAGTAAGAGAATCAAATTTAGCATTTAATAAATCATTATCTTTTTCAAATAAAGCAATTTTAGAAATAAAAACATCATTTTGTTTCTTTAAAACATCAATAGAAGAATCATGCAAATGAGATAACTCATGTGATTGTGTCTTGAGATCTTCTATAGATGAAGAAAGAGATTTAATTGTCAAAATTAAACCCTTATTTAAACTCTTTAAAGAAATACAAGATGAGTTTTGAGAATCAAGTCTAGATAATAAATCATTATTTTTATTTCTCAACAACTCATTGGATTCTTCTAAATGAATAACCTTTTTCGAAAGTTCTTTATTTGTAGAATGAAGGTTACCAGGAATCTCTAAGGATTGTTTAGCTATGGCTTTCCACTTAGAGCATTTTTTTTGCATTTAAAAGAACCATGATTGTCCATGCTACTAGAATTAGAACCATCTTTATCAGAGGAGGAGGAATAAGATGTCATAAAAAAATAACAGGATATACTATAAGGATGTTAAGCCTAACCATAGAGTCCTTGCTCTGATACCAATTGAAAGCACCCTAGAGGGAGGGTGAATAGGGTCAAGCTAACTAATCAAGCACTAAATGATTACTAATAGGCAATTTAAAGATTAAGAGTACAAGAGAAGAAACAACAACAATACCGACACCCAATGTATATCCGGTATCCTTCCGAGGGGCACTCCAGTCCCGGAACTCTCTCCGACTTTAATCCACTATTATCACAAATAGTACAACATGAGTTTTCATCCAAAGGATCACCAACTTCTTACACGAGAGCTTTTATCCAAAGGCCTCTCTGACTCCAATACACGAGAGCTTTTATCCGAAGGACTCTCCAACTTTACCCTTTCATAAGAAGGTTTTGATCTCCTTACAACAAAGATGAAGATCTAAAGTTTACAACTTAATAACACTCTAACATAATTTGTGGATTGGCAAATAAAAGCTTGGTGGAGTGTTTATGGATAAGCTTTGGTATATTGGAAATTTGTATGCTTAAAGCATCTACCTTAAATGAAGGAGTTCAAAGCTATTTATAACCAAAGCATTGGAAAGAGCTAAATAGCAACTTTCTGTCAATAGGAGGAAAATTCTTTGAATTTTCTCGAAAATCCTTCAGATTATCCTCATGCATAGTGCAACGCCTATAAATATAGCTGTTGGGATCATCGATGAGACAGGATCCGACCGTTGGAATCAAATGGCAATAATTCGGATTATCCTTTGAATTTCTACGAAAATCCTTAGGATTATCCTTATGCTTGTCCAAAAAGTAATCCAGGGTTATTTCTACCATAGCTTTTGAGTTTTCCATCTATTTTTTGTGTTTACAATTATTTATAAGACTTATTACAGACTTCAGATATAGTCAAGCAGGTGCATGCTTCTTCAGAGTCTTAAAATGATGATGACATGACTTGACTTCTTCTTTTAATAGATGATAGCTTTTTTGTTTGGCGGTACCTGTCCAAAGATATCTAGATTATGAAATCTGAATACCTTTCGGGGGCTTCGCCCCCGAACCCCCACGGAAGGAGGGAGAGGAAGGGGGATGCTGGCCCCTCGACCCCATCCACTAACTGGGCAGCAAAACCCTCAAATGTGTGGCTCCGGAGATGTCGTCGGGTGGTTCAGAGAAATCTTGTGGAATACCCTCGTCTTTGCCCCACCATGATTTCTTTATTGCATATGTCCACATTGATCTTGCTTATTACTTTTCTGCATGTACATGTTAGATGAACAAATTGTGAGCCCCCTGAATTTTGGGGCTTGTTTAAAAAAAATTTATGAATTATTTTAACAATATAATTTTATTATAATTAGTTTTGATCATTAAATGTACCTTTCCGTGACTTTGATGTTTGGAGCGCCAGGGATGTCAAACTATCGAAACTTCCTTCTTATATTTTGTAGTAGATAATATTATCTTTATTTTGGTATATCATGTCCCACTCTGACTTGTTCCCTTATATTATATTTATTTCACATAACTTTCTGGTCAATTTAGGCCATTTGACCATCTACTGAAAAACTTGATCTAACTTTCAATTTAATTTCGGGACTCGACACATCAATCCAACCTAATCGATTCAATATATGCTTTTGACCTATTTTGAGTCTACTACACACATGCTACTTGTATGCCATCCAATTGAGCTCCCGCATGCTATTATTTCATCAATGATCATAAATGACTTAAATTGTAGTCATGATCGCACCAAGCCCAAACTTAACCCAATCGAACCCAAACACCCAATCCAATTTCATGCGGCCATTCACATGGCATATTTCGAGGCACTTTATGGGAAAAGTGTCGATCTTCTGTATGTTGGAGTGATGTCAGAGAGAGGCAGATATAATAATCTACTTCAATGCTTTATTCTTTAAAATTTTCGTTATTTCTATTCGTGCCAATATTTTAATTTCGGGAACAAAATTTTTCTATATAGGATGGATTTTGAGCCCCCTATTTTAAAATTATATATATTATAATTATTTTATATATTATTGTTACCAAATTAAAATTTGATATTTTACCACGTAAATAGATATAGGCATATACAATAATGTTAGTATTACTATGTTCGTAGCTAGGCTTGAATCACGTAAGGATAAGGGTTATTATTATTATTATTATTTTATTTTTCTATTTTTTAACTATTTCAAATGGTAGTGATGATTTAGGGTCTAGAAAATTAGTATATCCTTACTAATTCACTTGTAGTATTAATGTTTATATAGTTAATGGATAGTTGGCTTAAATAACTCAAATCCTTCCTTAAGGAATAGCCCAACTAGAAATCCTACTGAAACCTATTTGTCCTCCCCTAAGGCCAGCCCAAGACCAACACTCATGTTGTGTGTTCAAACTTATTGGGTGAGAGGCAACAAGTTCGACCCAATAATCTATTAACCCTATAACCCCTCTTCATGTGCCAGCTACTACAGTAAAGATAAAAAAAGCCTCCTCGCGCGTGCTGTCCCTCTCTGTAGAGAACAGGCATGCCAAGCACACCCTATGCTTGTAAGGCCTCTGCCAGCTCGTCTAGACCTATCTATTTCCAATGTATGAAAACATACCCCTTCCATCTTTTTTTTCATCTCCTCATCCTCCTTCCTATTATTTCTTTTTCTTTTTCTCCCTACCATTACAACAGCTATTACTGCTGCCAGTGTCATCTTAGGCGAATACCAATCGGCTACCATCGCGTGGCAGCCTCGTGTGCCACCTGCACGAGCCGCTTGGTAGCCTCGTGCACCATCGTACGAGCTTGGCAGCAAGCAGCGAGCACAACAGTCGCACACGTAAGCAGCAAGCGACGTTAGCATCAGTAGCCACACGCCACACGACACTGTAACCACCTTCCACTCAGGCGTGTGATCCTTGCGAACTCCCTTGTGGTAGCCACCCTCCTTCCCGACGCATAACAGAGGCTATTCGTATGTTTCATACAAGATCCTGTCGTGACACGTGCAAATTCGAGTCTAGAATTGAGTTTCATCGCAGCAACTTTAGGCATATTTATGGGACAATCCGACCGTGGATCGTCGATCCAATTATTCCGTCTCAATCTCGGTATATACCTCTTCGCTCACCTTGAATTTCAACAGCTAATTCAATAGTTTGATACAAAACTGACCATCAAGTTGACCATTTAAATTATATTATTTTTGGACAGTTTTATGAAGCCAACTTCGTAGATTTGTTTCTCCACCAAAGTTGGCCTCTCAAACCCATAATTTCCAACTTATAAAATTTTAATTTTGGACATGTGACTCCAGATTCCAATTTCGACACCAACAGTGGACTCGTGGCATTGTTATGGCATAAATTCATATATAATTTGCTGAGTTTGGAGCAACGTGGCCCCGACATGCATTTTCGAGCAAAATCAGGTCGTTTTGTCCAAGTTAACGAGTTATTCTGAGTTTGGTTCATCGAAATCCAATTCTGGATATACTATTAGGTTTGTATCATCATTTTGGACTCGTTGACATATATTTTTCTAGATGTAGAGGACTTTGACTCTGATACGTATTTCTATACAAACCGGATCCCAACGTCCGGGTCAACGGGTCATTTTGAGATCGGATCATCGGACTCCTATTTCGAATATACCGTTGGGTTCGTATCGTCATTCTAGACTCGTGGATATATAATTTGCTAGGTTTGGTGGACTTGTATCCTGGTACATTTTTCGGTGCAAAAATGGGTCCCAACGGCGGACATCGTTTTGATCCAAAATTACCGTTTTGCCCTTGTATCGAAATTTTTATGGATAGGCTATCCTAGCTAATTTAACCATTCTGGATATGTTGGTGATGTTTGTTTCATCATCTAATAACGTCTGTAGATTTTTTCTTAATGTATTGCCATTAATTATAATTAATTCCTATCCATGTTAGTATTTCAGAATCCGTACGTCGAAACTGAGATCAGTCGATTCCAGTGGTCTCACATCGCTGAAATTGACTAGATGACCATGTGGATCGTCAAGATAAGATTGTTGATCTTGCAGTTGATTATCTTGTCTCGATTTGTGTGTCGTAGGTTTTGCTGAACGAATAACGAGATGCAAACTTGATATTTTTAATAACCTACAACTTGCAATACCTACTATTGGCAATATTGATTATAGAGACTAGTGTGACCTAGTACTAGGCGATATGATTACAAGTGTCTTAGATAATAAAGGATAATAGGTGACTAGAACAATCCAAGCTCTGTAGGTGGGAGTTATGAGTTATACGCGTGCTTTAGTGTGTGACATATATTTGTTTGTGATTTGGGTTGAAAGATATTGCATGGAGTATGGTTCATTGACATATGGATAGTGGGATAGACTTTGGTACTACAGCCTCAGCATAGTTCGGACAACTCCAGGCAAGTGTACCTTACCAATATTGTACTTCAATTTACAATGTTTGGCTTTTATATATCTACTTAATTTTATTGTTATAACACCTAGGACCAGGTACAATAATTTGTGTCCGAATCACATTCGAGTGCCAATGGACATTAGCACCATCAGGTCTCGATACTAGATATTCACATTTGTGTTACCGCGATAAATCATTGCGGGGTACACTCTGACCCTAGGACATGTGCATGTGATTTTACATACTAATGGATTCTCATACTTGATTGCATCTTGTTATACGGAAGTTCGTATTTATACTAGGATGATGACATGAGATTCTTACATTGTATTTACTATTATGACTCGATGTCCTAGCTAGAGGATCTGGCCGAGCATCTCGTGGATACGATTCGTGAAGTCACATGGGAGGGGAGAACATACACCGTGCGCTTGGGCTACTTTCCCACAGATTATGTCGTTGCCTCATTACCAGAGCCTCGGGGTTTTCATAGTTTGCCACAACTTCCTTATCAAAACTGTAGGGTATTTCATAGTTTGTTGGAGTGCCTATTAGGTCGCTCGGGTACACCGTTACAGCCCGCATGTTCGAATGATGTTTTCAAATTGTATTTTTATATTAGTTGGTTATGTTAGATTCACCCACTATATTAGTCTTACTATACTTTATTTATTCATTCATTATCATCGTATACTTGGCATGTATATTATGTAGCACCCAGTTTCTAAAATGAGAGTAATTTTGAACTTTTGTATTTTTTTATTATTTAATAATGTTATTTAAATTATGATATGATTTATGGTGACTTTTAATCAACTTAAAACTATTTAAAACCATGACTTGTGATTTTGATGTTTTGTTAATACAACCCAAGAGACTGCATGACCTAGAAACTAACCATGACCATGGAGACCTAACCATGTGATTAGGATGACTAATTGTGACTTTTTAGCCTAGGGATATTTTGGTCATTTTGGACTTTTTAATGAAAATGAATTTTGATTGATTATTGTGGTGCTAATCTTTTTATTAGAGACTAACCTAGTTTTGCCCTAACCTAGATGTTAATGATGTTCATGGAAGCTTAGTTAGAAGGTTAGAGACTTAATGACTAAGTTAGATTAACATCTAGATATTATGTTAGGAGATATTTTGGTTAGATATTATGTTAGAAACCTACTTTTGATGAGAGCCCTTGATTGAGCTAGAAATTGGTGGAGAAACCTTAGCCACTCATCTAAAACACTAACCCTAATCATTTACCACAGCCATCAAGCCCATTCCCTCTCTATTAAATCACTCCTTCACAATTTTTTGCCTCTTTTTCATCTCTACAAAGAACCCTACTTGTGTTCTTCCCCAAACCTTCACCAATTCTCTATTTCTCCTCCAAATTGGACCAAACCAATTGCATTGGACTCTATTCCTGGTGTGGAGGCTATTGAGGACTAGCTAGCAAGGATACTAGGCCTTGGGATCATTGCAAGTTGGGAAGAAGCTCTCATTTCAAGGCCTTTACATTGAGGTTTCACCCTCAATAGGTAAAACCTATCAAACACCCTTAAATTCCCAATTTCTTTCCATAGATGCATTCATTTAGGTTTCCCCTAGGTGTATCCCAAGTTTGGTAAGAAATCGTGTCCATTTAGTGTTCGTATCGGATACGTATCAGTGTTCTTTATTTTGTGTTTGATGAAATGCCACAAAGAAACTTTTATTGATAATTTCTAAAACTAATCTCACAGATTTATAGCCCTTTATGTGTGTTTTAATACCCCCACTGACTGAGCACATTTTTGAGTCAGATTCGTGTCCAAAACTGGACACGAACCTGTGCACGAGACTGTGTCTCAGTGCCCTGATGACACACACTGTTTTCTCCACGAATTGGACACGTGGACTCGTGCCACTTGGCACGAGGGTGGGGGCTGACACTGACAGGTCACCCCTAAAGTTTGGGGCGATTTTGTGTCGTGTCAGACACAAAAACTCGCCCGTACTGGTCTTATACTGCTGCACCCGCGCGAACAGGGCTCACTGACACGGGCTTCGTGTCCTGTCCTGACACGACTTGGACACGAATCATGGACTTGAAACCCTAGCCCTATACCCCCTCTACGTGTGTGCATGAGCTCGTGGGTATTCGTGCCCTGTATTGTGTGCAATCGTGCGCGACATTGCCGCACGAGGCCGTATGTTTCACTGTTTTCTGATACTTATATGTTGTTGGTTTGACACTGTTTTTGCTCGGGTTTTGGACATGAGGACACGTCTATAGGTTGACACAAAATGCTAGACACCTATACACCTTGTTTCAGTATTTTACTACGAATTTGTTTGGTTAATTTGGGTTATCAGTTGAAAACTGAGTTGTATGAGAAAAGGGGAATTTGATTGAAAGAATGAAAACTGAATTGGGGATTTTGATTTTGATTTTGATTTTTGTCTTGGTTAATATTTGTATTTCTCACTGTGATATAGGTTGGTTAGTTTCGAATTTGATTACTGATACCTTGGATTGTATTCGAACTTCATTAATGTGTTAACTGAACAGTGATAGTTCATGCCTAAAACTGAGATTCCCTATGTGTCAAAACATGGAAATCAATTGTATTTATGAAAACCTGAGATGATGTATGTATGTAAATATATATTTACTGTGTCATTAGCTATTAATGTATAGATGTATATATATATATATGTTATTTTTTACTTACTGATATGAGAACTTGGATTTGAATGTTGAGATAAAACTGAGAACTTGAACTAGGATTTTGAAATGATATGAAATCTGATTTTTTTTCCTTCACTTCACAGTTCCTCACTGAAATTCTCCCCCCACTGTCTCACACCCCTATCACTCACTGTTTCACTCACACACACACACACATACTCTTTCTTTGCCTTCCCTTTCCCCTTTCTATATACATATATATGTTCTATATATATATGTATGTATGTAGGTATATATGTAACATTTTGGTTTGTATATATATTGTATACAATGTATGGGATACATATAATTGCATGAGATATGTATGTATATAGGTAATATATAGATGTGGTTTTTACCTAGATTTGAGGTATATCTATATATATATTTTGACTTGTATGAATATCTATGTATAATACTTTTGATTTGTATACATACTTATATATATATATATATTGATTGTATATATATACTATCTATATGGTATTGATATATGGTATTGGTAGAGTATTCGTATAGGCTTGGCTAAACCTAGAGTTGACAACCTAGACTAAATTGGACTAGCTTGGACTAGTAGACCTAGTTTGACTATATAGCTTGACTAGAGTTGACCAAAAGTCAATATTGAGTCAATATGTGACCAATTGACCTAGCTTGACTAGTGTTGACTTAGTCGACCAAGATTGACCTAGCTTGACAAGAGTTTGACCTAGTTGACTAGATTGTTGACCAGAGTTGACTTTGACCTAGATTGACCTAGAAATCATGTAGATGTATTGTACACTTCATTTATAAATCCCTTGTATACATCATGACTTGTGTTGCTCTAAATAGGAGTCAGATACCTCATCTCGGACAGTATATTTTTTTCGAACATTCGATATCACGCGAGTATATTCTCTGACTGTTTCATAGTTGCTAGAATTTATATTCTTGCTCTAGATTACTTTACATGATGCTGTCACATTATTATCATGGATTGGTACCCTATGGATCTTGTCATGCGATGTTATCCCCCTCGGGATGCATCAAATATAGTTGTCATGTGCTTTTCATGAACATCTTGTATTTCATGTACACCTCTATTCATATATACTCTTGTGCAATCTTGTACTCTCATGATCACGTGAGCAAACATGATAAAAATCTCTTGTACAAGGTAACGTAACTTGACTGGATCCTTGTGTATTGATTGGGGAGGGTGAGTAGGAAATGGTTATGTGATCAAAATTCCATCTTGTGAAATCTTGTGAAAATCTTGTATATATCCATTGTACACTCACGTATGATGGAGTTACCCTTGCATTGTCCTAACCCGTTTATATAACCATCTCATGCTCTAAATCACAGGTTACTTACAGTTCTTACTTATCATGTATATAGATATTTTCAGTTATCAAATCTCTCTCGTTTTTATATATATATTTCCTTACAGTCCATATATCTTACTCTTTTGCATGCTTTATATTTTCTAACATGATATGAACTGCGTAAGATGTATTGTGCTCGTTCCTGTCCTGACTGGACTTGTTAAAAATATTACAGATGATGATGGTGACTGCCCTACCTTCTATGGGGCATATGAGGGTGACATTCAGGAGCATAAGGAGCATCTAGCTCAGTAGAGGGTGCCTAATTTAGTCTAGTACTTATAGCTTTCAGTTTGTATCGGATTGTTCCGATTGTTAGTTGAGACTTAGTTATATTCAGGACTTGTATTTATTTGGGTTGGATATCTATATGTGTGTTGTGATGACTTTACTTGTATATTCAGTTCTTTCTTTTTATCTTATTCCATATCGTGCTCTATCTTTCCTAGACTTGTGATTGAGATATAGAGTTGAGATGTTATATTATACCTCCATACGGAGATGACAGGTTTATATATCTTGTTATTAGATGTTAGATGTTATAGATGACCTATACAGCGTTCTACCATCGACACTGCGGCGTAGGCTGGACGTACCCACGTTTTCGTGCCTCTAAATAGGGTGCAGGTCATGACATATTATGTACCTTGTTAAGTTCCTCTGAGGACCTAGTTTCCTTCTAGGTTGGCTGAGTAGATTTTATTGAGCATCATGCTTGATTGTTGATGATATTCATTTTATTACAGGTATTCAATCTTTCAGAGTTACATGTTTCATTTACTGTTATTTGTATCTGCTTAGTAGCCTAGTATTTATCGACTCATATTATTCATTTAGAGTCTATTCGGGCAAGTATGATTATTGGGCTGCAGACTAGTATTCATATTTTTCTTTCTTATGTTTTTGTTACTTGGATTGAGATATATAATTGATGTAGTAATAGTTATACCATTTCGAACAACTTATACGTATTCTAGTCGGACTAGAGTCTGGTTGAATACATAGCTGGCCAATGCCACGTGTCTCGGTCCCGTATATTTTGGGACTGAAGCATGACAAAATAATATACATAGTAGCAAGTATGATAATTTTAATGCTCATTAGGACTATGCTAAGTTTAAGTATCATACTATAGTGATTGTCACGTCCCGCTCCCGTAGGAGCGATCGTCCTCGCTAAGGCGTGATACCGCGTGAGCCTAGAGTGCACTCACGCAAGGTAGGTCCATAACGACCGATTACAGGCTAAGCGACAGGGGTCGTCACATAGAAGTCCCAAGCAGAAACATTGAATAGTCAGTAGCAAAAATTTAAAGCAAAACACAAGTCATGCAAAATACTCTTTTATTGATATTGAACAAAGATTACAATGTGGGCACGAGGCCAAATTATAAGTCTTTCAAGCTTACTTTTCTCTCATATTACAAGTCGCTCTGCTCTCTCTCATTTCTCAATACAAGCTTCAAGGCGACGAGTGGCAGACTCTTCGAAATGGCGATGTCCATACATTATGTCATGTATAAGTTTTGACTCCATACGGCCGTATGCCTCGAAACGCCAAGGAACACCATGCCTCGATGCATCCAAGTGAGCTCCGTGCCATCGAACTTCTACCTATGCCTGCACATGAAAACTGTATGGGTGTCAGTACTCAACTATACTGGTGGAGTGAGTTCCTCGCCCACCCAAACAAAACCGACACATTCAATTACTTTGTGCAACTTAATCCCTTTTGATTGTTTTTTAATCTAGCTTTAGGATCAATTTTAGGACAAAGATGCCTTGGCCTATACTTGGAAACGCAACGACAGGGTCGTGCTATACTCTATTCGTGACTTCAATACATATTCGAGGTAATGCCTCACCAGGTAGAAACTTATGTAAACTCGGCCGTGCTAAGACTTTAACTTGTTTTTATGTGCCTCTAGACCATTCTTGTGCCACGACGTCAAGGGGACGACTCATGCTGTTCGTGCCAATAGACTTGATCGTGCCTTAAGATCGAGGTCGTGTCTCCCAAGGATCAACCAGACTTAACTCGGACTGACCAACCCAACTTATGAAACTTGCGTGGACAACTCAAACCCGACGCCTCATTTCTTGTTGAAGCACTTGTCTTTACTATAGCCAACTCTTAGCCTCCAGAATGGTGTTGCAACTATGTACACCTAGCCCGTATCGATTTAAGGATAGTGCTTGCTATAATTATACCATGTTAACCCAACTCGTAACTTTCTAGTACTCGACGCAATCTAAAGGCATACACGCGGATAGCCGCTCTTATGTCGACACATCTATATGAGCGGTTACTAGCAATGTCAAGCTATACTGGATCTTTGCATCCGGTGACCATTCATGTGCGAGGTACGAGCTCCCACCGAATGACCCGTAGCTTATATTATAATGGTTCACTTCAATCGATTCGTACCGTCGATGAAGGCCGTACAATATCTGCAATTCCTCCTAGGCCGACACGAACCCGGTACCCCGGGATTGTTTAAGAAATTCCCCTTGCGTGCAAGTTGTCCAATGACCATGCAAGACTCAACTCGATCTACCAAGTACTTCCTTAATCATGACCATGTTTTCCAACTTTTTATCGAGACTCCCAAGTAGCGGGACCGATCTCGACGACAACCAGTCGCGTGGACTTCCTTATCGAGACTCCCAAGTAACGGGACCGATCTCGTAAACTTCCTTATCGAGACTCCCAAGTAGCGGGACCAATCTCGGGGACAACCAGTCGCGTGAACTTATATCGTTTAAAATCCAGGGAACGACTACTAAGTAGTCTTCCATCTTAACTTGAACATAACGTGTTCCTTTGACCGTGGCATGCTTTTCCTTAAACCAACTGTGGCATCATGCCTTAGACAGACCTTGTTAGCTAGACAAAACTATCACTTAAGTCACATACTTTATATGACGAGTCTTGAGATCGTGGGGCTATGTGACTTGACAATCGTAGACAACAGGGGACAGTGCTTGCTACGACTTTGATAGTTCAGCCAAACTCTTGTCTAACTTATTCGTGCAACGACTTGACGAACAAAGGCTATGCCAAGCCTCGCATCGTGGAAAAGTGTCGTACATGTGTTCGACTTAAACATCCAAGTTCTTTGGGTGCCTAAACTTAAGCCACAAGCCGTGCAATACGACTTAAACCACGGGACAGGCGAAGGCTATGCCAAGCCTTGGACGATGGGACCGTGCATGCTTATTAAGCATTCATGCGGGCGACGCCTATGACTTAGGCTAATTCTTAACTTCGTGGCAAGTTAAACCAACTTTTCTTCTCCCAGGCCACGGAACGAAGGATCGAGTGTCATTTTAAAAGCACGCTGAGCAAACATCTAAGCCGACCGTGGGATATTTTTTCATGTTCTAACACATTTCGACCCGACTTGGGATTATTCTCTTAGCTATGTTGATGCATCTCTTTTATTATCAAGCCTACTTTGCATTTGAAAACTTTTATTTTATTAGTGTGAAGTCTAAGCTGAGGCAAGTTCACCAAAGCCACCCACCTGAGCGAGTCTTCGAGCAAGCCGTTGTGTGGCTAAGTCCGAACGCCATCGATATTTCGATTCCTCCGATTGACTGAACGGGATGGGGCACTACATCATACACCACTCAGAAAAAGTTTCGTCCTCGAAACTAACTGAGTACTTACTCATCGACTTATCACTTTATTCAATATTCATAACTCTCGCATATACTACATCTATGTATTTTTTCAATCCAAGCCACGCTCGCTCTACCATCGATCTTTCCTTTAAAACACGATTTCAAAATCTTCGACACTTTTCCATCCTCAAGTCTTACTTGAATTCAACATATCACTTGGTTGGATCGTGCAAATATCCCAGGCGTCCCCAAAATACATGCATTTCAGCCAAACCACATGATAGAGAATTTATCATTCTCACTCGAGTCGCATCGTACACATATTCAGGCGTCCTTGAAATATATGCATGTCAGTCGAGTCTCGTGAGTGGATATTTCATATTCTTGAACCATTCCATTCATCAATACCAATATTCTACCTCGAAACATAGACGTCTCGCCTAACTCGCTAGGCCATCTCGCTAGACTAACGTCAATTGTCAGGATTGGAATCATAGTTCTCCAACAATAATGCCAACACTGACCCCAATCCTAGGGTCAAACCAAGTTGATAGTACGGGATTTTCTACCCAAGCTCGCATCTCAGATTTCTAAACATCGAGTATATATATATATATATATATATATATATATATATATATATATATATATATATATCCTATTCGTACTTGCAACACTTAGTCCAAGGGGTCCGAGTCATTCAGCAAAGCCATCCTACGTTGAGTTATGTTCAACCATTTCCTCGACATATCAATATCGTTCATCCAACATGCAACTTGCATAGTCAATCTTTTCAAACATATTCGATATAATCCGCCTATCTATTCCTCCCAAGTCAAGCACGCTACGACACGACTTGTCACTAAACTATATTTCTTATTTCATATTCCTTAAGTCATTTATCCCAATTCATGTAATCGATCACAAGGTCGTTTGACTTTAACAATATGTCACGTCTCAATCTCACGCAAGTTTGATTATCTATGGTGGGCATAAAATCACCATGCACGCTCCAGCGGGATAATCATCGTCATCGGAACGTAACTCTTACTTGAGTCCAGACTAAATCATTCTCGATATGCAGATTGGATGTCCTCAATCCTCAAGTTTACTCAATCATCAATCACAAGTCTGATCAATCCTCGAATCCACCTTCGCCTCAAACCATAAGTCGAAGCAATCTAAATTGCCACATCTTGATTTCCGAGTTCGATCGTTCCCGTGACATAAATCACCATGTCCGTGCTCACGCGGAACGATCGTCCCCAAATTCGACATGATGTATGGACGAGGCTGGAGTTACGCTCGCGTGAGACAAAAGCGTCGACATTATGGTTATCGGCGTAACCATCAAGACACGATCATTTTCATCCAACATTCATTTCATCAAAATCCCAAGCATAGTATCCATCTGAACAATAATATTTTGTACGATCGTCATTCTTCGAATTAGAGTACCCCCGAGTTATCGCATATCGATCTTTGATATGCCTCAATACCATCGATGATATACGCAACCTAACGATCTTTATTTGCAACAAATTTTGAGTCGTGAGACTGATGTTATCGTACGAACTGGATAATCTCCTCCACATTCAAGATCAAGTTCAATTATTATCCCTCGAACTAGCTATATGTTCAATTAGTTTAAATCCAAAATCACGTACATTCATTCGACTATTTTAAGTCATCGAACAACGAATTTTATCAATTTGCCTCAATCATTGCTAACTCAAACCATCGAGCAACATCAATTCCAATCCTTAGAGTCATTCTCAAATATTCGAATCACTTTCATGCACATTATCGTCCAATCGTGCTAACTTTTTATATACGATTCATATCGATTTTCTCGATCAAGTCATCCGTTCGTACACCTTAACTTTTTTCGATTCAATCTATCTTTTTCTTTATCACTTACATTTCGCGCTTAATGCAAATTCTAATCCCGTGCGCGTCGATTATAATTTCGTTCGAATCAACTCGTCAAAATCTTAAAGATTATAACTTACTCAATGATACTCGATCTAAGGCTTTGCATACATGCGATGCTTGCTGATAGACTCATTGGCACCCCGCATCCTCAATCAATCAACATCCTCGAGGCTATCCGATACAGCACTCAGGGATGAAGTCATTCGATTAATCCTCAAAATAAGTTTCGAATCATAAATAATTACTTCAAATTTTTGTTCGAGCCATTCCTCAAAAATCCGAGCACGATTTGCCTATGTCGCATCGACGATAATATCGTTCGATAGCACTTCTATAGTCATCCCACATTCTATGAATCGAGTCTAACTCATTCTTGTTCGACACAATTTGTATTTCGTACGCGACTTTGCTAAGGTCGTCACGATTCTTAGTGTATATGACCAGTCCGACTTAGCCAACCGTTCTTTACTTGAACTTTTGTTCAACCAAATTTCTTTCGTACAATTTTATAAAATATTTAGACTTATTTTATGGACATACCGTAGGACATTTGAGAGAGAGCGCACCAACGATACCGATTTGTGGAACAACATCAGAGTTTATGGAACATTGGAGTTAAAGAATTCAATCGAAAGTCGAAGGACGTAAAGCCGTGCTCTGATACCATTATGTCATGTCCCGCTCCCGTAGGAGCGATCGTCCTCGCTAAGACGTGATGCCGCATGAGCCTAGATTACGCTCACGTAAGGTAGGTCCATAACGGTCGATTATAGGCTAAGCGTCGGGGGTCGTCGCACAGAAGTTTCAAGCAGAAATATTGAATAGTTAGCAGCAGAAATTTGAAGCAAAACACAAGTCATGCAAAAGACTCTTTTATTAATATTGAACAAAGATTACAATGTGGGCACGAGGCCAAATTATAAGTCTTTCAAGCTCATTTTTCTCTTATATTACAAGTCGCTCTGCTCTCTCTTATTTCTCAATACAAGCTTCAAGGCGACGAGTGGCAGATTCTTCGGAATGTCGATGTCCATACATTATGTCATGTATAAGTTTTGACTCCATGCGGCCGTACGCCTCGAAATGCCAAGGAACTCCGTACTTCGACGCATCCAAGTGAGCTCCGTGCCATCGAGCTTCTACCTATGCCTGCATATAAAAACTGTGTGGGTGTCAGTACTCAACTATACTGGGGGAGTGAGCTCCTCGCCCACCCATACGAAACCGACATGTTCATGTACTTTATGCAGCTTAATCCCTTTTGATTGTTTTTCTAGTCTTGCCTTATGATCAATTTTAGGATAAAGACGCCTTGGTCTATACTTGGCAACGCAATGACAGGGTCGTGCTATACTTTATTTATGACTTCAATACATATTCGAGTTAATGCCTCACCAAGTAGAAACTTATGCAAACTCGGCCGTGCCAAAACTTTCACTTATTTTTATGTGCCTCTAGACCATTCTTGTGCCAACGACGTCAAGGGGACAACTCGTACTGGTCGTGCCAATAGACTTGATCGTGCCTTAAGATCGAGGTCGTGCCTTCCAAGGATCAACCAGACTTAACTCGGACTGACCAACCCAACTTATGAAACTTGCATATACAACTCAAACCCGACGCCTCATTTTGTGCTGAAGCACTTATCTTTACTATAGCCAACTCTTAGGCTTCAGAATGGTGTTGCAACCGTGCACACCTAGCCTGCATTGATTCAAGGATAGCGCTTGCTATAATTATACCTTGTTAACCCAACTCGTAACTTGCTAGTACTCGACGCAATTCAAAGGCATATATACGGATAGCCGCTCTTATGCATACACATCTATATGAGCGGCATTAGCAATATCAAGCTATACTGAATCTTTGCATACGGTGACCATTCGCATGCGAGGTACAAGCTCCTACCGAATGACCCGTAGCTTATATTGTAACGGTTCATTTCAATCAAGTCGTACCATCGATAAAGGTCGTATAATATCTGCAATTCCTCCTAGGCCGACATGAACCTGGTGTCCCGGGATCGTTCAAGGAATTCTTCTTGCGCACAAGTTGTCCAATGACCATGCAAGATTCAACTCGATCTACCAAGTCCTTCCTTAATCATGACCATGCTTTCCAACTTTCTATCGAGACTCCCAAGTAGCGGAACCGATCTCGACGACAACCAGTCGTGTGGACTTCCTTATCGAGACTCCCAAGTAGTGGAATCGATCTCGTGAACTTCCTTATTGAGACTCTTAAGTAGCGGGACCGATCTTGGGGACAACAAGTCGCATGAACTTCTATCGTTTGAAATCTAGTGAACGACAACTAAGTAGCCTTCCATCTTAACTTGAACAGAACGTGTTCCTTTGACCGTGGCATGCTTTTCCTTAAACCAACTGTGGCATCGTGCCTTAGACAGACCTTGTTCGCTAGGCGACACTATCGCTTAAGTCACATACTTTATATGACGAGCCTTGAGATCGTGGGTCTATGTGACTTGACAACCGCAGACAACAGGGGACAGTTGTCACTCCCGTTTCCCGTTATACGTATTTTCATTATACGTGTACGAATTTCTGATATTTGTCAGGTGGATCGTAGTTAGACTTATCTTGCTTAGCCTAATCTTGGTTTAATCTTGCCTTGGTTTATTTGGTTTAGTTCAACATGACTTGGCTTGGCTTGGTTTGGTTTGAGATAAGAAGGGGTTGATATATAAGTCAACTTCTCTCTCTCATCCATAACTTTTATTTACTTCTTCATCTTCTTCATTTACTCCTCCTACCTACACCCAAGCCCTGGGCAAGTGCAACTTGCTTCATGATGGATCTCAAATTTTACTTTTCTATTGTCTTCCTTATTTGATTCTAAGCCTTTTTAGAACTTGTCATTTTTGGTTTTGATGGATGGATTTTTGTAGATCTAAGTTTTGATCTTTTCTCATTCTTCTTGGTTTTGATCTACTAAAACTTGGTATTTTTGAAAACTAGTTGCTTCATGTTGTAGGAAATTTCGTTCTACCCAATTTTGACCTTTGAAAAGTTAGATTTTAATTTATTTTGAGGGAATTATGGACTTTTGAAGTTCATGGGTCCAACCAAGCATTTTTATGCTGGTTGGAGAAGATGAACAGTGGTTGCGCGCACTTTTTAGTGCCGCACCATCAGGTTGCGTGGGTTCTGGCACAACCTAGCGTGCACAAACTAGCTTGGCGCACCCCAGTCAGGCGCAACCCGACCTTGTGCAGCTCAGTCTGGCGCAACCTAGCCCAGCGCCGCCTTTGGCCCTGGCGCAACCTAGCCCAGCGCCCCCTTGGGCCCTGGCGTAACCTGACATGACGCACCCCAGTCGGGCGTAACCCGACCTCGTGCAGCTCAGTCTGGCACAACCTAGCCCAGTGCCGCCTTTGGCCCTGGCGCAACCTAGCCCAGCGCCCCCTTGGGCCCCGGCGCAACCTGACCTGGCGCACCCAAGTGCCTAGCGCACCCCAACATGGCGCAACCTAACTTAAGCGCCCCTGTCCTCCTTGGCGCCACCTGTCATTTCCCTGGCGCCACTTAACCAGCGCCACTTGTTGCTATGATACCCCTTTCCCCTTGCCCCATCATGTTATCATAGTTCTCGTTGTATATGCCTGTGATCTTGCATGTGACTTGTACTTGACCTATCTTGTGACGACCCGACTCGATAACTTGTTGAGCATAGCATGACTTGCCAGTATTAATGTTGGCATGGACGTGACATAAAAATCTGGATAGTGGCCCGTCGAGGCGCACTCTTAACAAGCACTCTTGACATGATAAGTAACTTGATATGGCATGTATAATCTTGATAGTGTCCCGTCGAGGTGTACTCCTGGCAAGCAATCTTGACAAGTAACAAGTAACCTGACATGACATGATAATCTTAAACGTTGTTGCAACAGCTACCCTGACTTGCTAAGTAACTCTTGTCTTGACACCGTGGATAATTTTCTTGTTTGTGTCTGTATAAGCTACATGTCTCGTCTTGTATCATGTCTAGGACATGGATTCCTAGTTACCACGGTCAGGGATTCATAATGAATCTGACTAGGTTAATGACTAGATTGATCAAGTAGTTCATATAGAGAGATTTTCTCAGTTACTGGCGATCCCGTTATCCTGGCCACACCAGAAGGACTTGTAGCCTGCCGACGAGTAGGGTACATTTCTAGCCCACTGTCAAGTGGGGAATTTCTTGAAAACATAAGTACTGAAAGTACACCAGTAAGCTTGATAACTCTCGTAACTCTAATAAATTTCCTCGCCTGGATAACCTGGATAGTCTCCAGGGCTTGTGACTGCGAGAACATCTCAATTGCATCTTGTTAGTAACTAAGCTTGTGATAATCCTAGTTAGCTAACAATAGCAAACCGTATGACTTGATTGGCCGTGCTTGAAAGAATTATCTCATGATTAATATGGGAATTATATTCCACCTCTTGTTCCTCCTACGACAGCTAATGTTTTATGTTAACTCGGTCCCTAATGTTATTTAACTATGCTCTTTTATCAGTTCTTCTTTCATTATATGCTGGTTTTAGTTCCTAACTGAAGCCTCCTTTGTGGCACTTGCTCTTTCTGGGGTCTGACCCAGCTGGTTTTGTATGGCCAGATTTCGGAGTGATACCCGAGGATCTTCCTGCTTATTAGCCAAATGGTGAACACCAGACGTAATCCTGGCAACGAGTGGGTTTCTTATTTTGCTCTCCCACTCTATTGTAAATTATTCTTTTGAGGTGTTTAGCCGTCGAGCAAGTGTTAGCTCGTGTTGAAACTTAATTTTTGTTTGCCTAAGGGCTGTAACATGATTGACAAATCCTAGGGTTAATCATGTATGACTTAACTCTTGCTAGTCTCGCATTTTGTATGACTAGCTTCATGATCATCTGAATATGTAATATTTGTGACGCCTTATTTTGTATGTCTGATGATCTTATATCTTGTAATAATTAATTGCTTGTTGAGATTGAGATACTAGGCTTGTTCATGACCATAAGAGACTATTGGCTTGTAGATAAATCCTCATGCATCTAGACAGCCATAACTGTATATCGAGGTGGATTGTACTTCGATGTACGTAGCTGGCTGTGTCTGTCCCCCGCTCTCCAGTATTCTGGTTCTGGAATGTGATACGGTTAAAGTGGTGGCCCATGCAGGTCTTGTAAATCAAGATGTGTGAGGGTTTCACTGAATAGATGTCTCAATCAGCACTCGCCCTTGACCTCTACTCGTGTCTTCTAATCTTTCCGAAATCTTGACCTGATCACATGTTTATATCCTCGATCTATCATGGTCCTTCCTTATTGTTCCTTATGTCGTTTCTTCAGCGACATTATTCCTGGTCCTACCGATCAGCAAGGCGGAGCACCTCCAGTGGACCAGCAGCAACCTGGGGACCAAGCCCAGCACTCTAGAACGGCCTCCTGAGTCATATATTCTGGGGATCTAGAGCCCCCAGTTCAGCCTACAGACCCTGATAATGGAACCCTGGTGGGTCTCATCAGGGAATTGCTTGCATCTCAGGATCGTTGGGGCGATGCCCTGCACCAGATAGTACAAGATGCCATGGACAGAGTTGGTTATCAAGGGAATAATACGGCTAACAGCTTCAAGCGTCTGAACCCTCCTTTCTTTGATAGAACTGAAGATGCTATTTCTGCTGATGCATGGCTTTACGACACAGAGGTTATCCTGGAAGTAGCTATGATTCTTGAGGGTGAGAAGGTGGCCGTCGTGCACCTGCAGTTATTAGACTTAGCCCGCAGCTGGTGGGCGATAAAAGCAGTTGGATTGGCGACGACTGTCTTATGGGCGGTATTCAGCGATAAGTTCCAGACGAAGTACTTTAATGCAGTAGCTCGGTATGATTTGCAGACCAGATTCAGAAATCTCAAGCAGATGGAAAGGACGGTTGATGGATATGCGGCCGAGTTTTCTAGGCTTAGTCGATTTGCTCCCACCTTGGTGGTGTCATGCCCCGATCAGGGAAATCGCTCGTCCTCGCTAGATTTTACCCGAATCATCGTCCTCGCTGGGGTGTAATATCGTACGAGCTTGGAGTTGCGCTCGTGCAAGGCAAGATAACAGGTTCATATAGTATTTATCTCAAATTGATAACATAAGCAGCGGAAGGAAACAAAGTGTAACATAAAAATCTCTTTTATTGATAACAAAAGATTACAAAGGCTCTGAATAGCCCAACAAATATGCCAATTGGCTACAACGCTCATGATCTCTCTAGCTCATAAAGAATTTCATTTTTCCATACATTATACCTCTTTATAGCCACCAAGTAGTCTTCGGCCGAACATCTCCATGTCGCAAGTCCGAACGCCTATGCGGTAGCTCCTCCTGAACGCCAAGGACTCCATGCCTCGGTACGTCCAAGCCAAGCTCCGCCCCGAGCCAAACATACCTGAACCTGCAGGCAAACTAGTGGGGGATTAGTGCTTTCGTCCTCGCTTCGCACTGATCAAGACCCGCTAACACCCAAACCAAACACTAAATATATTTAGTGAAACATGCATCTTAATTTGTGATCTTTCTATTTAGCCTTAGGGTTAGTTTATGGCAATACTCATGCATAGCAACTTATTATAAATGTGTCCGATACCGTGTTCCTGCGGCAGATACAGTTAGCCATAATATGAATATAAACATAGTGCGTGCTCCTCTCCGTCCCATGTTGCCCAGCCTGCAAGGGTTAGAACTTTACATAAGAAATCATACAACTCACGTAACATTCCAATCATAAACTTAGACAATGCATAAGGGTCGCAGGCCCTGCGCCTGCACCCAACTCTCATCTCAGCCCACCGGCCCTATCTATATGAAGGTCACGGTGTTTTGCACCGTAATGGACTTGGCATCTCTTATGTGTAAGCCTATGATCACTTCGATACGGGTTGCGAGCCTAATATCTGAAGGATCCCAAACTTACTGATATTATAGCTTATCACAACACTGCCCGGTCGCAAACCGCCCGAATGATGTGCACCATAAATACCACACATAATTTCCTCCTAGGCCGAACGGTCCCGGTGCCCCGGTCGTAACCGTCCGAGGGAAGCCGCACCCGTGCACGGGCAATCCGAGTCCATTGACCATGCAATACGCGCCATAGCATACAAGTCATACATTCCAACCAATCTCACGTTCCATAAATATAAACATATCCATCTCTTTCTTAAGTCCCTTCGGCGTTATGCCCCAACATATCCATATTGATGTACGACGCCCAACGGCTTAGACTCCTCGTACTCATACTCAACGCGTTTCATTCATAGTTGTTCACATAACCGTGGTTCTATAGTTACTTAGTCACTTCGTAGCTTTCGTGCACGAGGGCACGCTTAATGCCATAATCAATGTCCTAGACTTAGTGTTTAATGTTCTCGGAGCTGTGCACGTAGTGCACATCTCGATATTGTCTTTCAATGTTCTACCACCACCGCCCTACCGCGACCCGTACACTTGGTACATGTTGCTTCAATTGTTCAATGTTCTATCTTAATGTTCAACACATACTAAGACACTTAATCGTCGAGCCACGCTCGCTAACTCAATAGCAACTTACGTATACGATGATATATTTTATTAGACGTGAAAGAGTAGAGAGAGAGAGTCAAGAACCTGCCCACCTTAAGCCGATACGCCTTATCATTTCTGTAACACCCAGTTTTCTAAAATGAGGGTAATTTTGAAATTTTGTAATTTTAATCATTTATTGATTTGACATTTAAATCATGATATGATTTTTGGTAATTTTTAAATTATTTTAAAACTATTTAAAATCATGACTTGTGATTTTGATGTTTTGCTAGTGAAACCCTAGAGACTGTTTGACCTAGAGCCTAACCATGTGATTAGGATATTTTAATGTCATTTCTGGCCTAAGAATATTTTGCATTTGACCTCTTTAAATTATTTTGATATTTATTGCGTTGGTGATTGTTGATTTTGACCTTTGATAGGTGTGATTTTATGATGATTTTGTGTCCGTAGCGGACACGTATCAGTTTTTATTTACAAATATTTGATGTGCCTCAAAGAGATTTTTTATTGCTAATTTTTTTTGAAAAGTATTTGAATGAGATTGTTTTCTTCATGTGTTTCCTGTGATTGCTTTGTTTTAATTTCGAGGACAAATTTTTTTTTAAGGTGGATAGATTTGTCATCCCCAGTTTTCAGAAACATGAGTATTTTTGTCATTTTATATTTTTGAATTTTTTAAAATTTATTTTATTATTTATGATATTATTTTGGGGTTGAAATTTATTTTATTATTTATGATATTGTTTTGGGGCTATTTGAGTCGGGTTCGAATTTCAACTCAATCCGACTTGAAACGGGGACCCGGAGGGTAGTTTGACTATAGTGGGACCCACACACTAGTTAGGAATGGCCCACATGATATTAATTTTAGTCCACATGATATTAATTTTAGTTAGTAGTTAGACTAATTATTTACGGATAGGTTTAGTTTAATTAGAGACTTAAAACTAGACTAAATTGACCTCAACCTTTAACCCATTCCTAATTTAAATCAAATAGATTAGTGGAGGGAATTTTGGACATTCAAATAGGGGACACCTCACCCTTTTTGGGCAGCCACTTAGGGGGGGGGGATAAGGAATGAGTCACTCCTTCATTCATTTGTTTTCATCCACTTTCTCTCTCTTGTTCTTCCCCAAATTAATTTAGAGATGAACCTCCATTGATTTTATCTCCAAATTAACCCCTTCTTCCACCAAATCTTCTTTATTTCTCTTCTACTCCATGGTTAGAGGGTGCTAGCCAAGTTTGGGAGGATTCGGAGCTCGTTCGTGTCCTTTTGGAATCTCTACGTGTCGGTGCCGTATCAGAAGGCTTTTCCTTTGAATCTCTCTCCCGGAAGGTATAATCTCTCCTTTAATCCATCCCTACATGCATATAGAAATATTTTGAATCCATAGGAATGACCCCCATGGTTGTATCTCCATTTATGTCCATTTCGTGTCCATTTGGAGGTCATAGGAGTGTCCTTTGTGTTGTGGTTGTGTCCATGTGGGAAAACCCCAAATTTGGACACACTATGTGTTGTTGTTATGTATGAATGAATTATTACATGTTTAATCTCATATTTTTGTATTGGAGATGTGTTCTATAGTGTCTCATATATATATATATTAGTGTAGAGAGTGAGTTCTTGATATATTATGTTATATACTTGTGTTTCTTTTGTCTCAAACTACCTAAATTCATCATAATTTTTATCCACGTTTTTAGTAGCTAGAGCAACTTAGAAATGCCATAACTTTTAGCTCATAACTCCAATTAACCGTCCGTTTTTTTAAAGAAGCGTATCGAAGTTAGCTTTCCAAATATATATTTAATAAGCCAAATTCGTTCTAAAACTTTCTGTAAAATTATTTGAGTGTCAGCTGTATGAAAGACGAACGCGTTTTGGTGTTTTTGCGATTCCGGGAGCTTCCGGACACGAAAATGCGATCCGTTTAAAGTTTCGGAAATCTAACACAAATATATATAACATATTTTAATCCTAGAATTTAGTGAATACATAATTGGTACAGTATTGGTTTTAAGTAGAAGAGTGATTATACGATATATGTATTTTGTGTAACCTATGAGCCTATGTAGTATGGATATTAAATGAATATAGAGTATATAATACATGATATGTTAGATGAATGAAATGATATATATATATGATATATATTCTCTTTACATTAATATATATATATGGTTGAATGTAAGCATGTAGAAATGCAATTAATATAATACATATAAGCAATGCATGAATAAAAGAATGATATACAATGTATGCATGAAAGTATATAATGAATGCTAGATATGAATGCAAGATATATATGTAATAATAGATATGAATGCATAATGTATAAATATTGTAATGCAATATATAATGATAACATGTATGGTAATGTAGAGTATATGATGCAAGCATGAATGAATGGAGGAAATACATGTATATATGTAATATAGAATGTAATATATGAATGCAAGCATGCAAGATAATGTATTGTATCCATATATGATGTATTCAACTTGAAGATAATATAATATATGAAATGAATGAATGATAATATATAACATGATATGTAAGGTAATGCAAGGTATGAAATATATGATGTGTGTATGTTTGTATGTCTCTATGTTAATGTATGAAATGATATGAATATACAATGTATCATATGTATAAAACATGTAGGTAATGCATAGATGCATGAATGAAATAAATATTTGCAATATGTTAATATAAATACAAGTATCTAATATGCATGAATGTAAGTATAATATAATACAAGTATACATGTATGTATCATGTAAATATAATATACATGATATGTATGTATGCATGTATACAAGGTAAGTATGTATGTATGTATTTCTATAAACTGAGTTAACCTATAACCTTTTACACACATGCATTCATACACCCTTTGACATCATGTATCTCATGTCACATACACCTACCTATCACTAAATTTTAGAACATTAACACATATCCTTTCACACACATGCCAAACACACACATACTTACTTACTCTTTTACCTCTCTTTCTCTCTCTATATATATATGTATGTGCCTATATATATAGCTTTCCTATATATATATCTATGTATATGAATATGTGAATGTGAATAATATATATATATATATATATTATATGACTAAGTTTGTCTGCCTTGTTAGCTTATGGTTTAGTTTTGTGCTTGGTTTAGCAAGTGACTTAGGCTATGAGTTAGTAGCTATCTTGGATACTTGATTTGCATATACTTAGTTTGTTTAGACCTAGAATAACTTGTTTGACCTAATTTAGACTTGTTAGACCTAGTTTGACCATAGTTGACCTAGGTTTGACTTTCAGGGTTGACCAAGTTGACCAAGAGTTGACTTTGGTCTAGATTGACCTAGAATCATGTAGAATGCATAATAGAACTTCATATTGCTATTTTGGACTTGTTGTGACTTGTGATGTTCTGATTAGGAGCCAGACACCTCTCCTCGGATATTATATTTACTTTGGACATTCAGACACCAGGCGAGTACATTCTCTGATCATTTCATATCCTGCTTAGAATTATTTCCTACATTAAATTACTTTACTTGTTACTGTCACGTTGGTCACACTGATTGGTACTATACGGATCCCTTCTTGAGATGTTATCCTTAGGGAGCATCGGGTACTATATGTTCTGTGCGTTTCACTTACATGACGTATCACTATGCTTCACAGGTTCTTTGATCACTTGTGACATATACCCTTATGATCACAGAGTCTCCTAGAATCTCTTATCCCATTTACTGGGTATCCTAGAATCTCCTAGAATCCCCATTTTTGGGACATCCATGTATCACTCTTCGGGGGCTTTGCGTGGAATCATAACATAACTTGGTTGGATCCTTGTGTACTGATTGGGGGTACGGGGGAGTAGAAGTAGACATGTGAATAATACCCAAGTAGTATCTTATCAGAATCTCTTCCATAGTGTCTTATCAGAATCTTCTATGCCATTTACATGTCTATATTGTACTCTGTCTCACTAGCCACTGTTAGTCTCTATTTATAGTAGATATTTCTATTACATCTCTCTCTGTTTACATACAACATTTCTTTCAGTACTTGTATCTTACTTTACTGCATGATTATATTTTCTAACCTGCTATGAACTGTTGAGATGTACTGTACTCGCTCCTGTCCTGGCTGGACCTGTTGAAAATATTACAGAGGACGAGGAGGAGGCCTGTCTGGATACTTTCTACGGGCAGTCTTAGATGATACTTGCGAGCTGGACCCTCAGGAGGACCCAGCTCTAGCTGAGGATATCACCCCGATTGCCTAGACTAGATTAGTTAGGCTTATCTTACTTATGCAGTCTTGAGACATGTTTAGCTAGACTTTATTCTGAGTTCTGAGTTGTATATATTCTTTCATTTCTGTATCTGAGACCATTTACTTCTGGATATTTGCTGGAATTATCTTAGACTACTTTATCACCTATTATTTCCTTGATTTCTATTTCATATCGTGCTATCTCTTCCTTAGTTGTGATTGATTTTATTACTACTATGTCACCCCCATTCGGGGAGTATAAACTGTATAGATATATATTATTAGATGTATGTTGACCTAGGACAACGTTTCTACCGCCGACACTGCGGCGTAAGCTGGACGTACCCACGTCTCGTGCCCTTACTCTAGGGTGCGGGTCGTGACAGTTTCACCGAGCTGAAGCGGCTCGCTTCTATAACTTTGTCGCATAGCTAACTCTCAGAATTAGCCATTCCTTTACACTACTCGGTTGATTTGGCCGATCGCGCCCATGCCACAATCCGTTGTAAGGCCACCATTTGGTTTTGCGGACACTTTGTTGAATAAGGCAAAATGCTGACCTCTTATCGTCCAGCGTAAAAGCATAGCCTGCACACCAGATCAACTAAAAGCAGCACTTGCTCAACGGGACTTATCCTTTGCATCGATTCGATCCATAGGTTCCAATCGAATCAAGGCTTACCTTTGGCCAACGTAACACTTGCATCGATTCGCATCGATACCTCATCGGGTCGACGCAACTCTTCGAGTCAACGACTCATCATATTGCACCGTGCGGAGCGGGGCATTACATAATATACCACTCAAAACAAGGTTCGTCCTCGAACCGAAACCAACACTTAATCCAAGTGTCTCGTTAGATCGTTTCACGATCTCGTGCTACTACCGTTGGAATCATACAACTTAGTTTGGATCATACACATATTTTAGGCGTCCCACCAATATATGCATTTCAGCCAAGCTCAGTTGTAGGATATCGGAACAACTAACAAGCTCAACTTAAATCTCAAACACCAATCAGTCCGTACTCGACTTAGTCAGACCTTAACACAGATTCCTAAAGTCCTGCTCGCAAACATCTTCACATATACTTGATCCAAACCATAACTTCGATCTTATAAGTTTCTCGACGGCCATCTAACGCATGCATTGCATTAAGCCGTTGCGCATCCGATCGCAACAATTTTCTGCAATGCCTACTCGTCCAATCGTTTCCTATCTCTCACATAACTCAAGTCTTCTTCCAATCATTCATAACATTTGGCCTTAATGACATGGACTAAGTCCAACATGTCACAAATTCCTTTGCTTACAATCCGTACTAAGTCTTGCACACCACTATCCCAACACGACCCACGTTCTTGAACTGTCTACGCATCGTGGGGCTACCCCCGCTAGTAACTTATCCAGATATCATGCTTAATCTCTTCCGACACAAGAGGTCCACTTGAGTCTACGATGCTCAAGGCAATAATCTTTCTGACCCAAGGTCTCTTACGGTACGTCCATCTCCTATTCTCGACCGAGTACGAATCCTTTACTCAATTCTTGAATCAATCCCGACTAGTTCGTTTCGTAATATAGACAGCGCGCTCAACGCACATAGCCTAACCGTTACTCAAGTCGATCTACGACACAACTCTTAGGGTCGTTCTACTATCCGTCGCTCTCATGTATTGTAGGATTCTTGTAATCGCCTTACCGCATCGCTATGCTAAGCACGTTCCTCGACATCTATTCGATCATCGACCAACCAAGTCTACTTACGTACTTATTCGATCGATCAAATTTTCTTTCCTGACCGTATCGTTCTAGTCGAAGGCTACTCACTAACTTACAAAACACGATACTCACTCGCTTAGACTTATCCTCAACATGCACTACATTTCCTCCTCCTCGATAAAATTTTTATGCGACTTCATTGGGTCATCCTATAGGACTTCAATATTCACTTTATTTGGGGGTCAAGTCTTCTAGGGTCATCTGCCCCGAAACTATGCTCGATAATTGAAGATCATCAACGAGGGACAGTTACAATGAACCATGCTATATCTTATCGCGGAGCCAAATCAATTCCCGACACTTCCTATGGGACTTTATCCAATCCGACAAAATTTACCAATCCATAGTTTATCTACCCCCCGCGCAACTGATACGCCGTTACTACTTGAATCACTTACGCACTACCGTCACCAATATCGCAACCTAGCAATATTTGTTCGCCTTTGTACGAGTCTATCCACTCACGGCCCATATCTGATGCACTTCTAGGCTTATCACACAATCCTCAAATTCACCTTCATATCAAACCACAAGTCGAAACATACAAAGTGCCACGTCCCGATTTTCCGAGTTCAACCATTCCTGCGACATAAATCACCATGTCCGCGCTCACGCAGAACGATCACTCCAAATTCGACGTGACGCATGTACGAGACTGGTGTTGCGCTCGCACAAGACAAGAACGTCAACATAGTGGTTATCCACAAAGCAATCCAGACACTTTCGTTTTCGTCCAAGTAATATCCATCCATCTTAAGTTCTTCCGAAGCATTCCTATTGTTATCATCCCAATTGTCATAACTTAACTTGCATCTTATTCATCCAACAATAATGCTCAACACAATTTTCGTTCATTCGATCAGAGTATCCCCGAGTTATTGTATATCGTCTTTGATACGCCTCAATACCATCGTCAATATGCATAACTTGAATATCTTCCTTTCTTATAAGCTCCAATTCGTTGCAATCACTGTCATTATCCAAACTCGAATACGAATCAAGTCTTGCACATCAAGATTCATTCAGCTGTAACTAACTATCATCATTGTGATACAATTTCCAATTCACATATCCATTCTCATATTCCTAACTCGTACTTTCAATCGTGCTACCGACTCATCGCGCTAACCCAAATTCGTTCGTACGATTTTTTTGTACCTACTCAACACGTTTCGAACAAGCTTTCGTACTGACTTAACTCAACGCAAATTCGACCGAGTCATTATTTCCTCGATGCAATATTTCTCTACTATACTCAGCTTATCGTTCAACTTATACTTAACGAACTCTCGTCTGACGTATCCTCCGTAGATATGACTTCACACATTGTTCGACTCAATTCATCGAAGCATACTTGTATCGACTTCTCTCAAGTCATTCCCACTCAAGTCTCGGTAACTCCGTCCGTTGATGACAAACCTATCAGAATCGACATAATTGTCTCAACATAATTTATTGCAAGTTACCAAACG
>JANAVB010007399.1:39206867-39329541 GCA_029216955.1 Iris pallida
CTTTTTCATCTCTACAAAGAACCCTACTTGTGTTCTTCCCCAAACCTTCACAATTCTCATTTCTCCTCCAAATTGGACCAAACCAATTGCATTGGACTCTATTCCTGGTGTGGAGGCTATTGAGGACTAGCTAGCAAGGATACTAGGCCTTGGGATCATTGCAAGTTGGAAGAAGCTCTCATTTCAAGGCCTTTACATTGAGGTTTCACCCTCAATAGGTAAAACCTATCAAACACCCTTAAATTCCCAATTTCTTTCCATAGATGCATTCATTTAGGGTTCCCCTAGGTGTATCCCAAGTTTGGTAAGAAACCGTGTCCATTTAGTGTTCGTATCGGATACGTATCAGTGTTCTTTATTTTATGTTTGATGAAATGCCACAAAGAAACTTTATTGATAATTTCTAAAACTAATCTCACAAATTTATAGCCCTTTATGTGTGTTTTAATACCCCCACTGACTGAGCACATTTTTGAGTCAGATTCGTGTCCAAAACTGGACACGAACCTGTGCACGAGACTGTGTCTCAGTGCCCTGATGACACACACTGTTTCTCCACGAATTGGACACGTGGACTCGTGCCACTTGGCACGAGGGTGGGGGCTGATACTGACAGGTCACCCCTAAAGTTTGGGGCGAGTTTGTGTCATGTCAGACACAAAAACTCGCCCGTACTGGTCTTATACTGCTGCACCCGCGCGAACAGGGCTCACTGACACGGGCTTCGTGTCCTGTCCTGACACGACTTGGACACGAATCATGGACTTGAAACCTTAGCCCTATACCCCCTCTACGTGTGTGCATGAGCTCGTGGGTATTCGTGCCCTGTGTTGTGTGCAATCGTGCGCGACATGGCCGCACGAGGCCGTATGTTTCACTGTTTTCTGATACTTATATGTTGTTGGTTTGACACTGTTTTTGCTCGGGTTTTGGACATGAGGACACGTCTATAGGTTGACACAAAATGCTAGACACCTATACACCTTGTTTCAGTATTTTACTACGAATTTGTTTGGTTAATTTGGGTTATCAGTTGAAAACTGAGTTGTATGAGAAAAGGGGAATTTGATTGAAAGAATGAAAACTGAATTGGGGATTTTGATTTTGATTTTGATTTTTGTCTTGGTTAATATTTGTATTTCTCACTGTGATATAGGTTGGTTAGTTTCGAATTTGATTACTGATACCTTGGATTGTATTCGAACTTCATTAATGTGTTAACTGAACAGTGATAGTTCATGCCTAAAACTGAGATTCCCTATGTGTCAAAACATGGAAATCAATTGTATTTATGAAAACCTGAGATGATGTATGTATGTAAATATATATTTACTGTGTCATTAGCTATTAATGTATAGATGTATATATATATATATATGTTATTTTTTACTTACTGATATGAGAACTTGGATTTGAATGTTGAGATAAAACTGAGAACTTGAACTAGAATTTTGAAATGATATGAAATCTGATTTTTTTTCTTCACTTCACAGTTCCTCACTGAAATTCTCCCCCCCACTGTCTCACACCCCTATCACTCACTGTTTCACTCACACACACACACACATACTCTTTCTTTGCCTTCCCTTTCCCCTCTCTATATACATATATATGTTCTATATATATATGTATGTATGTAGGTATATATGTAACATTTTGGTTTGTATATATATTGTATACAATGTATGGGATACATATAATTGCATGAGATATGTATGTATATAGGTAATATATAGATGTGGTTTTTACCTAGATTTGAGGTATATCTATATATATATATTTTGACTTGTATGAATATCTATGTATAATACTTTTGATTTGTATACATACTTATATATATATATATATTGATTGTATATATATACTATCTATATGGTATTGATATATGGTATTGGTAGAGTATTCGTATAGGCTTGGCTAAACCTAGAGTTGACAACCTAGACTAAATTGGACTAGCTTGGACTAGTAGACCTAGTTTGACTATATAGCTTGACTAGAGTTGACCAAAAGTCAATATTGAGTCAATATGTGACCAATTGACCTAGCTTGACTAGTGTTGACTTAGTCGACCAAGATTGACAAGAGTTTGACCTAGTTGACTAGATTGTTGACCAGAGTTGACTTTGACCTAGATTGACCTAGAAATCATGTAGATGTATTGTACACTTCATTTATAAATCCCTTGTATACATCATGACTTGTGTTGCTCTAAATAGGAGTCAGATACCTCATCTCGGACAGTATATTTTTTTCGAACATTCGATATCATGCGAGTATATTCTCTGACTGTTTCATAGTTGCTAGAATTTATATTCTTGCTCTAGATTACTTTACATGATGCTGTCACATTATTATCATGGATTGGTACCCTATGGATCTTGTCATGCGATGTTATCCCCCTCGGAATGTATCAAATATAGTTGTCATGTGCTTTTCATGAACATCTTGTATTTTATGTACACCTCTATTCATATATACTCTTGTGCAATCTTGTACTCTCATGATCACGTGAGCAAACATGATAAAAATCTCTTGTACAAGGTAACGTAACTTGACTGGATCCTTGTGTATTGATTAGGGAGGGTGAGTAGGAAATGGTTATGTGATCAAAATTCTATCTTGTGAAATCTTGTGAAAATCTTGTATATATCCATTGTACACTCACATATGATGGAGTTACCCTTGCATTATCCTAACCCGTTTATATAACCATCTCATGCTCTAAATCACAGGTTACTTACAGTTCTTACTTATCATGTATATAGATATTTTCAGTTATCAAATCTCTCTCGTTTTTATATATATTTCCTTACAGTCCATATATCTTACTCTTTTGCATGCTTTATATTTCCTAACATGATATGAACTGCGTAAGATGTATTGTGCTCGTTCCTGTCCTGACTGGACTTGTTAAAAATATACAGATGATGATGGTGACTGCCCTACCTTCTATGGGGCATATGAGGGTGACATTCAGGAGCATAAGGAGCATCTAGCTCAGTAAAGGGTGCCTAGTTTAGTCTAGTACTTATAGCTTTCAGTTTGTATCGGATTGTTCCGATTGTTAGTTGAGACTTAGTTATATTCAGGACTTGTATTTATTTGGGTTGGATATCTATATGTGTGTTGTGATGACTTTACTTGTATATTCAGTTCTTTCTTTTTATCTTATTCCATATCGTGCTCTATCTTTCCTATACTTGTGATTGAGATATAGAGTTGAGATGTTATATTATACCTCCATACGGAGATGACAGGTTTATATATCTTGTTATTAGATGTTAGATGTTATAGATGACCTATACAGCGTTCTACCATCGACACTGCGGCGTAGGCTGGACGTACCCACGTTCTCGTGCCTCTAAACAGGATGCAGGTCATGACATATTATGTACCTTGTTGCGTTCCTCTGAGGACCTAGTTTCCTTCTAGGTTGGCTGAGTAGATTTTATTGAGCATCATGCTTGATTGTTGATGATATTCATTTTATTACAGGTATTCAATCTTTCAGAGTTACATGTTTCATTTACTGTTATTTGTATCTGCTTAGTAGCCTAGTATTTATCGACTCATATTATTCATTTAGAGTCTATTCGGGCAAGTATGATTATTGGGCTGCAGACTAGTATTCATATTTTCCTTTCTTATGTTTTTGTTACTTGGATTGAGATATATAATTGATGTAGTAATAGTTATACCATTTCGAACAACTTATACGTATTCTAGTCGGACTAGAGTCTGGTTGAATACATAGCTGGCCAATGCCACGTGTCTCGGTCCCGTATATTTTGGGACTGAAGCATGACAAAATAATATACATAGTAGCAAGTATGATAATTTTAATGCTCATTAGGACTATGCTAAGTTTAAGTATCATACTATAGTGATTGTCACGTCCCGCTCCCGTAGGAGCGATCGTCCTCGCTAAGGCGTGATACCGCGTGAGCCTAGAGTGCACTCACGCAAGGTAGGTCCATAACGACTGATTACAGGCTAAGCGACAGGGGTCGTCACATAGAAGTCCCAAGCAGAAACATTGAATAGTCAGTAGCAAAAATTTGAAGCAAAACACAAGTCATGCAAAATACTCTTTTATTGATATTGAACAAAGATTACAATGTGGGCACGAGGCCAAATTACAAGTCTTTCAAGCTTACTTTTCTCTCATATTACAAGTCGCTCTGCTCTCTCTCATTTCTCAATACAAGCTTCAAGGCGACGAGTGGCAGACTCTTCGAAATGGCGATGTCCATACATTATGTCATGTATAAGTTTTGACTCCATACGGCCGTATGCCTCGAAACGCCAAGGAACACCATGCCTCGACGCATCCAAGTGAGCTCCGTGCCATCGAACTTCTACCTATGCCTGTACATGAAAACTGTATGGGTGTCAGTACTCAACTATACTGGTGGAGTGAGTTCCTCGCCCACCCAAACAAAACCGACACATTCAATTACTTTGTGCAACTTAATCCCTTTTGATTGTTTTTTAATCTAGCTTTAGGATCAATTTTAGGACAAAGATGCCTCGGCCTATACTTGGAAACGCAACGACAGGGTCGTGCTATACTCTATTCGTGACTTCAATACATATTCGAGGTAATGCCTCACCAGGTAGAAACTTATGTAAACTCGGCCGTGCCAAGACTTTAACTTGTTTTTATGTGCCTCTAGACCATTCTTGTGCCACGACGTCAAGGGGACGACTCATGCTGTTCGTGCCAATAGACTTGATCGTGCCTTAAGATCGAGGTCGTGTCTCCCAAGGATCAACTAGACTTAACTCGGACTGACCAACCCAACTTATGAAACTTGCGTGGACAACTCAAACCCGACGCCTCATTTCTTGCTGAAGCACTTGTCTTTACTATAGCCAACTCTTAGCCTCCAGAATGGTGTTGCAACTATGTACACCTAGCCCGTATCGATTTAAGGATAGTGCTTGCTATAATTATACCATGTTAACCCAACTCGTAACTTTCTAGTACTCGACGCAATCTAAAGGCATACACGCGGATAGCCGCTCTTATGTCGACACATCTATATGAGCGGTTACTAGCAATGTCAAGCTATACTGGATCTTTGCATCCGGTGACCATTCATGTGCGAGGTACGAGCTCCCACCGAATGACCCGTAGCTTATATTATAATGGTTCACTTCAATCGATTCATACCGTCGATGAAGGTCGTACAATATCTGCAATTCCTCCTAGGCCGACACGAACCCGGTACCCCAGGATTGTTTGAGAAATTCCCCTTGCGTGCAAGTTGTCCAATGACCATGCAAGACTCAACTCGATCTACCAAGTACTTCCTTAATCATGACCATGTTTTCCAACTTTTTATCGAGACTCCCAAGTAGCGGGACCGATCTCGACGACAACCAGTCGCGTGGACTTCCTTATCGAGACTCCCAAGTAACGGGACCGATCTCGTGAACTTCCTTATCGAGACTCCCAAGTAGCGGGACCAATCTCGGGGACAACCAGTCGCGTGAACTTATATCGTTTAAAATCCAGGGAACGACTACTAAGTAGTCTTCCATCTTAACTTGAACATAACGTGTTCCTTTGACCGTGGCATGCTTTTCCTTAAACCAACTGTGGCATCATGCCTTAGACAGACCTTGTTAGCTAGACAAAACTATCACTTAAGTCACATACTTTATATGACGAGTCTTGAGATCGTGGGGCTATGTGACTTGACAATCGTAGACAATAGGGGATAGTGCTTGCTACGACTTTGATAGTCCAGCCAAACTCTTGTCTAACTTATTCGTGCAACGACTTGACGAACAAAGGCTATGCCAAGCCTCGCATCGTGGAAAAGTGTCGTGCATGTGTTCGACTTAAACAGCCAAGTTCTTTGGGTGCCTAAACTTAAGCCACAAGCCGTGCAATACGACTTAAACCACGGGACAGGCGAAGGCTATGCCAAGCCTTGGACGATGGGACCGTGCATGCTTATTAAGCATTCATGCGGGCGACGCCTATGACTTAGGCTAATTCTTAACTTCGTGGCAAGTTAAACCAACTTTTCTTCTCCCAGGCCACGGAACGAAGGATCGAGTGTCATTTTAAAAGCACGCTGAGCAAACATCTAAGCCGACCGTGGGATATTTTTTCATGTTCTAACACATTTCGACCCGACTTGGGATTATTCTCTTAGCTATGTTGATGCATCTCTTTTATTATCAAGCCTACTTTGCATTTAAAAACTTTTGTTTTATTAGTATGAAGTCTAAGCTGAGGCAAGTTCACCAAAGCCACCCACCTGAGCGAGTCTTCGAGCAAGCCGTTGTGTGGCTAAGTCCGAACGCCATCGATATTTCGATTCCTCCGATTGACTGAACGGGATGGGGCACTACATCATACACCACTCAGAAAAAGTTTCGTCCTCGAAACTAACTGAGTACTTACTCATCGACTTATCACTTTATTCAATATTCATAACTCTCGCATATACTACATCTATGTATTTTTTCAATCCAAGCCACGCTCGCTCTACCATCGATCTTTCCTTTAAAATACGATTTCAAAATCTTCGACACTTTTCCATCCTCAAGTCTTACTTGAATTCAACATATCACTTGGTTGGATCGTGCAAATATCCCAGGCGTCCCCAAAATACATGCATTTTAGCCAAACCGCATGATAGAGAATTCATCATTCTCACTCGAGTCGCATCGTGCACATATTCAGGCGTCCTTGAAATATATGCATGTCAGTCGAGTCTCGTGAGTGGATATTTCATATTCTTGAACCATTCCATTCATCAATACCGATATTCTACCTCAAAACATAGACATCTCGCCTAACTCGCTAGGCCATCTCGCTAGACTAACGTCAATTGTCAGGATTGGAATCATAGTTCTCCAACAATAATGCCAACACTGACCCCAATCCTAGGGTCAAACCAAGTTGATAGTACGGGATTTTCTACCCAAGCTCGCATCTCAGATTTCTAAACATCGAGTATATATATATATATATATATATATATATATATATATATATATATATATATATATATATATATATTCTATTCGCACTTGCAACACTTAGTCCAAGGGGTCCGAGTCATTCAGCAAAGCCATCCTACGTTGAGTTATGTTCAACCATTTCCTCGACATATCAATATCGTTCATCCAACATGCAACTTGCATAGTCAATCTTTTCAAACATATTCGATATAATCCGCCTATCTATTCCTCCCAAGTCAAGCACGCTACGACACGACTTGTCACTAAACTATATTTCTTATTTCATATTCCTTAAGTCATTTATCCCAATTCATGTAATCGATCACAAGGTCGTTTGACTTTAACAATATGTCACGTCTCAATCTCACGCAAGTTTGATTATCTACGGTGGGCATAAAATCACCATGCACGCTCCAGCGGGATAATCATCGTCATCGGGACGTAACTCTTACTTGAGTCCAGACTAAATCATTCTCGATATGCAGATTGGATGTCCTCAATCCTCAAGTTTACTCAATCATCAATCACAAGTCTGATCAATCCTCGAATCCACCTTCGCCTCAAACCACAAGTCGAAGCAATCTAAATTGCCACATCTTGATTTCCGAGTTCGATCGTTCCCCTGACATAAATCACTATGTCCGTGCTTACGCGGAACGATCGTCCCCAAATTCGACGTGATGTATGGACGAGGCTGGAGTTACGCTCGCGTGAGACAAAAGCGTCGACATTATGGTTATCGGCGTAACCATCAAGACACGATCATTTTCATCCAACATTCATTTCATCAAAATCCTAAGCATAGTATCCATCTGAACAATAATATTTTGTACGATCGTCATTCTTCGAATTAGAGTACCCCCGAGTTATCGCATATCGATCTTTGATATGCCTCAATACCATCGATGATATACGCAACCTAACGATCTTTATTTGCAACAAATTTTGAGTCGTGAGACTGATGTTATCGTACGAACTGGATAATCTCCTCCACATTCAAGATCAAGTTCAATTATTATCCCTCGAACTAGCTACATGTTCAATTCGTTTAAATCCAAAATCACGTACATTCATTCGACTATTTTAAGTCATCGAACAACGAATTTTATCAATTTGCCTCAATCATTGCTAACTCAAACCATCGAGCAACATCAATTCCAATCCTTAGAGTCATTCTCAAATATTCGAATCACTTTCATGCACATTATCGTCCAATCGTGCTAACTTTTTATATACGATTCATATCGATTTTCTCGATCAAGTCATCCGTTCGTACACCTTAACTTTTTTCGATTCAATCTATCTTTTTCTTTATCACTTACATTTCGCGCTTAATGCAAATTCCAATCCCGTGCGCGTCGATTATAATTTCGTTCGAATCAACTCGTCAAAATCTTAAAGATTATAACTTACTCAATGATACTCGATCTAAGGCTTTGCATACATGCGATGCTTGCTGATAGACTCATTGGCACCCCGCATCCTCAATCAATCAACATCCTCGAGGCTATCCGATACACCACTCAGGGATGAAGTCATTCGATCAATCCTCAAAATAAGTTTCGAATCATAAATAATTACTTCGAATTTTTGTTCGAGCCATTCCTCAAAAATTCGAGCACGATTTGCCTATGTCGCATCGACGATAATATCGTTCGATAGCACTTCTATAGTCATCCCACATTCTATGAATCGAGTCTAACTCATTCTTGTTCGACACAATTTGTATTTCGTACGCGACTTTGCTAAGGTCGTCACGATTCTTAGTGTATATGCCCAGTCCGACTTAGCCAACCGTTCTTTACTTGAACTTTTGTTCAACCAAATTTCTTTCGTACAATTTTATAAAATATTTAGACTTATTTTATGGACATACCGTAGGACATTTGAGAGAGAGCGCACCAACGATACCGATTTGTGGAACAACATCAGAGTTTATGGAATATTGGTGTTAAAGAATTCAATCGAAAGTCGAAGGACGTAAAGTCGTGCTCTGATACCATTATGTCATGCCCCTCTCCCGTAGGAGCGATCGTCCTCGCTAAGACGTGATGCCGCGTGAGCCTAGATTACGCTCACGTAAGGTAGGTCCATAACGGTCGATTATAGGCTAAGCGTCGGGGATCGTCGCACAGAAGTTCCAAGCAGAAATATTGAATAGTCAGCAGCAGAAATTTGAAGCAAAACACAAGTCATACAAAAGACTCTTTTATTAATATTGAACAAAGATTACAATGTGGGCACGAGGCCAAATTATAAGTCTTTCAAGCTCATTTTTCTCTTATATTACAAGTCGCTCTGCTCTCTCTTATTTCTCAATACAAGCTTCAAGGCGACGAGTGGCAGATTCTTCGGAATGTCGATGTCCATACATTATGTCATGTATAAGTTTTGACTCCATGCGGCCGTATGCCTCGAAATGCCAAGGAACTCCGTGCTTCGACGCATCCAAGTGAGCTCCGTGCCATCGAGCTTCTACCTATGCCTGCACATAAAAACTGTGTGGGTGTCAGTACTCAACTATACTGGTGGAGTGAGCTCCTCGCCCACCCATACGAAACCGACATGTTCATGTACTTTATGCAGCTTAATCCCTTTTGATTGTTTTTCTAGTCTTGCCTTATGATCAATTTTAGGATAAAGACGCCTTGGTCTATACTTGGCAACGCAATGACAGGGTCGTGCTATACTTTATTTATGACTTCAATACATATTCGAGTTAATGCCTCACCAAGTAGAAACTTATGCAAACTCGGCCGTGCCAAAACTTTCACTTATTTTTATGTACCTCTAGACCATTCTTGTACCAACGACGTCAAGGGGACAACTCGTACTGGTCGTGCCAATAGACTTGATCGTGCCTTAAGATCGAGGTCGTGCCTTCCAAGGATCAACCAGACTTAACTCGGACTGACCAACCCAACTTATGAAACTTGCATATACAACTCAAACCCGACGCCTCATTTTGTGCTGAAGCACTTATCTTTACTATAGCCAACTCTTAGGCTTCAGAATGGTGTTGCAACCGTGCACACCTAGCCTGCATTGATTCAAGGATAGCGCTTGCTATAATTATACCTTGTTAACCCAACTCGTAACTTGCTAGTACTCGACGCAATCCAAAGGCATATATACGGATAGCCGCTCTTATGCCTACACATCTATATGAGCGGCATTAGCAATATCAAGCTATACTGAATCTTTGCATACGGTGACCATTCGCGTGCGAGGTACGAGCTCCTACCGAATGGCCCGTAGCTTATATTGTAACGGTTCATTTCAATCGAGTCGTACCATCGATGAAGGTCGTATAATATCTGCAATTCCTCCTAGGCCGACATGAACCTGGTGCCCCGGGATCGTTCAAGGAATTCTCCTTGCGCACAAGTTGTCCAATGACCATGCAAGATTCAACTCGATCTACCAAGTCCTTCCTTAATCATGACCATGCTTTCCAACTTTCTATCGAGACTCCCAAGTAGCGGGACCAATCTCGACGACAACCAGTCATGTGGACTTCCTTATCGAGACTCCCAAGTAGTGGAATCGATCTCGTGAACTTCCTTATTGAGACTCTTAAGTAGCGGGACCGATCTCGGGGACAACAAGTCGCATGAACTTCTATCGTTTGAAATCTAGTGAACGACAACTAAGTAGCCTTCCATCTTAACTTGAACAGAACGTGTTCCTTTGACCGTGGCATGCTTTTCCTTAAACCAACTGTGGCATCGTGCCTTAGACAGACCTTGTTCGCTAGGCGACACTATCACTTAAGTCACATACTTTATATGACGAGCCTTGAGATCGTGGGTCTATGTGACTTGACAACCGCAGACAACAGGGGACAGTTGTCACTCTCGTTTCCCGTTATACGTATTTTCATTATACGTGTACGGATTTCTGATATTTGTCAGGTGGATCGTAGTTAGACTTGTCTTGCTTAGCCTAATCTTGGTTTAATCTTGCCTTGGTTTATTTGGTTTGGTTCAACATGACTTGGCTTGGCTTGGTTTGGTTTGAGATGAGAAGGGGTTGATATATAAGTCAACTTCTCTCTCTCATCCATAACTTTTATTTACTTCTTCATCTTCTTCATTTACTCCTCCTACCTACACCCAAGCCCTGGGCAAGTGCAACTTGCTTCATGATGGATCTCAAATTTTACTTTTCTATTGTCTTCCTTATTTGATTCTAAGCCTTTTTAGAACTTGTCATTTTTGGTTTTGATGGATGGATTTTTGTAGATCTAAGTTTTGATCTTTTCTCATTCTTCTTGGTTTTGATCTACTAAAACTTGGTATTTTTGAAAACTAGTTGCTTCATGTTGTAGGAAATTTCGTTCTACCCAATTTTGACCTTTGAAAAGTTAGATTTTAATTTATTTTGAAGGAATTATGGACTTTTGAAGTTCATGGGTCCAACCAAGCATTTTTATGCTGGTTGGAGAAGATGAACAGTGGTTGCGCGCACTTTTTAGTGCCGCACCATCAGGTTGCGTGGGTTCTGGCGCAACCTAGCGTGCACAAACTAGCTTGTCGCACCCCAGTCAGGCGCAACCCGACCTTGTGCAGCTCAGTCTGGCGCAACCTAGCCCAGCGCCGCCTTTGGCCCTGGCGCAACCTAGGCCAGCGCCCCCTTGGGCCCTGGCGTAACCTGACATGACGCACCCCAGTCGGGCGCAACCCGACCTCGTGCAGCTCAGTCTGGCACAACCTAGCCCAGTGCCGCCTTTGGCCCTGGCGCAACCTAGCCCAGCGCCCCCTTGGGCCCCGGCGCAACCTGACCTGGCGCACCCAAGTGCCTAGCGCACCCCAACATGGCGCAACCTAACTTAAGCGCCCCTGTCCCCCTTGGCGCCACCTGTCATTTCCCTGGCGCCACTTGACCAGCGCCACTTGTTGCTATGATACCCCTTTCCCCTTGCCCCATCATGTTATCATAGTTCTCGTTGTATATGCCTGTGATCTTGCATGTGACTTGTACTTGACCTATCTTGTGACGACCCGACTCGATAACTTGTTGAGCATAGCATGACTTGCCAGTATTAATGTTGGCATGGACGTGACATAAAAATCTGGATAGTGGCCCGTCGAGGCGCACTCTTAACAAGCACTCTTGACATGATAAGTAACTTGATATGGCATGTATAATCTTGATAGTGTCCCGTCGAGGTGTACTCCTGGCAAGCAATCTTGACAAGTAATAAGTAACCTGACATGACATGATAATCTTGAACGTTGTTGCAACAGCTACCCTGACTTGCTAAGTAACTCTTGTCTTGACACCGTGGATAATTTTCTTGTTTGTGTCTGTATAAGCTACATATCTCGTCTTGTATCATGTCTAGGACATGGATTCCTAGTTACCACGGTCAGGGATTCATAATGAATCTGACTAGGTTAATGATTAGATTGATCAAGTAGTTCATATAGAGAGATTTTCTCAGTTACTGGCGATCCCGTTATCCTGGCCACACCAGAAGGACTTGTAGCCTGCCGACGAGTAGGGTACATTTCTAGCCCACTGTCAAGTGGAGAATTTCTTGAAAACATAAGTACTGAAAGTACACCAGTAAGCTTGATAACTCTCGTAACTCTAATAAATTTCCTCGCCTGGATAACCTGGATAGTCTCCAGGGCTTGTGACTGCGAGAACATCTCAATTGCATCTTGTTAGTAACTAAGCTTGTGATAATCCTAGTTAGCTAACAATAGCAAACCGTATGACTTGATTGGCCGTGCTTGAAAGAATTATCTCATGATTAATATGGGAATTATATTCTACCTCTTGTTCCTCCTACGACAGCTAATGTTTTATGTTAACTCGGTCCCTAATGTTATTTAACTATGCTCTTTTATCAGTTCTTCTTTCATTATATGCTTGTTTTAGTTCCTAACTGAAGCCTCCTTTGTGGCACTTGCTCTTTCTGGGGTCTGACCCAGCTGGTTTTGTATGGCCAGATTTCGGAGTGATACCCGAGGATCTTCCTGCTTATTAGCCAAATAGTGAACACCAGACGTAATCCTGGCAACGAGTGGGTTTCTTATTTTGCTCTCCCACTCTATTGTAAATTATTCTTTTGAGGTGTTTAGCCGTCGAGCAAGTGTTAGCTCGTGTTGAAACTTAATTTCTGTTTGCCTAAGGGCTGTAACATGATTGACAAATCCTAGGGTTAATCATGTATGACTTAACTCTTGCTAGTCTCGCATTTTGTATGACTAGCTTCATGATCATCTGAATATGTAATATTTGTGACGCCTTATTTTGTATGTCTGATGATCTTATATCTTGTAACAATTACTTGCTTGTTGAGATTGAGATACTAGGCTTGTTCATGACCATAAGAGACTATTGGCTTGTAGATAAATCCTCATGCATCTAGACAGCCATGACTGTATATCGAAGTGGATTGTACTTCGATGTACGTAGCTGGCTGTGTCTGTCCCCCGCTCTCCAGTATTCTGGTTCTGGGACGTGATACGGTTAAAGTGGTGGCCCATGCAGGGCTTGTAAATCAAGATGTGTGAGGGTTTCACTGAATAGATGTCTCAATCAGCACTCGCCCTTGACCTCTACTCGTGTCTTCTAATCTTTCCGAAATCTTGACCTGATCACATGTTTATATCCTCGATCTATCATGGTCCTTCCTTATTGTTCCTTATGTCGTTTCTTCAGCAGCATTATTCCTGGTCCTACCGATCAGCAAGGCGGAGCACCTCCAGTGGACCAGCAGCAACCTGGGGACCAAGCCCAGCACTCAAGAGCGGCCTCCTGAGTCATATATTCTGGGGATCTAGAGCCCCCAGTTCAGCCTACAGACCCTGATAATGGAACCCTGGTGGGTCTCATCAGGGAATTGCTTGCATCTCAGGATCGTTGGGGCGATGCCCTGCACCAGATAGTACAAGATGCCATGGACAGAGTTGGTTATCAAGGGAATAATACGGCTAACAGCTTCAAGCGTCTGAACCCTCCTTTCTTTGATAGAACTGAAGATGCTATTTCTGCTGATGCATGGCTTCACGACACAGAGGTTATCCTGGAAGTAGCTATGATTCCTGAGGGTGAGAAGGTGGCCGTCATGCACCTGCAGTTATTAGACTTAGCCCGCAGCTGGTGGGCGATAAAAGCAGTTGGATTGGCGACGACTGTCTTATGGGCGGTATTCAGCGATAAGTTCCAGACGAAGTACTTTAATGCAGTAGCTCGGTATGATTTGCAGACCATATTCAGAAATCTCAAGCAGATGGAAAGGACGGTTGATGGATATGCGGCCGAGTTTTCTAGGCTTAGTCGATTTGCTCCCACCTTGGTGGTGTCATGCCCCGATCAGGGAAATCGCTCGTCCTCGCTAGATTTTACCCGAATCATCGTCCTCGCTGGGATGTAATGTCGCACGAGCCTGGAGTTGCGCTCGTACAAGGCAAGATAACAGGTTCATATAGTATTTATCTCAAATTGATAACATAAGCAGCGGAAGGAAACAAAGTGTAACATAAAAATCTCTTTTATTGATAACAAAAGATTACAAAGGCTCTGAATAGCCCAACAAATATGCCAATTGGCTACAACGCTCATGATCTCTCTAGCTCACAAAGAATTTCATTGTTCCATACATTATACCTCTTTATAGCCACCAAGTAGTCTTCGGCCGAACATCTCCATGTCGCAAGTCCGAACGCCTTTGCGGTAGCTCCTCCTGAACGCCAAGGACTCCATGCCTCGGCACGTCCAAGCCAAGCTCCGCCCCAAGCCAAACATACCTGAACCTGCAGGCAAACTAGTGGGGGATTAGTGCTTTCGTCCTCGCTTCGCACTGATCAAGACCCGCTAACACCCAAACCAAACACTAAATATATTTAGTGAAACATGCATCTTAATTTGTGATCTTTCTATTTAGCCTTAGGGTCAGTTTATGGCAATACTCATGCATAGCAACTTATTATAAATGTGTCCGATACCGTGTTCCTACGGCAGATACAGTTAGCCATAATATGAATATAAACATAGTGCGTGCTCCTCTCCGTCCCATGTTGCCCAGCCTGCAAGGGTTAGAACTTTACATAAGAAATCATACAACTCACGTAACATTCCAATCATAAACTTAGACAATGCATAAGGGTCGCAGGCCCTGCGCCTGCACCCAACTCTCATCTCAGCCCACCGACTCTATCTATATGAAGGTCACGGTGTTTTGTACCGTAATAGACTTGGCATCTCTTATGTGTAAGCCTATGATCACTTTGATACGGGTTGCGAGCCTAATATCTGAAGGATCCCAAACTTACTGATATCATAGCTTATCATAACACTGCCCGGTCGTAAACCGCCCGAATGATGTGCACCATAAATACCACACATAATTTCCTCCTAGGCCGAACGGTCCCGGTGCCCCGGTCGTAACCGTCTGAGGGAAGCCGCACCCGTGCACGGGCAATCCGAGTCCATTGACCATGCAATACGCACCATAGCATACAAGTCATACATTCCAACCAATCTTACGTTCCATAAATATAAACATATCCATCTCTTTCTTAAGTCCCTTCGGCGTTATGCCCCAACATATCCATATTGATGTACGACGCCCAACGGCTTAGACTCCTCGTACTCATACTCAACGCATTTCATTCATAGTTGTTCACATAACCGTGGTTCTGTAGTTACTTAGTCACTTCGTAGCTTTCGTGCACGAGGGCACGCTTAATGCCATAATCAATGTCCTAGACTTAGTGTTCAATGTTCTCGGAGCTGTGCACGTAGTGCACATCTCGATATTGTCTTTCAATGTTCTACCACCACCGCCCTACCGCGACCCATACACTTGGTGCATGTTGCTTCAATTGTTCAATGTTCAATGTTCTATCTTAATGTTCAACACATACTAAGACACTTAATCGTCGAGCCACGCTCGCTAACTCAATAGCAACTTACGCATACGATGATATGTTTTATTAGACGTGAAAGAGTAGAGAGAGAGAGTCAAGAACCTGCCCACCTTAAGCCGATACGCCTTATCGTTTCTGTAACACCCAGTTTTCTAAAATGAGGTAATTTTGAAATTTTGTAATTTTAATCATTTATTGATTTGACATTTAAATCATGATATGATTTTTGGTAATTTTTAAATCATTTTAAAACTATTTAAAATCATGACTTGTGATTTTGATGTTTTGCTAGTGAAACCCTAGAGACTGTTTGACCTAGAGCCTAACCATGTGATTAGGATATTTTAATGTCATTTCTGGCCTAAGAATATTTTGCATTTGACCTCTTTAAATTATTTTGATATTTATTGCGTTGGTGATTGTTGATTTTGACCTTTGATAGGTGTGATTTTATGATGATTTTGTGTCCGTAGCGGACACGTCAGTTTTTATTTACAAATGTTTGATGTGCCTCAAAGAAATTTTTTTATTGCTATTTTTTTTGAAAAGTATTTGAATGAGATTGTTTTCTTCATGTGTTTCCTGTGATTGCTTTGTTTTAATTTCGAGGACAAATTTTTTTTTAAGGTGGATAGATTTGTCACCCCCAGTTTTCAGAAACATGAGTATTTTTGTCATTTTATATTTTTGAATTTTTTTAAAATTTATTTTATTATTTATGATATTATTTTGGGGTTGAAATTTATTTTATTATTTATGATATTGTTTTGGGGCTATTTGAGTCGGGTTCGAATTTCAACTCAATCCGACTTGAAACGGGGACCCGGGGGGTAGTTTGACTCTAGTGGGACCCACACACTAGTTAGGCATGGCCCACATGATATTAATTTTAGTCCACATGATATTAATTTTAGTTAGTAGTTAGACTAATTATTTACGGATAGGTTTAGTTTAATTAGAGACTTAAAACTAGACTAAATTGACCTCAACCTTTAACCCATTCCTAATTTAAATCAAATAGATTAGTGGAGGGAATTTTGGACATTCAAATAGGGGACACCTCACCCTTTTTGGGCAGCCACTTAGGGGGGGGGGATAAGGAATGAGTCACTCCTTCATTCATTTGTTTTCATCCACTTTCTCTCTCTTGTTCTTCCCCAAATTAATTTAGAGATGAACCTCCATTGATTTTATCTCCAAATTAACCCCTTCTTCCACCAAATCTTCTTTATTTCTCTTCTACTCCATGGTTAGAGGGTGCTAGCCAAGTTTGGGAGGATTCGGAGCTCGTTCGTGTCCTTTTGGAATCTCTACGTGTCGGTGCCGTATCAGAAGGCTTTTCCTTTGAATCTCTCTCCCGGAAGGTATAATCTCTCCTCTAATCCATCCCTACATGCATATAGAAATATTTTGAACCCATAGGAATGACCCCCATGGTTGTATCTCCATTTATGTCCATTTCGTGTCCATTTGGAGGTCATAGGAGTGTCCTTTGTGTTGTGGTTGTGTCCATGTGGGAAAACCCCAAATTTGGACACACTATGTGTTGTTGTTATGTATGAATGAATTATTACATGTTTAATCTCATATTTTTGTATTGGAGATGTATTCTATAGTGTCTCATATATATATATATATTAGTGTAGAGAGTGAGTTCTTGATATATTATGTTATATACTTGTGTTTCTTTTGTCTCAAACTACCTAAATTCGTCATAATTTTTATCCACGTTTTTAGTAGCGAGAGCAACTTAGAAATGCCATAACTTTTAGCTCATAACTCCAATTAACCTTCCATTTTTTTAAAAGAAGCGTATCGAAGTTAGCTTTCCAAATATATATTTTAATAAGCCAAATTCGTTCTAAAACTTTCTGTAAAATTATTTGAGTGTCAGCTGTATGAAAGACGAACGCGTTTTGGTGTTTTTGCGATTCCGGGAGCTTCCGGACACGAAAATGCGATCCGTTTAAAGTTTCGGAAATCTAACACAAATATATATAACATATTTTAATCCTAGAATTTAGTGAATACACAATTGGTACAGTATTGGTTTTAAGTAGAAGAGTGATTATACGATATATGTATTTTGTGTAACCTATGAGCCTATGTAGTATGGATATTAAATGAATATAGAGTATGTAATGCATGATATGTTAGATGAATGAAATGATATATATATGATATATATTCTCTTTACATTAATGTATATATATGGTTGAATGCAAGCATGTAGAAATGCAATTAATATAATATATATAAGCAATGCATGAATAAAAGAATGAAATACAATGTATGCATGAAAGTATATAATGAATGCTAGATATGAATACAAGATATATATGTAATGATAGATATGAATGCATAATGTATAAATATTGTAATGCAATATATAATGATAACATATATGGTAATGTAGAGTATATGATGCAAGCATGAATGAATGGAGGAAATACATGTATATATGTAATATAGAATGTAATATATGAATGCAAGCATGCAAGATAATGTATTGTATCCATATATGATGTATTCAACTTGAAGATAATATAATATATGAAAGGAATGAATGATAATATATAACATGATATGTAAGGTAATGCAAGGTATGAAATATATGATGTGTGCATGTTTGTATGTCTCTATGTTAATGTATGAAATGATATGAATATACAATGTATGCATATGTATAAAACATGTAGGTAATGCATAGATGCATGAATGAAATAAATATTTGCAATATGTTAATATAAATACAAGTATCTAATATGCATGAATGTAAGTATAATATAATACAAGTATACATGTATGTATCATGTAAATATAATATACATGATATGTATGTATGCATGTATACAAGGTAAGTATGTATGTATGTATTTCTATAAACTGAGTTAACCTATAACCTTTTACACACATGCATTCATACACCCTTTGACATCATGTATCTCATGTCACATACACCTACCTATCACTAAATTTTAGAACATTAACACATATCCTTTCACACACATGCCAAACACACACATACTTACTTACTCTTTTACCTCTCTTTCTCTCTCTATATATATATGTATGTGCCTATATATATAGCTTTCCTATATATATATCTATGTATATGAATATGTGAATGTGAATAATATATATATATATATATTATATGACTAAGTTTGTCTGCCTTGTTAGCTTATGGTTTAGTTTTGTGCTTGGTTTAGCAAGTGACTTAGGCTATGAGTTAGTAGCTATCTTGGATACTTGATTTGCATATACTTAGTTTGTTTAGACCTAGAATAACTTGTTTGACCTAATTTAGACTTGTTAGACCTAGTTTGACCATAGTTGACCTAGGTTTGACTTTCAGGGTTGACCAAGTTGACCAAGAGTTGACTTTGGTCTAGATTGACCTAGAATCATGTAGAATGCATAATAGAACTTCATATTGCCATTTTGGACTTGTTGTGACTTGTGCTGTTCTGATTAGGAGCCAGACACCTCTCCTCGGATATTATATTTACTTTGGACATTCAGACACCAGACGAGTACATTCTCTGATCATTTCATATCCTGCTTAGAATTATTTCCTACATTAAATTACTTTACTTGTTACTGTCACGTTGGTCACACTGATTGGTACTATACGGATCCCTTCTTGAGATGTTATCCTTAGGGAGCATCAGGTACTACATGTTCTGTGCGTTTACTTACATGACGTATCACTATGCTTCACAGGTTCTTTGATCACTTGTGACATATACCCTTATGATCACAGAGTCTCCTAGAATCTCTTATCCCATTTACTGGGTATCCTAGAATCTCCTAGAATCCCCATTTTTGGGACATCCATGTATCACCCTTCGGGGGCTTTGCGTGGAATCATAACATAACTTGGTTGGATCCTTGTGTACTGATTGGGGGTACGGGGAGTAGAAGTAGACATGTGAATAATACCCAAGTAGTATCTTATCAGAATCTCTTCCATAGTGTCTTATCAGAATCTCCTATGCCATTTACATGTCTATATTGTACTCTGTCTCACTAGCCACTGTTAGTCTCTATTTATAGTAGATATTTCTATTACAGCTCTCTCTCTGTTTACATACAGCATTTCTTTCAGTACTTGTATCTTACTTTACTGCATGATTATATTTTCTAACCTGCTATGAACTGTTGAGATGTACTGTACTCGCTCCTGTCCTGGCTGGACCTGTTGAAAATATTATAGAGGACGAGGAGGAGGCCTGTCTGGATACTTTCTACGGGCAGTCTTAGATGATACTTGCGAGCTGGACCTAGACCTAGCTCTAGCTGAGGATATCACCCCGATTGCCTAGACTAGATTAGTTAGGCTTATCTTACTTTATGCAGTCTTGAGACATGTTTAGCTAGACTTTATTCTGAGTTCTGAGTTGTATATATTCTTTCATTTCTGTATCTGAGACCATTTACTTCTGGATATTTGCTGGAATTATCTTAGACTACTTTATCACCTATTATTTCCTTGATTTCTATTTCATATCGTGCTATCTCTTCCTTAGTTGTGATTGATTTTATTACTACTATGTCACCCCCATTCGGGGAGTATAAACTGTATAGATATATATTATTAGATGTATGTTGACCTAGGACAACGTTCTACCGCCGACACTGCGGCGTAGGCTGGACGTACCCACGTCTCGTGCCCTTACTCTAGGGTGCGGGTCGTGACAGTTTCGCCGAGCTGAAGCGGCTCGCTTCTATAACTTTGTCGCATAGCTAACTCTCAGAATTAGCCATTCCTTTACACTACTCGGTTGATTTGGCCGATCGCGCCCATGCCACAATCCGTTGTAAGGCCACCATTTGGTTTTGCGGACACTTTGTTGAATAAGGCAAAATACTGACCTCTTATCGTCCAGCGTAAAAGCATAGCCTGCACACCAGATCAACTAAAAGCAGCACTTGCTCAACGGGACTTATCCTTTGCATCGATTCGATCCATAGGTTCCAATCGACTCAAGGCTTACCTTTGGCCAACGTAACACTTGCATCGATTCGCATCGATACCTCATCGGGTCAATGCAACTCTTCGAGTCAACGACTCATCATATTACACCGTGCGGAGCGGGGCATTACATAATATACCACTCAAAACAAGGTTCGTCCTCGAACCGAAACCAACACTTAATCCAAGTGTCTCGCTAGATCGTTTCACGATCTCGTGCTACTACCGTTGGAATCATACAACTTAGTTTGGATCATACACATATTTTAGGCGTCCCACCAATATATGCATTTCAGCCAAGCTCAGTTGTAGGATATCGGAACAACTAACAAGCTCAACTTAAATCTCAAACACCAATCAGTCCGTACTCGACTTAGTCAGACCTTAACACAGATTCTAAAGTCCTGCTCGCAAACATCTTCACATATAACTTGATCCAAACCATAACTTCGATCTTATAAGTTTCTCGACGGCCATCTAACGCATGCATTGCATTAAGCCGTTGCGCATCCGATCGCAACAATTTTCTGCAATGCCTACTCGTCCAATCGTTTCCTATCTCTCACATAACTCAAGTCTTTCTTCCAATCATTCATAACATTTGGCCTTAATGACATGACTAAGTCCAACATGTCACAAATTCCTTTGCCTACAATCCGTACTAAGTCTTGCACACCACTATCCCAACACGACCCACGTTCTTGAACTGTCTACGCATCGCATCTGGGGCTACCCCCGCTAGATAACTTATCCAGATATCATGCTTAATCTCTTCCGACACAAGAGGTCCACTTGAGTCTACGATGCTCAAGGCAATAATCTTTCTGACCCAAGGTCTCTTACGGTACGTCCATCTCCTATTCTCGACCGAGTATGAATCCTTTACTCAATTCTCGAATCAATCCCGACTAGTTCGTTTCGTAATATAGACAGCGCGCTCAACGCACATAGCCTAACCGTTACTCAAGCCGAACTACGACACAACTCTTAGGGTCGTTCTACTATCCGTCTCTCTCAAGTATTGCAGGATTCTTGTAATCGCCTTACCGCATCGCTATGCTAAGCACGTTCCTCGACATCTATTCGATCATCGACCAACCAAGTCTACTTACGTACTTATTCGATCAATCATAAATTTTCTTTCCTGACCGTATCGTTCTAGTCGAAGGCTACTCACTAACTTACAAAACACGATACTCACTCGCTTAGACTTATCCTCAACATGCACTACATCATTCCTCCTCCTCGATAAAATTTCTTATGCGACTTCATTGGGTCATCCTATAGGACTTCAATATTCACTTTATTTGGGGGTCAAGTCTTCTAGGGTCATCTGCCCCGAAACTATGCTCGATAATTGAAGATCATCAACGAGGGACAGTTACAATGAACCATGCTATATCCTATCGCGGAGCCAAATCAATTCCCTGACACTTCCTATGGGACTTTATCCAATCCGACAAAATTTACCAATCCATAGTTTATCTACCCCCCGCGCAACTGATACGCCGTTACTACTTGAATCACTTACGCACTACCGTCACCAATATCGCAACCTAGCAATATTTGTTCGCCTTTGTACGAGTCTATCCACTCACGGCCCATATCTGATGCTACTTCTAGGCTTATCAGCACAATCCTCAAATTCACCTTCATATCAAACCACAAGTCGAAACATACAAAGTGCCACGTCCCGATTTTCCGAGTTCAACCATTCCTGCGACATAAATCACCATGTCCGCGCTCACGCAGAACGATCACTCCAAATCCGACGTGACGCATGTACGAGGACTGGTGTTGCGCTCGCACAAGATAAGAACGTCAACATAGTGGTTATCCACAAAGCAATCCAGACACTTTCGTTTTCGTCCAAGTAATATCCATCCACTCTTAAGTTCTTCCGAAGCATTCCTATTGTTATCATCCCAATTGTCATAACTTAACTTGCATCTTATTCATCCAACAATAATGCTCAACACAATTTTCGTTCATTCGATCAGAGTATCCCCGAGTTATTGTATATCGTCTTTGATACGCCTCAATACCATCGTCAATATGCATAACTTGAATATCTTCCTTTCTTATAAGCTCCAATTCGTTGCAATCACTGTCATTATCCAAACTCGAATACGAATCAAGTCTTGCACACATCAAGATTCATTCAGCTGTAACTAACTATCATCATTGTGATACAATTTCCAATTCACATATCCATTCTCATATTCCTAACTCGTACTTTCAATCGTGCTACCGACTCATCGCGCTAACCCAAATTCGTTCGTACGATTTCTTTGTACCTACTCAACACGTTTCGAACAAGCTTCCGTACTGACTTAACTCAACGCAAATTCGACCGAGTCAATTATTTCCTCGATGCAATATTTCTCTACTATGCTCAGCTTATCGTTCAACTTATACTTAACGAACTCTCGTCTGACGTATCCTCCGTAGATATGACTTCACACATAATTGTTCGACTCAATTCATCGAAGCATACTTGTATCGACTTCTCTCAAGTCATTCCCACTCAAGTCTCGGTACTACTCCGTCCGTTGATGACAAACCTATCAGAATCGACATAATTGTCTCAACATAATTTATTGCAAGTTACCAAACGGCTTAACATAGCTATCGCTAAGTGGTATCCCATATACCACTCAGGATCGAGCCTATCGTTATCGATACGATGCTTAACTGCACCGATCGCACAAGTGGTATTGCATATACCACTCAAAATTGAGTCATTACTCGACTTTACACTCCGTATAGGTCCGACATCTATCTTCCAATTAACTATCTTGTATGGCGATCTTTCTGATCCCACTCTAGCGTTCTTCTTACTCAAGTTGGCACAATAACTGGACCAATATGCCCTATCTTTCGCTCAAGTTTGACATATATTCCGTCTAACCGTACCTTAGCAATCATATCGATTACACACGCAACATTCGCTTATTTGAAGCTCAACGTGACATTCGGCCAACATACATGTTCGCCTACTCAACTCGACTTAGCGACCAAACTCGACTCGTTACTATCACATTCGTGATTCTTCCAATCTCACTCGTTGCAACTCGTGCAATAACTCATTCTCGATACTTAAGGTCTTTACTCAATCTCGTGCAATATATCGCTATCCATCCGCATAGCCATACAACACGTATCCTACCATGTTGACTCGTTGTGTCGATGAAACGAACGATTCACGACTTGCTGCACTCCGTGCAACCGACACACATAACCGTTTGCATAGCAACATAACACGCATCGCCTCACATATCGATCCGTTGCACTTTGTGCAACCAACAACACACATATCTCCTCGCACTTCGTATGACCAACAACATGTATTTCTTTGCACTTCATGCGATCAACAATACGTATATCATTGCACTTCATACAACCAACATCACCATATTCGTTGTACTTCGTACGACCAACATTCGTGCAACCAATATTCTCCGATGGCACATGGAGATAGCACGATAGTCACGACATACTTGTGGCAGACGTACTCACCTAATATAGACTTATTGTGTTGAACATCCAATGTAGCATCGGGCAGATCCATGAGCCATACGATTGCAGAAACAACTTAGAGTCAACTGAATTTCGATATCGAAGCAACTGAGGGTCAAAGAGATTCATTCACGGTCCAGAGGATGGAACCGCTCTGATACCAACTTGTCACGTCCCCGATCCGAGAAATCACTCGTCCTTGTTAGATTTTACCCGAATCATCGTCCTCGCTGGGGCGTGATGCTGCACGAGCCTGGAGTTGCGCTCGTACAAGGCAAGATAACATGTTCACATAGTATTTATCTCAAATTGATAACATAAGCAGCGGAAGGAAACAAAGTGTAACATAAAAATCTCTTTTATTGATAACAAATTAAAGATTACAAAGGCTCTGAATAGCCCAACATATATGCCAATTGGCTACAATGCTCATGATCTCTCTAGCTCATAAAGGATTTATTGTTCCATACATTATGCCTCTTTATAGCAACCAAGTAGTCTTCGGCCGAACATCTCCATGTCGCAAGTCCGAACGCCTATGCGGTAGCTCCTCTTGAACGCCAAGGACTCCATGCCTCGGCACGTCCAAGCTAAGCTCCGCCCCGAGCCGAACATACCTAAACCTGCAGGCAAACTAGTGGGGGATTAGTGCTTTCGTCATCACTTCGCACTGATCAAGACCCGCTCACACCCAAACCAAACACTAAATATATTTAGTGAAACATGCATCTTAATTTGTGATCTTTCTATTTAGCCTTAGGATCAGTTTCATGGCAATACTCATGCATAGCAACTTATCATAAATGTGTTCGATACCGTGTCCCTACGGCAGATACAGTTAGCCATAATATAAATATAAACATAGTGCGTGCTTCCTCTCCGTCCCATGTTGCCTAGCCTGCAAGGGTTAGAACTTTACATAAGAAATTATACAACTCACGCAACATTCCAATCATAAACTTAGACAATGCATAAGGGTCGCAGGCCCTGCGTCTGCACCCAACTCTCATCTCAGTCCACCGGCCCTATCTATATGAAGGTCACGGTGTTTCGTACCGTAATGGACTTGGCATCTCTTATGTGTAAGCCTATGATCACTTCAATACGGGTTGCGAGCCCAATATCCGAAGGATCCCAAACTTACTGATATCATAGCTTATCACAACATTGGCCGGTCGTAAACTGCCCAAATGATATGCACCATAAATACCACACATAATTCCCTTCTAGGCCGAACGGTCCCGGTGCCCCGGTCGTAACCGTCCGAGGGAAGCCGCACCCGTGTACGAAAAATCCGAGTCTATTGACCATGCAATATGTGCCATAGCATACAAGTCATACATTCCAACCAATCACGTTCCATAAACATAAACATATCCATCTCTTTCTTAAGTCCCTTCGGCGTTATGTCCCAACATATCCATATTGATGTACGACGCCCAACGGCTTAGACTCCTCGTACTCATACTCAATGCATTTCATTCATAGTTGTTCACATAACCTTGGTTCCATAGTTACTTAGTCACTTCGTAGCTTTCGTGCACGAGGGCACGCTTAACACCGTAATCAATGTTCTAGACTTAGTGTTCAATGTTCTCGGAGCCGTGCACGTGGTGCACATCTCGATATTGTCTTTCAATGTTCTACTACCACCGCCCTACCGCGACCCGTACACTTGGTGCACGTCGCTTCAATTGTTCAATGTTCAATTTCTATCTTAATGTTCAACACATACTTAGACACTTAATCGTCGAGCCACGCTCTCTAACTCAATAGCAACTTACGCATACGATGATATATTTTATTAGACGTAAAGGAGTAGGAAGAGAGAGAGTCAAGAACCCGCCCACCTTAAGCTGATACGCCTTGTCGTTTCGCGGAGCTGAAGCGGCTCGCTTCCATAACTTTGTCGCATAGCTAACTCTCGGACTTAGCCATTCCTTTGCACTACTCAGTTGATTTGGCCGATCGTGCCCATGCCACAATCCATTGCAAGGCCACAATTTGGTTTCGCGGACACTTCATTGAATAAGGCAAAATATCGACCTCTTATCGTCCAGCGTAAAAGCATAGCATGCACACCAGATCAGCTAAAATCGATACTTGCTCAACGGGACTTATCCTTTGCATCGATTCGATCCATAGGTTCCAATCGACTCAAGGCTTACCTTTGGCCAATGTAACACTTGCATCGATTCGCATCGATACCTCATCGGGTCAATGTAACTCTTTGAGTCAACGACTCATCATAATGCACCGTGTGGAGCGGGGCATTACAGGTGGCGACCGAATTGGACCGAGCACATCAATTCCAGCAGGGACTCCACCTAGAGATCATTATATCAGTGGAGCAGTTTGAGCACCAGACGTTTTATGGCATCTTGCGAGCAGCAAAGTGGCATGAGTATACGTCCCAGAGGTTAATAGATCGAACTGGAGGATGGAAGAGGTCTTATGGACAGTTGTCCCAGTCATCAATACTAGCCCCGACAGCTAAGGCTTTGACCATTAGAGCTCCTAGGAGGGTGATCACAGTTTCGTTAGTTCAGCACTCGACACCGACGTACCCTTAACAACAGAAGCAGAAGCAGTCTTTCGCGATGGGCTGCACTCATTGTGGGAAACCAGGACACGTAGTCTCAGAGTGTCACAGAGCACAGGAGTTGTGCTTGGCTTGTGGGACACCGGATCACATGATAGGGTCATGTCTGCATAGAGCCAGTTTCTCTTCCTCAACCCTAACCAGTCCATCGGTTAGGGGACCAGCACTAGTACTGTAGCACCCAGTTTCTAAAGTGAGGGATAATTTTAAAATTTTGTAATTATAATCATTTAATAATGATATTTAAACTATGTTATAATTTTTGGTGATTTTTAGTTAATTTAAAACTACGACTTGTGATTTTGATGATTGACTAGTGTAACCCTAGAGTTTCGCTAAGCCTAGAGACTAACCATGACCAAGGGAGCCTAGTCATGTGATTAGGATGACTAATTATAACTTTTTAGCCTAAGGATATTTTGGTCATTTTGACAATTTTGTGAAATTGTAAATTATATTAATTAAATATGTGCTAGCTAATTATTTGAGACTTGACCTAGAGGTTTAGCCTAATCTAGGTTAGCCTTGAGTTTAGAATCTTGATTAGGATAACCTAGTAATGACAATATTAATAATATTTAGATATTTCTAATAGGATATTTTCCTTTAGGATATTTGTGAAAAAGAAAGCCTTAGGACTATTGGACCAATTGGAGGACTTGAAATTTGTTGGACAAATCTTAGCCACACATCTAAAACCCTAACCCTAACTATTCCTACAGCCATCAAGCCCATTCCCTCCCCATTTAATCACATCATCAAAGTTCTTGCCTCTTTCTAAATACCTACTAAGAACCCTACTTGTGTTCTTCCCCAAAACCTTCAAAATTCCGAATTTCTCCACCAAATGGACAAAACGAATTGCGTTGGACTCCCCTACAGCAGTAGAGGCTAGTAGGGGCTTGCTTGCAAGAAGTGGAGCGCGTTTGGACATCGCTCGAGGAAGGCAACTTCTCATTTCGGGAGCCTATTCATTAAGGTTTCACCTTGAAAAGGTAAAACCTATCAAACCCTAATAAATTCCCAATTTCTTTCCATTGATGCATCCATTTAGGGTTCCCCTAGGTGTAGCCCAAGTTTGGTAGGAAATCGTGTCCGTATCGGACATGTATCGGTATTTTTAAACACGTGTTCAATGAAATGTCACATAGAATTGAAAATCCGAATTGTGCAAAACTAATTGAACAAAAATGTAGATCTATATGTTTACTTTGAATCCCTCACTGACTGAGCACGATTTGGACTCGTGTTCGTGTCCAAAATGGACACGAACACGCTGTACGACACCCCCGTGCTGTGTCCTGCTACTCGGGTCCCCTATCTCACTGTACACGACACTTTGACACACAAAATTTGGTGTGCTCATGGGGGCCATGACTGTCAGGCCACCCACAAAATTTCAGGTGAAATGATTGAGTATCGAGGGAGTTCTCGATCTCGCACGGATCCTGCACTGTCACACACACACTGTACACGCGCGGAAAATCCGCTCGGATACGTCCTTGTATCTCGGACACGACACCACTTGGCCATGACTCAGGTACTTGGACACGTTCGCCTAGACCTACCCTAGCTACTGACACGTGCACGTGACACATGGATGTCTGTGTCATGTCATACTTGGGTCGACACCTGTGCACGAGGCTGTGCACTGCACAGTTTTGACACTATTGTTTTGACACCTCTGGACACGGTTTTTGGACACGTTACGACACGAATCATTCCCCCAGTATAGACACGCGTGTAGGCATAATAATCCCCAAGTATTTATGTATATATGCATGTATATTTATATGTATCCGAGTGTATATATATATATATATATATATATATATATATATATATATATATATATATATATATATTATAGTGTAATGTATATGTGTGTCTGTGTCAGTTCTTTGGGTTGGTCTGTGTCCTAGGTAGTGTATATATGTCTGTATAATGTATGTATATATGTCTGTATGTATATATAAGTTAATTTTTGTTTTGAATTCAGTTTGGGTTTTGGGTTGGATTCGAAATTGAAAAGGGGTTTGAAGGTTACACTGTTTTCAAAATAAAACTGAGAAATTTGGTTGTTTTATACCTGAATGTTAAAACTGATCTGAGATGTGGGTTGATTTATATAAACTAAGATCATTTAACCTGAGTTTTCTTTAAACTGAAAACTGGTATTGGTTTTAATGTTTAACCATATATGTACTGATTTATGAAACCTGAAAATGGGTTTAGATATTAAGGGAAACTGATTATTGGTTTGGTTCGATTATGAGACTTGAATTCAGAATTTGAACATTGATATTAAAAACCCTGAAATCTGAGAATGATATGGACTTATATCTATATATATGTATGTATGTTGGGTTTAGGTATAAGTAAAAATCTGAGAATAAAGTTTAATATAGAAAACTGAGATTTTGTTTATATAGAAAACTGAGTTTGGGTGTGATATTGAAAACCTGAGATTATGTACTGTTTACCTATGGTTTTCATAAGTTAAAACCTGAGATTGTGAATGGGTTAAATTGTGAATACAAGGCATGTACACCGGAATACAAACTGAGGTTCCATTATATGATTTTGTGAATGGGTTAACTTGAATACAAGGCATGTAAAACTTGAGATTTGGTTTATTAGAAAACCTGAGATTGAATGATAGGTAACCTGATATTATTGTTTAAACTGTAAAACCTGAGATTGGGATAAGGACAGTTGTGTTTGAGTTTTAGCCATACATGAGTGAGTGTGTGTGTCAAGAGTGCTTTAATGTCTGTGTGGCACATAGCCCATGAGTTAGTGGATTAGTTAGTTTGAGAGAGTGTGGGTTAGTGAGGTTAGTTAATGTAGGCATCAAGTGTTAGAGAGCATGTTAGCCCCTAAGTTAGGATGTTAGTATCCTAATGTGAATGTGTTAGTTAGTGTGATTAGGATATGGGTTAGTGTTTTGAATGGAAATTGAGATGTATATATATATATTATATCTATATGCCTTGGGTGATATTGGTTTTAGGCTTGGTTAGGCCTAAGAGTTGACATAGCCTAGATTAGACTAGTTGACCATTATCCAAGGTTTGACCAATATAGAGTCTGACTAGAGGGTTGACCTAGAGTTGACTATGAGTGGACTTTGTAGAAGCATGAAAAAGAAGAGAAAAATGATCCATGCGGCCAAGGAGCCGCATGCGGCTCAGGAGTCCCATGCGGCTCAAACACATAGGCAGCTCGAGTGGACTCCATGCGGCCCGCAGAGGGAAGCCACGTGTCTTTTCAGAACAGCTGTACCCAGTGTCATTCAAACACAATTAATGCTCTGACGGCTGACAGCTGACAGCTGACAGCCCAGACGTAAAGTAGTCATGATGACTGACACAAGAGCACTATCTTCCTAGGGAACTGGAGAAAATCCTCACAGCTTCGAGGCAAGTTTATGCGGCCAGACTAGACGAGTTCACGCGGCCAGTGCAGAGAAACCTATGCGGTTCAATCATGAAGGTCCCCCATGCGGCTCGGCCATGAAGAAACCCATGCGGCTCGGTCATGAAGACTCTCATGCGGCTCGGCCATGAAGACCCCCATACGACTCGGTCATGAACATATTCATGCGGCTCGGTCATGACAACCTTCATGTGGTTCGAGTATAGAGACTATTCATGCGGCTCGGTCATGAAATCTTTATACGGCTCGATCATGACGACCTTCATGCGGCCCAAATATGAACGCTCCTCATGCGGCTCAACAATGATGATAGGACACTTGTCCTAAAGATAATCAAATTTTAGGGTCAGATCCCAATAATTTGGGACACATGGCAAGAGAATGAATTAAATTGATTCATTTAGATTTGCGGACATCAGCAAATCATTATGATGGGGATTTATTACAATCAACATTAATTACAGACATGATATGGCATAATCCTCATTAAGGGCCCAGATCCTTCACGCTCAAGATTAATGGCCCAGATTGATCATTTACCAGGCCGTCGCCACTTAGAGAATGGGCAATCATTGCAAACCCTAATGATGCCTCTTACTATTATAAATAGCAAGGTGCCATTCCCTTGCAAAGGAGAGGCTCCCCCAATAATCAGAGAGAAAAAAAATACAGAGATCAATCCAGAGAGAGAGAAGCCAGAAGAGCAATACGAGGAGAGCAAGAAGAGCATTTCTTCGTCAACGCCAAGCATCTCGTCACAGGAGCCAAAGCTACGTCCGATCGTCCAAGGAGTAAGGCAGAGCTGCCGTCGCTTTGCCGAGCCTCTACCGTCACCCCCCAGAATCAAAAATAAACAATTGTACTTAGATTGCTGTACCTAGGTTTTCGTCCCTAGGCTTTCTTTGTACAAGCGAGTTTGTAACGTGAAGTAAAAGTCTAGTCCTCCCATAAAACTGTTCTGCTCTTTTATATTTCATGGCAAACACGATGGCGACTCTGCTGGGGACAAACTTCTCTACGACTGAGGAGTTGGTGACGCAGTCGGATGCAGCCAAGCTTGGCTCCACGCAACAGAAGATGGTTGTCCGTTTGGACCAACAGGAGTTTGAAGAAATGCTCTCCGACAAGAGCGCTGGCCCGGTCCAGAAGCAAGCCCGCACGAAGAAGGCCCGCAAGGAGTGGAGACCCCGATCATTCTCTCCTACTGAAGCTCTTGCAGAGATACCCTCTGTTGCTCATGACGGCAGGGGAAGACTCTCCTGCGGCCCCACTTCAGACCGTAGACAACTCTGTTGTCCCCAAGTCCGGCAGAAGAAAAAACTATGATGCTGGACTTGCAGGTGCAAAGAGGAACTCTATGCGATTCCAAGCCGCATAAGGGTGCTAGCCATGGAGAAAGCTCATGCGGCTACATCCGCCAGCCGCATGAAAAAAGCTCACACGACCACATCTGTCAGCCGCATAGCTTATGCGGCTACAGTAGCCAACCTGCATGGATAAAACTTATACGATTACTGAAGTCAATCGCTTGCAGAAAACCCATGCGGCCACAATTGCCAACCGCATGTGGCCAGCCTGTACGGTCGTGACTCCTAGTCGCACAAGAACAACTCATCCGACAGCTAAAGACAGTCCGCATGTAGACAGCCTGCACAGTTTCTAATCCTAGCCGCATAGCGTCTGTTCCACGCTTCTCTCGATCAGTCTTCGACCGTCTCTCATGCGGTCCTGAACCTGATGGTTCTCTGGATGATAAGCCAGACTCTGTGGTATCTAACTTGGACTCTTCCTATTACGCATCCTGTAAGTGCTAAAAGGAAGAAGTCTAGGGACAGCACGGGCTCACCAAGCCCAGTCAACTGCCCCAACCTCTGACTATCGGAGCGTCCCGCTGATTATCACTGCGGTCCTCTAATGGAAAGTTGTATAAAGCTACTTGTACCCTGCCCCCTACGGCCAATGGACGGGATAGTCATCAAGCATCTCCCAATAACGAACGAAGGCAAGTATACAAGCTACCTTCGAATCAGGGAGCAGGCGGAAGGCCTACACACTCGCGTGCCCGAAATTCCTGAGCCAGCAAAGCAAGTGACTTGCGTGAGGCCATCCTCCACAAACGCAAGGAAAGAGAAGATGTATCGGGGTGCAAAGAGTCCTCCTACGGACGTCACTGCACCCAAGTCATCGTCAACTGCTGCTGCAATAGCACGACGATGCAAGAAGACCGACAGTCTGTCTTTCAAAGACTGCAACAGCCATCTTCAGAAGACGAGGCACTACCCGTCGTCTCCTGCAACTCTGCTCGGAAAGTCCCCGCTGATGGAAGGGGAAGAAGACGAATGTTCCCAGCCCGAAGATCTCAACCACTGCGACTAAAAGACTGTCGTCTAAGCGGGTGCCCACCACCAGAGTTTTCCAAGGTACTCGCTCTAAGACGAAATCTGCTACAGTGGGGGATTCGTCGTCCATAACGCAGGGGGTTGCTGGGGCTGGGGGTAGCACCCTTCCGAGCCTCCACAGCAACCCAATGTTCCAAGAAGACGAGCCGGGGGAGACAACTCTCCCATCAGATGTAGCAAATCTCAACGTCCCCGAGGACGTCCATAACTCCCATGACGAGGCAAACTCGGAGACTGGGGGTACTGTTCCTTCCGAGTCTGAGTCAGAAGAGAATATACCCACATACCCCGATGACTTCTCGCTACAGGGATACGATTCAGAGGGCACTTCCTTCCACCGCTCCGTCTATCTCTCCTCATGTGAAGACAGGTATTCATGACAGACAGCAACCAAGGTGGTTCCAGTGATCGCCAACGCATCGACACTCTAGAGGCCATACTACATGCCTTGGTCAAGTCTGTAGACGAGATCAAAGTGGCCCTTCCAAATCTCCAAGGAGGGATGCTTGGCCAAGCAAGTGGTCCCGCAGTTAATGCGGACTCAAACTCAGCGGCACCGAACCCGGGCAACAATCCTTCGGAAACAACGGCCCCCATCGCCGTGGACGAAGCACGCGAAGCGAGAAGAGAGGTCCAGGAGCTCCGAGCCATGTTCCACGCTCGAGAAAACTCTCAAGACCTCAGAATACGGCAACCATACCCTACTACATGGAGGGATGTTCCATTCCCACCAAGATATAAGTCGTTCAATATCAATCCTTATGATGGCAAGACCTCAGCAAGTCGGTACATCACTTACTTCGAGGTCACCATCGACCATCTGCCCCATGACGATGCCATTCTCACACGATTATTCATCGGGGCATTGGAAGGAGTCACCTTCGACTGGTATCGCAACCTGCCGGACAACTGCATTCACTCCTTCGTCGGCTTCAAGCGTATATTCTTGGAGAGATTCTACGAAGTAGGGCAGGACATCACCATGTCCTCCCTCATGGACGTCGTCCAAGGAGAGAAAGAGCTGACAAGGAACTACATCGAGCGGTTCCGCCAAACTGCCATGAAGTTGCCCTCTGAAATCCAGATCCCTCCTTGATTGAAATTTGCCAAAAGAGACTCCTTCCAACAATCTGTCTCTGGATGGACGAAAGTCAATTCAAGGACTGGAAGACGTTCATCATCAGCGCCACAAGCGCCGAAGAACGATTGAAGAAGGCTCGCCAACTGGAATTGCACATCTCGGACGGAGAGAACAAGGGCAAGCGTCCCAACAACGATAATGGGGGTAGCCCCTCCAACAATCGGGACAGCAGGAGAAAGCAGGCTATGGTGGCCGATACAGCACAGAAACCTGAGCCAAAGCCAGCAGACAAACAATGGCCGCAAATCACTTACTCCTTCGAAGATGGTCACGTCAAGCCCATCTTGGACTATGCTCATACAAGGGGACATAATTCAGCTTCCTCCACCAAGACTGAGAACCGCGGCCGACAGAGATGGAGAACCCAAAGTACTGCCATTATCATCGCTACATCCACCATGTTACACACGACTGCTACCAGCTAAAATGGTACATCCAAAATATCATCGATTCGAACGCTCTGGCTATCGATTTCGAAGAGGTAACCGTGGCAGCCAATATGGTGTCCGTACAATTCGACAGCTTCCCTCCGACGGAAACTCAAGACGGGGTGGTCCCCATCCCTCTGGCGACAATAGGAGATTGCTAATCTTCCACCTCCCCGAGATCAGGCTGCTGGTCTAGTTCCCCTCACCACATCACGAGAGGAGGTCATGTGGATCCATCCAGACTTGGTATCAGAAGTGACTCGGCCCACACCATCTTCCACCTAGAAGAAGAAAAGTGGAAAAGTCAGGACCTGCCACACAATCTCGACAGACATCGAGGAAGCTACAGCCGTCGTCACGCGGTCTGGGGCGCAATCCCAACCTGGGGCTGACAATCCAGCTGAAGATCATCAACCCACTACAACTGATGCTCCGGGACCGGCTCAGCCTCCGACGACCGACAAGCCTAGGCCGAGGAGAGGCTCGCTTCGACAAATCCCTCCGAAAAGAGGCAGCCCAAGGGCTGGAGAGGCCCTACAACTTTCGACATCTTGGCACAATTGGCCAACACACCTGCCAAGTTGTCATTATACGAGCTCCTGAGACTCTCCAAGGATGTTCGTGCGGCTTTGAGCGATGCACTCCAAAATGCCGACGCATACCTGGCTCAAGTTAACCTCACGGGAGAAAACCCGCCTGCAGATCTCCAAGACAGTGCCTGCATGGGAGCAATACCCAACATCGTCTTCACTCCGCAGGACATGCTCATCAAAACTAATCTGCACGATCGCCCACTATACTACACTAGATACACCGGCGACGTAAAGATAGATCGGATGCACATTGATCCTGGCTCTTCCATAAGCATCATCCCGAAGGGCCTGCTACATCATCTCTGCATCCCAATGCACCGCCTGACGCCTACAAGCACCGCCATCAGCGGTTTCAATTCGGGCAGGAGCTACCCTATTGGGAAGATTCATCTGAAGTGTCAAATTGGCGACCTCCAATCCGAAGTCACCTGCTACGTCATAGATGCAGACACTTCTTATAACATCCTCTTGGGGCGCCCGTGGATACACGATTATATGATCGTGCCTTCCACGCTGTACCAGTGCTTCAAATATGTTGACAAACACGGCTTCGTGAGGACAAAATTTACTGATATCGATCCCTTTAAAGGGGTCGAATCTTACTACTCAGACTCCTGTCTGTACAAAAAATCGAAGAAGCATCTTGGTGAAGGAGATGTACAAGCTAGTACCGAGACAGCCACAGGATCAGAAGAGCCTCTGACGATCCACCTCCAAGCTCGTAAATCAGGCAGGTCTGCACCCCTTACCGCTACTCTGCGTAAGGACGCAATCAGCCTCTCGGCACAAGAAGAGCAGATGATAATCCGGCTGCCAAGGTCTGGCCAAGTGCCAAGATCCACAACGGGGCCTACTAACAATCAGACTGCCGAGAGTCGGTCAGTCCCAAGCGGAGAAGCTCAATCCCTCCGACAAGCCACTGACGATACGCCTTCCTAAGAAGGGTCATCACCCCGATGCAAGGTCTGACACTTCTAGCGAACCAGCCACTCCTCGCCCCACATCGAGTATCAAACTGGGGGTCGCTAGTCTACCAACAACTCCACGCTCAGCTCCATCAACTGAACCGCTGACGATCAAGCTCCCCAGGTCGTCCTCTCGGTCTTCATTCACACAGGGGTAGCCGAAGAGGAACCGGAGCTAGCCAAATATGTGGCTGCCCACACTGATGTTCCCTCTGCAGATGATGTAATCCCCTAGAAAAGATACTTTACTTCATCAATAAAGGGCTATCTTTGAACTACCTCGAGCTTAATAAGCTTTGTATAATGTACGCTATGGAACACGGTATAGGCAGTCACCTACACACACAGGTGAAAAATGTCTACACCACAATCCAGCTTACTCCAGCAGAAGACGCTTACCGAATAATCGAGGGAGGGGACCATCCAATCATCTTCGGCCGGAAGGACGATCCGCATCCCTTCACCGTAGAAGAAGTCGACCTTGGATCGGATGCCGGAAGACTACCTCTGTATCTTTATAGCCCCCAATCTAAATATCTCATGCAGAAACAGGGGTATGATCTGGAAACGACACCGGGTTTGAACTACGGTACTGGACGACGATTACCTTTGAAGCCCCCGGTCCCGGCTGGCAAACCACGGGACTACTATAGCAAGCCTCGATGTGGATTAGGGTATGTGACACCCACGACGACCCCTGAAAGTTCAGATGAAGAATGTGACTGGCATTCACATTCGACCGGGTCACCAACTTCTGACTCGGATACCAGCATCGGAGACGTATTCAGACAAGTCCTGTCAGTCAACATGGCATTCGCCGACGCTTATGAAGAAGATAAAGACATTCCGAAAATCCTTGAGCTAGAGCCGTGGGCCCAACAGCTAGATGAACAATAGGAAATACGTTTTCGAGCAAAGAGAACCTCCTACTGAAGATGAGGTCATACAAGTTAATCTTGGTGATGAAGCCTTCCCTGAAACCAATCTTCATCAGCCAGAGTCTGACAGATGAAGAGCGAGAGTCGCTGCTCCAACTCGTCAAGGAGTATATCGATGTGTTTGCCTGGAGCTATAAAGATATGCCAGGATTGGACCCCGAGATCGCACTCCACAAACTCAATAATCGTCCGGATGCAAAACCTGTCAAGCAACAGCAACGACAGTTTCGCCCCTGATATCATGAATGCTATTGAAGCCGAGGTCAACAAACTGATAGCCAGCAGCTTCATTCGTGAAGAGCAGCATCCAGACTGGGTAGCCAACATCGTACCAGTTCTCAAGAAGAACGAAAAGATCCGAATATGCATTGACTTTCAGAATCTGAATGAGGCATGCCCTAAAGATGAATTCCTCTCCCTATCACAGATATTATGATCGACAACACCTGCGGCTTCGAACGTATGTCCTTCATGGATGGCTTCTCAGGATACAACCAGATCAAAATATTCCCTGACGACGAGAAGCACACATCATTCCAAACACCGATTGGTACATATTGCTACACCGCTATGCCTTTCAGTTTAAGGAATGCTGGCGCTACTTACCAGAGAGCTATGAGCATCATCTTTAGAGACCACTTGCGCAAGACAGTGGAATGCTACGTCGACGATATCGCCGTCAAAAGCCGTTCGAAGGAAAGATCATCTGCAAGATCTCAGGACAATGTTCGACCTAATGCGAGCACACAACTTAAAGATGAACCCTACGAAATCATTCTTGGGAGTCTCCAGCGGGATAGAGTTTTGAATTTTCTGGAATTGAATGAGCAGCCAGAAAATCAGCTAAAGCTTGTCCTTTGACCAATTTCTGAGGAATATAGTGCATATCATACTGAGCAAGTAAGATTCCTCAATTAGCCAGTCGAGAATTTAAAACACTGGGTTTCTTCATTATAACCCGTATAGGATTGATCCTGGAGATGACATGAATGGTCTGGCCAATGATATAGTGTCGTGTCTTTTGGACAGCGAATATCAGGGCTAGACATTCTTTTTCGACCGGTTAATATCGAGGTTCAGCTCCGGTCATAGTACGACTGAGATAGTAAATGGCTTGTTCATGACCATTTTTATTCTTTTGAGCAAGTAATGCACCCAATGAATGACTCATTGCTCGAGTATATAGGAGGAATGGTATTCCTGAGACAGGAGGTACCAATACTGGAGGGCTCATCAGATATTGTTTTATATCATCGAATGCTTTCTGACATTCATCATTCCAGACAAAAGAAATACCTTTCTTCATAAGTTTGTTGAATGGTCTGCAGCGTCCTGAAAGATTAGAGATGAATCTTCTGATATAAGCGATCCTTCCTTGAAATCCTCGTAGCTCTTTTAAGGTGCGTGGAGGACGCATCTCTTGGATGGCTTTGATCTTCTCGGGATCCACGTGTATACCTTTCGAGGTAATGACGAAGCCGAGAAATTTACCACTAGAGACGCCTAAGAAGGACTTAGTAGGGTTCATCTTTAATTGATGCTTACGCATTAGATCAAAAATAGTCTTCAAATCTTGGATGTGATCCTCCTTTTGTCGACTTTTGACTGCAATATCATCAACGTAGCATTCGACTGTCTTTCACAAATGTTCACGGAATATAGTGCTCATGGCTCGTTGATAAGTTGCTCCTGCATTCTTGAGACCGAATGGCATAACTGTATAACAGTATGTACCGATCGGCGTTCTGAAAGAAGTGTGTTTCTCGTCATCTAAAAACATTTTAATCTGATTGTATCCAGAATACCCATCCATGAATGACATCCGTTCAAATCCACAGGTATTATCGATCATGACATCAGTAATTGGTAGAGGGAATTCGTCTTTAGGACATGCCGCATTGAGATCGCGAAAGTCTATGCAAACTCTGATCTTGCCAGTCTTTTTAAGAACAGAAACTATATTAGCCACCCAATCGGGATATTGTTCCTCTCTAATAAACCCAGAGGCCATGAGTTTATTGACTTCAGCTTCAATTGCATCCATAATGTCTGGACGAAATTGTCGCTGTTGTTGTTTGACCGGTTTAGCATTCGGCATGATATTGAGTTTATGAGTTGCGATTTGTGGATCAAGTCCTGGCATATCTTCATAACTCCAAGCGAAGACATCGATGTATTCACGAATGAGTTTGATCATGTCTTGCTTATCAGTTTCTGAAAGACTTTCACTAATGAATATTGGTTTGGGGGATCCCTCTTCACCAACATCTATTTGAACAAGTTTGTCTTCAGTCGGAGGTTCTTTTTGCTCGAATCGGAACTCCCATTGATTATCTAACCTTTGGGCCCATTGTTCAGATTCGGGTGAGATTTCAAACTCGTCTTCATCTTCATCACTTTCTTCAGAACGGTCAATGGAGACCATGTTGGAAGACAGAATATTGTAGTAGGAAGTCACCGATACTTGTATCAGAATCCCAAGAGGTAGTACTAGAAGAATCAGATCTCTTATCTTCAGTCAGATTCGGGATCTTCATGAACAATATTGACAAAAGGAGTAGGAGCAATGTAACCCAATCCGCTATTTTGTTCTCCCATATTTCAGAGGAGGAATTCGGACAGGCATTTTTCTTCCTTTTCTACTATTAAGGCCAGTTCTGAAGTCATAGCCCATGTTTTTAATGATGTCTTTAGATTGCTGACTATATCGACGTAGTTGTAGTCTTCCAGTATCATCGTTTTTGTCATCATCTTCTAAATCAGAAGAATTCTGGGGCCCTTTATAGAAGAATATTGGAATGTCTCCTGGCTTTCTGCTGGGAACTAGAAAGTATGAAGTTTGTACTGATTCTAGAGACACATCTGTATGGAAAGTCTATACAACTCCTATTGTTATTGTTCTCAAGTCATCTAACAAATGTAAGTAACTATGAACATGATTACACACATCAACATACTGCAAAGATGGAGACTTTTCATTAAATTTAAAAGCAGCAATATTTACATTAGAAGAAGGCTGAGCCTTAGAAATTTTAGCCAAATCAATGACTAAAGGGGGAGAAGAAGAACGAGAGGAAGTTTTGTTTCGATTAAGATCGATAACAAACGGCTCAGAAGAGGTGAGCTCCCTTGAAACCTGAGATGGAAGAGTAGTCCGCCCTCCAACAGGGATTACCAAAGTATCCTATTTTATATGTGAAGATACAGGAACTGTAGTACGTCCACTGACAGGAATGATCAGTGTATCTTGAGTAGACGACTGAGGTAATAGAGAGATCCGTCCACTTACTGGAATGATGAAAGAACCTTCTCCAGAGGGTTTGAGAGATTGTTGCTGAGTAGTTCGACCTTTAACAGGGATTATTAAAGTCTCACTTTGTGAATCCTCTTTCTCCATAGCTTCTATCACCCTTGTATACTCTTCTTTGTACATCCGGGAATCATTGAAATAAGCTTCAACCCCATGGAAAGGATTTATATCAGCTACTTCCTTTTGTACTCTTCCGTTGCTGTCAATATATTTAAAACACTGATGAAGAGTAGAAGGCACCACATTATTTTCATGAAGAAATGGCCTCCCCAGAAGAAGATTATAAGATCCCACGATCTCGATCACATAGAAAGTGACTTTGGATCTGAAATCGCCTATCTGAAGTTTCAGATGAATCTTTCCCAAAGGCTCGCTTCGGCTCTGATTGAATCCCAGAATAGTAGTAACCGTCTTGGAAAGCTTGTGAAGAGGGATTTTTAGTTCATCCAACAAACTCTTTGGCATTATGCTTATAGCAGACCCTGGATCAATGAGGATACGATCTATCTTCATCGTATCGATATAACCGGTGTAGTAGAGAGGCCGATCATGTCGATTATCCTCCAGTAGCATGTCGTCTTGTGTAAAGGTGATATTTGGGATAATCTCCAATACACTATTGCAATGCAAGCAAGTGGCAGGTTCTTCATTTGGCTTCTTTAATTGTGCAAGACAAGAGTCAGCTTGAAGAAGTACCTCACTTAACGTCTCCCGAGTCTCTTTGGAAAGACGTAGAAGTTCAAAGAGGGACATTCTAGCTGGAGTATTAGCAAGTTGAGCTAGAATGTCGAAGTTATAAGGTTTCTGAAGCCCAAGAGGAGGGGACTTCTTGATGGGCTTATCAAATCGAACCTGTTATTTGCCTTTCTCAAGAGCTGTGGGCTTGAAAGGAGCAGGTTCAACCGGTGCAATTGAAGGAACATGTACAGTGGATGATTCTTCTTCAAGAGGAACATTAGGAACATCTTTATCAGCATGAGGGATATCAGGAGTATCCTCAGGATTCTTGGAATAATCCTTTAGATAAGGTTTTCCTGTTCTAGTAGCACCAGCAAGTGCTTCTTCCTTATCTTTCGGCTCTGTGTCGGAAGTGGATCCGATAGAAGTCATATGACATGACTTAGTTTTCCCAGCCTTCTTAGATTTTTGGGAAGTAGTCTTTTGAAGAGGAGGAGATTCAAAATCTGTCACTAGATCAGGATGAATCCATATGATTTCTCCTGTTTTCATAGTGATTGGTACTAATCCTTCAGACTGTGGAGGAGGAATATTCACTATCTCAAGAGTTTCCTTGGGAATAGGAACGATCCCGCTTTCAAGGAGTTGAGGAGGGAAATCTCCGAATTGCATAGAGACGACGTTTGAGGTGACGGTCTTCTCTTTCGGAGTAAGAGAGATAGCTCCAGATTTAATCATTTCTTGGATCTTTCCTTTCAGTACATAACATGTACGAATTGTGTGACCCAACATTCTGTGGTATGGACAGTATTTAGGATGATCCGTCTTACCAGCTTCATCAGGTTTCTTGATTTCAGATAATTGTATTTTATTACCTTTCAGCAGACATTCAAAGATACCAAGGACATCATTGTCATCAAAAGAGTATTCTTCTTTGGGGCGAGGTGCTCTTGGTTGTTGAGTTGTAGAGGCAGGAGGAGTTTGAACAGTCGATGCATCTTTACTCTGAAGATTAACTTCAAGGGTTTCTTTTCCCTTGCGACTATTGGATTTAGCATTATTGTTATTACTTTGACCTGTTTTTTTTGGGAGTCATCTGTACTCCTAAGCCTTTGAAAGTTTCAGCACTAATTTTTGTGGCTTTGGCACTAACTATGAAGGAAGGCCAATCTTGAAATTGAGTAGATCCTGTCCACATGCTGATGATTGGCAACAAATTTGATTTGCATGTGTCGATGGTGACAGCATCAGGAGTTCCAAGAGGCATCTTCAGAGCTTCTCTTCGAAACCGTTCAATGAATTCCTCTGTAGTTTTATTATTTTTCTATTTGATTCTTATAAGAGCAGACATAGTCATGTCATTGAGCCCTTCATAGAATCGTTCAAGAAACATTTGTTTGAAACCGGCAAATGAGGTAATACACCCATCCGGGAGACTTCTATACCATCCATAGGCCGTTCCTTTGAGACATCCGACAAACACCCGAGTAAGGAGGGCGTCACTTGGTTGCAGCTGGTCAGTCATCACTTCAAAGTAATTAATAAATTGACTTGGAGAAGTGGTTCCATCATAGAATGAGATAGTAAGAGGCTTGTATTTAGGAGGATACGATACTTGCTTCCATTCTATCGGATAAGGTTGCTTGATGCCTAACCTTTGTAAACCATCCTTCTGTTTGAATGCCTCGAATTGAGTACGGAGATTCCTCAATTCTTCAGTAACAACTTCGGAGGATTGTGAAGTTGTAGCTTGTAGAGAATAGTTGGGAGAAGGAACAGCATTATAAGCACTACCCCCAGCTCCAGAGAGACTAGGATTTGGTGGAGCTTGCCCAGGAGTATTGGATTGTACTGCTGGAGGAACATGTACTGGACTTACACCAGTGTCAATTGGTATAGCATCTGGTACAGTCTGTCGATTTTGCATCTGGGTTGCCATGAGTTCATACATCGACTTCATAATGTCAGCCTAGATTTCATTTGCTGTTCTAAAGAAGCAATTCTTTGTTCTTGAGGAGTCATGGAAGAAGAAGGTTCATCAGTATTCCCATCGACCATATAAGTCGTGACTGTACGAAGGATTATTGATGAACTGGTGGATGTTGTTTGTTCTGAATCATTACTTTGTGTATCAAAGTCATTTGTAGGAGAACTACCCCCAATAGGAAGAGGTGGGAAATTAGATTCTCCAAGGAATTCAGAATAGTCTTCAGAAATAGAAGTTCTTTGACTAGAAGCCAGGACTCTTGCTCTAGTGCCTCTGTATACTCCATCTGGACTATCAGTTCTACCCCCAGTATCCCGAGAGGTCATATTGACAGAAGCAAACAAAGGTTCATCTTCATCAGGCATAGGTTCACACTGAATCCGATTGAAAACAGATTGTCGTTTAGTTTGACATCTACATTGCATTATGACTCTCGGCTGAAAATTACATTCATCATTAGCATGGTCCTGATCCATTGATTGACATCTGCATTGAATTATGACTTTTGGCTGGAAGTCACATTCAGCATGGTCAAGATCCATTGACACAGAATTATTCCTTTTCTTCTGTTGAAGATGTTCTCGTAAATCTGTCTGTGAAGATTGGGGTACATCAGAGAACATTCTTTGTGTATTTTTAGGAATATATTTCCGGTTCTTGGGTCTTGATGGCTCTTGATTATATAGAGAGTGATTAATCTGGGCCACATAATTTCTAGCATACTCTGCATCTGGATCTCTTGCTTTTGTTCCCGATTGGTATGGTTTTTTGACACCAGAAGTGCTTCCCAAACGGGTTTGATTAAGTTTTGTTCTTAGATCAGTTGGAGGTAACACATTGGTTTTTGAAACTTGGAGTTTTCCTTCCGTTGATCTGGATATTTGCAGAGAAGGAAGAGTTGAACCACTCTCTTGATTAGGATTTGGTAACAGACCCTCTTTTATAGACAAATTCTGTGCCCAATTCGAAGAAGTCGTAGAAGAAGACATTAAGGAATGTTTCTTCTTAGACTTATTCAATTTTTGAGACATAGAATGTCCAGAAGGAAGAGTAGTCAAAAGACTATCTCCTTTTCTTTGACTAACAAAATTGTCAGTCAAAGCTGTTCCTGAAGTAAACACTACAGGAGCAGAAGAAACAACTAAAGAGTTATTTCTTTTCGAAGGGACTTTGTGTGGAGGAGTTCTAGCAAGACCACCCCCAGTTCTGGTAGAACTTGGCAAAGAAGAAGAGATAGCTAAAGAGCTATTCTTCTTTGAGTATGCTGGTGACAATTTGGCTAAGGAGCCAGTATTGTCAGCGTATAAAGTCTTGACTAAAGAGCCAGATTTTGGTACGCACACTGAGTCAGGAAGAATTGACTTGGAAATACACGCTGGAACAGTTCTGGCTAAGGAGCCAGTGTTGTTAGCGTGACTTTTGAATTTAGAAATACATGCTGGGACAGATTTGGCTAAGGAGCCAGTACTGCCAGCGTGACTATTGGGATTGAGATTACACGCTGGAACAGGCTTGGCTAAGGAGCCAGTGCTGCCAGCGTGACTTTTGACTTTGAGATTGCACGCTGGAACAGGATTGACTAAGGAGTCAGTACTGTCAGCGTGACTTTTGACTTTGAGATTGCACGCTGGAACAGGCTTGGCTAAAGAGCCAGTGCTGTCAGCGTGACTTTTGACTGCTGTCGTTTTCGAGCACACAAGAGTGTGCATGCTTAAAGCAGAGTCCTTGCCAGTGTTAGGAGTAGACACTGTGGCAGAAACTTCACCCTTGGTTGCCAACAGATTCTTAGGGACATAGACAGATCGTCCCTTCGACTTGGCAGTGGTGATGGAGGCTGAAGTGGGCTTGCCACCCTTAGCCCGCTGCATTTCTTCGTAGGCGAGTTGATCGAATTGGATCGATATCACCTTCTTCGTCAAGCCGACTGACGAAGTGTCGCATTGAGTTGTTGCCATCTCAGAAGAGGAGATGGTTTTCTCCAGCAGAGTCGCCAATTTGTTTTCCATAAATAAATTCACTTTATTTATTGCGTTTCTGGGAAAATTATAACTGTAGGAATCCTATCTAGAAGACGATCGCTTTATCCCTTGGACGATGCGAAGAAGAAAAGCTCTCAAAATTTTGACAGTAATTTAGATAATTATGTATCTGTACCATGAATGAGAAAAGAACCCTTATTTATAGAGTCAAAAATAATTGAAAGGATAACTGTCTTCACAACCTGTGCCTAGTTGAAAATTACGCAGGATCTAACATACGCAAGGTTATGAGCAGTTACTGGACGTGGCCTGTAACTGTTGGACACATGGCAATCATGCATGAGTTGTGTGCAAGTTACAGGACACGCAGGCGAGAGATCAGTGGCATGGCTGCCACGTACTCCAATTTGATGAAATCCACGCAGACTTGTTGAAGACGAAATCCACGCAGACTTGGGTCAGAAAGCTTCAAAATCCACGCAGACTTGGGGCAAGAAGCTTCAGAATCCACGCAGACTTGGGGCAAAAAGCTTCAGAATCCACGCAGACTTGGGTCAGAAAGCTTTAAAATCCACGCAGACGTGGGGCAGGAAGCTTCAGAATCCACGCAAACTTGAGACAGAAAGCTCAAAATACACGCAGACTTGATGAAGGAACATAGAAGTTCAAAATACACGCAGACTTGAGCCAGGACTGCCAGCTGTCTTGATTCGACGTGCCTCGACTGACACAAAATCTCTGAGAGTGATTGCCTTGTCAGTCGCATTAAATGACAATAAGCTCTTTTGGTACGCCAACTTGGTGAAGGCTGAGTCTTATTGAAGAAAATTTCAAAAGTCACGCAATAGTCGGCTGTGATCTCTCGAGTTCCGTGCATACGTGGCATACGAGGAGACTTTCTTCGACTATCGTGCTGTCAGTCATAATGACACTCTGACAAATGATGAGCTGTCTCCCAGCGTAACTTTTAAATATTGTCCTGATCAACTCAGCGTGACTTTTGGACTCTGTCTTGATCAACTCAGCGTGACTTTTGGACTTTGTCCTGATCAACTCAGCGTGACTTTCATTTTTAAGGTCTACAGCAGCAACCTTCTTGGGAGCCATAGGTGCTTGGGAGCGAAAGGAGTTAGAACAACGAAAGATCGAAGAGAGCAAAGAAAATTTCCCATAACGAAAGTGTTCCTATTTATATACAAAGAAGGAACGCCTCAATCCGCGTGCAACATGATAACCGACTCTTCGGTCATCGAGGCAAAACGGCTGAATAATAGCCTGACTCTTGGGATCCTGGCCCAAAAAGCGGCTCTTAAAATCTGACAGCAAATCAAGAGCATTAAATGCAGAAGATTTATAAAAGATTTGCACACGTGGCAGGAAGACGTGGCAAGAAGCTCATGCGGCCAAAACAGCCCATGCGGCTCAGAGAGTTATGCGGTTGAGGTAATCATGCGGCTGGATAAATCCATGCGGCTAGGACAGAATACATCCATGCGGCTCTGGCATAACCATGCTTCTTATTCAAAGTATTTCAATTTTGCAAATTGAAAACTTTGAAGGGGGTCTTGTAGAAGCATGAAAAAGAAGAGAAAAATGATCCATGCGGCAAGGAGCCGCATGCGGCTCAGGAGTCCCATGCGACTCAAACACAGGCAGCTCGAGTGGACTCCATGCGGCCCGCAGAAGGAAGCCACATGTCCTTTTCAGAACAGCTGTACCCAGCGTCATTCAAACACAATTAATGCTCTGACGGCTGACAGCTGACAGCTGACAGCCCGAACGTAAAGTAGTCATGATGACTGACATAAGAGCACTATCTTCCTAGGGAACTAGGAGAAAATTCTCACAGCGGTTCAATCATGAAGGTCCCCCATGCGGCTCGGCTATGAAGAAATCCATGCGGCTCGGTCATGAAGACTCTCATGCGGCTCAGCCATGAAGACCCCCATGCGGCTCGGTCATGAACATAGTCATGCGGCTCGGTCATGACAACCTTCATGCGGTTCGAATATAGAGACTATTCATGCGGCTCGGTCATGAAATCTTTCATGCGGCTCGGTCATGACGACCTTCATGCGGCCCAAATATGAACGCTCCTCATGCGACTCAACAATGATGACAGGACACGTATCCTAAAGTTAATCAAATTTTGGATCAGATCCCAATAATTTGGGACACGTGGCAAGAGAATGAATTAAATTGATTCATTTAGATTTGCGGACATCTACAAATCATCATGATGGGGATTTATTGCAATCAACATTAATTACTGACATGATATGGCATAGTCCTCATTAAGGGCCGAGATCCTTCACGCTCAAGATTAATGGTCCAGATTGATCATTTACCAGGCCGTCGCCACTTAGAGAATGGGCAATCATTGTAAACCCTAATAATGCCCCTCACTATTATAAATAGCAATGTGCCATTCCCTTGCAAAGGAGAGGCTCCTCCAATAATCAGAGAGAAAAAAATACACAGAGATCAATCCAGAGAGAGAGAAGCCAGAAGAGCAATACGAGGAGAGCAAGAAGAGCATTTCTTCGTCAACTGCCAAGCATCTCGTCACAGGAGCCAAAACTACGTCCGATCGTCCAAGGAGTAAGGCAGAGCTGCCGTCGCTTTCCCGAGCCTCTACCGTCATCCCCCAGAATCAAAAATAAACAATTGTACTTAGATTGATGTACCTAGGTTTTCGTCCCTAGGCTTTCTTTGTACAAGCGAGTTTGTAACGTGAAGTAAAAGTCCAGTCCTCCCATAAAACTGTTCTGCTCTTTTATATTTCATGGCAAACAGACTTGACCTAGAAATAGACACACTAGACATATTTAGACTTGTAGACTATAGTTTGACTCTTGGTTGACCAAGGCTTGACCAAAATTGACCAAGAGTTGACTTTGACCTAATTTGACTAGAAATTGACCAAACCCTAAGCAGTTGACCTAGTTTGACCTAGACAGTTGACCAAAATTGACCAAGAATTGACTTTGACCTAGTTGACTTAGAATCATGTAGTTTGTATTGCAGATTTCTATTATTTCAATTTGAGTACTTAAATAACATGTTTTACTATAAATAGGACTCTGTGACACCATTCAGACATCTATTTTTATCAGTCATTCAGTGTGACAGGCGAGTACATTCTCTAATCATTTCATACTTGTTAGGATTTATATTCTTACTCTAGATTACTTTATATGATGCTGTCATGTTATTATCACGGATTGATACTATATGGATCTTGTCATGCGATGTTATCTCCCTCGGGGTGCATCAGATACAGTTATCATGTGCTTTTTATGAACATCTTGTATTTTATGTACACCTCTTTCATGTATACTCTTGTGCAATCTTATACTCTCATGATCACGTGAGCAAACATAATAAAAACCTCTTGTACAAGGTAACGTAACTTGACTGGATCCTTGTGTTTTGATTGGGGAGGGTGAGTAGGAAATGGTTATGTGATCAAATCCCATCTTGTATAATCTTGTGAACCCTTGTGAAATCTTGTATATGTCCTAAACCGTTTATATAACCATCTCATGCTCTAAATCACAGGTTACTTACAGTTCTTACTTATCATGTATATAGATATTTCCAGTTATCAAATCTTTCTCATTTATATATATATTTCTTTACAGTCCATGTATCTTACTCTTTGCATGCTTTATATTTTCCAACATGATATGAACTGTGTGAGATGTATTGTGCTCGCTCCTGTCCTGACTGGACCTGTTGAAAATATTACAGATGATGATGGTGACTGTCCTACCTTCTATGAGGCACATGAGGGTGACCTTCAGGAGCCCGAGTAGCATTTAGCTCAGTAGAGGGTGCCTAGTCTAGTCTAGTATTTATAGTTTTCAGTTTGTATCAGATTGTTCCGATTGTTAGTTGAGACTTAGTTATATGTTAGGACTTGTATTTATTTGTGTTGAACATCTATTTTGTGTGGTGTGATAACTCTATTTATATTCAGTTTTTTTCTTTTATCTGATTCCATATCGTGCTATATCTTCCTTAGACTTGTGATTGAGAGTTGAGATGTTATATTATACCTCCGTACGGAGATGATATGTTTATATCATATTGATGTTAGATGTTATATATTATAGACGAACTATACAGCGTTCTACCGCCGACACTGCGGCGTAGACTGGATGTGCCCACGTCCTCGTGCCCTTCCTCAGGGTACGGGTCATGACAAGTACAGCAGCAGCACCAGCCTCCGAGGCTATTGTCGCCTCAGGCTCAAGCTTTCCAACAGCAGAGGCCACAACAGTATGCTCAGTGTAGTGCCCCGTCCCGTTCAGTCAATCGAAGGAATAGGAACGTCGATGGCGTTCGGACTTAGCCTTGCAACAGCTACTCGAAGACATCGCTCGGTCGAGGCGACCACTCGCTCAGGTAGGGTAGTTTCGGTGAACTTGCCTCATCTTAGCCTTCATATAATAAATCACATGTTTTCAACTTGCACAAGTAGGCTTGATAATAAAAGAGATGAATCCACATAGCGAAAGAGAATAATCCCGACGGGTCGAATTGAGTTAGAATATGGAAAGGTCCAACGGTCGGCTTAGAGTTGGTGCACGATGTGCTTTGAAAATGACACTCGATCCTTCGTCCCGTGGCTTGGGAGAAGAAAAGTTGGTTGAGTAGACGAAGTTATAATGTAGCCTAAGTCATAGGCGTCGCCCGCATAAATGCTTCATAAAGCATACATGGTCCTATCGTCTAAGGCTTGGCATAGCCTTGGCTTGCCCCATGAGTTAAGTCGTGTTGCATGGCTTATGATATAAGTCTAGGCACCCAAATGACTTGGTCGTTCAGAAGTCGAACGAATGTACGGCACGTTTTCGTAATACGAGGCTTGACGCAGCCCTTGCTCGTCGAGTCGTTATACGTTTAAGTCAGACAAGTTATGTTAGGCTATCGGAGTGGTAGCAAGCACGATCCTATGAGTTCTACGATTGGGTATAACCATATAGTCTTACGGTCTCAAGGCCCGTCATATAAAGTATGATTTGGGCGATAGCATCGCGTAGATCAGAAGTCGGTTTGAGGGACGATACACGGACTTAGTGTTTAAGGCAAGAACCATGGTTGATTGAATGAGTTTTAGAAAAAGGACTATCGAATAGGCATTGAGTTGAATGAAATGATATGGTAACATGGAAAGAATGCTCGCGACCGTGGGTCGTCGAGGGGTCTCAATGATAGAAAGAAAGCTCGCGACCGTGGGTCGTCGAGGGGTCTCAAATGATAGAAGTCTTGATATTGGTTTGAACGAGATGGTAACATTGGAAGAGGAATGACTGTGTGAGACGTCAGTTTGTGTCGAGTCTTGCATGGTCATTGGACAACTTGTCGACAAGGAAGAGTTTCCACGAGCGGCAACCCTGGGCACCATGGGACCACTTCGTTTCGGAGGGAAATAAGTATAGCCGTAGCTGGATTAACCGCTCGGGTCATTCGAGAACTTTCAGCGGGGCTAGCTACTTGCGTTGAAAGGGTCGCCGAATGACAAGGCTATAGTCCAGGATAGCTTGTGATGTTAGTGACCAATTCATATAGATGGGTCGGTACTGGCGACAATCTGCATGTGTGACTTTGGATAGAGTCTAGTTGAATGTGCGTATGTTAGAACATAATATTTGGTTCTAAGATTTGGCATCAACATAGGCGACGTGCTACGGTACGAGATGCGGCGTCGATCTTAAGTTGTTGGCATATAAGTTGCATAAGTTATGGGTTGAGTTGTCTTGAGTTTAAGTCAGGAATACCGCAAGGCAAATTCAGTCGAGTGGCACTTAGCCCACAAGTCTTGATTTGGGTCAGTTGGTGATCAAAGTAGTAAGGGCCGCGAGGCGGCGATATGATTGAGTCTCATGATTTGAGTTACGAGGTACGGCCTCAGCAAGGGTTTGAATCATGGTCACACGGAAATGGATTCTCATCGCGTAGTTGCGTCTCTGATTATGGCCGTAAGGCAAATACGACTTGATAGGTTAACATTGTTGGCACAAGAAAGGTCTAGAAGTGAAATATAAGTTAACATTGTTGACACAAGCACGGGATGGTCTAGCAACACAGAATATGCCAAGGCGTCTGTCCTAAAACCGATCCTAAGGCAAGAATAGAAAGATAACAAGGGACTATGTTGCACAAAGTAAATCAAACATGTTGGTTTTGTATGGGTGGGCGAGGAGCTCATTCTACCAGTACAGTTGAGTACTGACACCCACATAGTTTACATGTGCAGGCACAGGTAGAAGCTCGTGGCGCGGAGCTCGTTTGGATGCATCGAAGCACGGAGTTCCTTGGCAATTCGAAGCGCGCGTCCGTATGGAGTAAAGACTTATACAGGACATAATGTATGGACGTCGCCTTCCGAAGCATCCGCTGGCTCGAGACGTGTATTGAGAGATGAGAGAGAGCTGAGTGACATGTAATGTGAGATGAGTGAGCTTGAGAGACTTGTAATCTTGGCCTTGCGCCCCAATGTAACCGTTGTTTCAATATCAATAAAGACTTCTTTTGAATAACTTGTGTTTTGTTCTAATTTCTGCTGCTATTATTCAATGTCTCTACATGGGACTTCTGTGCGACGACCCTATCGCAGCCGCTAAAATCGGCCGTTATAGAACCCGCCTTGTACGAGCGCAACCTAGGCTCGTGCGGCATCACGCCTTAGCGAGGACGATCGCTCCTATGGGAGCGGGGCGTGACATAATGGTATCAGAGCACGGCTTTACGTCCTTTGACTATCGATTGAATTCTTTAACTTCGTTGTATCTGCGAACTCTGAATGTTGCTTTCGCATATTGATATCGTTGGTGCGCTCTCTCTCAATTGTCCCACGGGATGTCCATACAATAAGTCTATCTATTTTACAAAACGTAGGAGAACAGTTTTTGACAACAAAATAAAAAGATGGTTCGCGTAAGCACGGTTGGCTAAGTCGGGTTGGACATTTACACTAAAGTTGCGTCGACCTTAAAAAAGTCGAGTGCGGGAATTAAATAGTGTCGAGCAAGAATGAGTTGAACTCGATTGAGTAAAGTGAGTCGACTATCGATAGGGATGCTATCGAGCAATGATAACGTCGATGCGATATAGATGAGCATGCTCGGAATATGAGGAATGGTTCGAACGGAAAATTTGAAGAAGACGATTTTGATTCGAATGATAAGTTGAGGATTTGTTGAATAACTTCATCCCTGAGTGGTGTATGCGATAGCCTCAGGGATTTCGATCGATTGATAAAGGAATGATACGAATTGAGGAAATACTTTGGTCGATGACTTAAGATAAACGGATGAACGATACGTGAATTTGGTTTGAGGAAAATCGATGTTGTGAATGATTCGAGGGATAATGATCAAACTTGAATTTGAATGTCAAGAAGATTATCCAGTTGGACGATAGCATCATTCGCACGACTCAAAATTTGGTTGCAAAGGAAGATCGTCAGGTTACGCATATCGTCGATGGTATTGAGGCATATCAAAGATCGATATGCGATAACTCGAGGGTACTCTGACTCGGCGAATGACGAGCGTACAAGTATTATTGTTCAGTTGGATGCTATACTTAGGATTTTAATTAAGATGAATGTTGGATGAAAATGATCGTGTCTTGATGGTTATGTTGATAGCCACAACGTCGACGATCTTGTCTTGCGCGAGTGCAACTCTAGCCTCGCACATGCGTTGCGTCGGGTTTGGGGCGATCGTTCCGCGTGAGCGCTGACATGGTGATTCATGTCGCGGGAATGATCGAACTCAAAAAATCAGTATGTGGCAACTTTGATTGTCTCGATTTATCGGTTTGATACGAAGGAAAATTTGAGGATGTTAGGACTTGCGATTGATGAATGAAATAAACTTGAGGATTGAGTAGGTCCAATCCGCGCATCGAAAATGAATTAGTTTAGACACAAAACAAGAGTTACGTACCGATGAGAATGATTATCTCGCGGGAGCGTGCATGATGATTCGTGCCCACCGTGGATAATCTGACTCGCATGAGATCGGGGCACAACATATTGTTAAGTCGGACGACCTTGTTATCGATTACGTGAATTGGGATGAACGACTTAGGGACTATAAAATGTGAATTATGGATTAGCATTGAATTATGTCTTAGCGTGCTTGATTTGAGAAAGATTGATAGGCGATCTACGTCGAACGTGTTCAAAGAGATAGACTATACAAAATGTCTTGATGAACGAGTGATGTCGATACGTCAAGGAATTAGTTGAAATGTGAGTTATCGTAGGATGGCTTTGTTGAATGACTCGGACCCCGTGCGACAAAATGTTGGGATGTGTGTAGGGAATCGATGCTCGATGTTTAGAAATCAGAGTGATGCGAGCTTGGGTAGAAAACCCCGTACTATCAACTTGGTTTGACCTTAGGATGGGGTCAGTGTTGATATCGTTGTTTGGGAACTATAATTCTAATACTGACGGAAAGACATAGCCTAGCGGTTATGCAGACATCCGAGTACGAAGTGGTAGGATTGTGGAGGCACCACTCACGAGTATCGGTTGACATGCATGTATATCAAGGACGCTTGAATATGTGCACGATCCGACTCGAGTGGTAATGGCGAAAATTGCTATCACAAGGCTTGGCTGAAATGCATATATTTCGGGGACGCCTGGAATGTGTGCACGATTCAACCAAGTGATACGTTGAATTCAAGTGAGATTTGAGGAACGAGAAAGTGTCGAGGATTTTGAGATCGTAAGTTTTGAAGAAAGGATTGAGGGTAGCACGAGCGTGGCTCAGATTTGATAAATACATAGGAAAAAGTGTGTGCGAGAGTCCGTGAATGTTGAATAAGTGATAAGTCGATGAGTAAGTACTCAGTTAGTTTCGAGGACGAAACTTTTTCTGAGTGATGTATGATGTAGTGCCCCGTCTCGCTCAGTCAATCGGAGGAATAGGTACACCAACGGCGTTCGGACTTAGCCTTGCAACGGCTACTCGAAGACATCGCTCGGTCGAGACGACCGCTCGCTCAGGTGGGGTAGTTTCGGTGAACTTGCCTCATCTTAGCCTTCACATAATAAATCACATGTTTTCAACTTGCACAAGTAGGCTTGATAATAAAAGAGACGAATCCACATAGCTAAAGGGAATAATTCCGACGGGTCGAATTGAGTTAGAATATGGAAAGGTCCAACGGTCGGCTTAGAGTTGGTGCACGGTGTGCTTTAAAAATGACACTCGATCCTTCGTCCCGTTGCTTGGGAGAAGGAAAGTTGGTTGAGTAGGCGAAGTTATGAACGTAGCCTAAGTCATAGGCGTCGCCCGCATAAATGCTTCATAAAGCATGCACGGTCCTATCGTCCAAGACTTGGCATAGCCTTGGCTTGCCCCATGAGTTAAGTCGCGTTGTACGGCTTATGATATAAGTCTAGACACCCAAATGACTTGGTCGTTCAGAAGTCGAACGCATGCGCGACACATTTCCGCAATGCGAGGCTTGACGCGGCCCTTGCTCGTTGAGTCGTTATACGTTTAAGTCAGGCAAGTTATATTAGGCTATCGGAGTGGTAGCAAGCACGGTCCTATGAGTTCTACGGTTGGGTATAACCACATAGTCTTACGGTCTCAAGGCCCGTCATATAAAGTATGACTTGGGCGATAGCGTCGCGTAGATCAGAAGTCAGGTTGAGGGACGATGCACGGACTTAGTGTTTAAGACAAGAACCACGGTTGATTGAATGAGTTTTGGAAAAAGGACTATCGAATAGGCATTGAGTTGAATGAAATGATATGGTAACATGGAAAGAATGCTCGCGACCGTGGGTCGTCGAGGGGTCTCAATGATAGAAAGAAAGCTCGCGACCGTAGGTCGTCGAGGGATCTCAAATGATAGAAGTCTTGATATTGGTTTGAAAGAGATGGTAATATTGGAAGAGGAATGACTGTGTGAGACATCAGTTTGTGTCGAGTCTTGCATGGTCATTGGACAACTTGTTGACAAGGAGGAGTGTCCATGAGCGGCAACCCTGGGCGCCATAGGACTGCGTCGTTCCGGAGGAAAATAGGTATAGCCGTAGCTGGACGAATCGCTCGGGTCATTCGGGAACTTTCAGCGGGGCTAGCTACTTGCGTTGAAAGGGTCGCCGAATGGCAAGGCTATAGTCCAGGATAGCTTGTGATGTTAGTAACCAATTCATATAGATGGATCGGCACGGGCGACAATCCGTATGTGTGCCTTTGGATTGAGTCTAGTTGAATATGCGTATGTTCGGAACACAATGTTTGGTCCTAAGATTTGGCATCAATATAGGCGACGTGCTACGGCATGAGATGCTGTGTCGGTCTTAAGTTGTTGGCATATAAGTTGCATAAGTTATGGGTTGAGTTTTCTTGAGTTTAAGTTAGGAATGTCGCAAGGCAAAGTCAGTCGAGTGGCACTTAGCCAACAAGTCTTGATTTGGGTCAGTTGGTGATCAAAGTAGCAAGGGCCGTGAGGCGGCGATATGATTGAGTCTCATGATTTAAGTTGCAAGGCACGGCCTCAACAAGGGTTTGAAGCACGATCACACGGAAATGGAGCCTCATCGCGTAGTTGCTTCTCTGATTATGGCCGTAAGGCAAACACGACTTGATAGATTAACATTGTTGGCACAAGAAAGGTCTAGAAGTGAAATATGAGTTAACATTGTTGACGCAAGCACGGGATGGTCTAGCGACACAGAATAGGCCAAGGCGTATGTCCTAAAACCGATCCTAAGGCAAAAGTAGAAAGACAATTGATAACAAGGGACTATGTTGCACAAAGTAAATCAAACGTGCTGGTTTTGTATGGGTGGGCGAGGAGCTCATTCTACCAGTATAGTTGATTACTGACACCCACATAGTTTACATGTGTAGGCACAGGTAGAAGCTCGTGGCACGGAGCTCGCTTGAATGCGTCGAGGCACGGAGTTCCTTGGAAATTCGAAGCGCACGGCCGCATGGAGTAAAGCCTTATACAGGACATAATGTATGGACGTCGCCTTCCGAAGCATCCGCTGGCTCGAGACGTGTATTGAGAGATGAGAAAGAGCTGAGTGACATGTAATGTGAGATGAGTGAGCTTGAGAGACTTGTAATCTTGGCCTTGCGCCCCAATGTAACCATTGTTTCAATATCAATGAAGAGCTTCTTTTGAATAACTTGTGTTTTGTTCTAATTTCCGCTGCTATTATTCAATATCTCTGTATGGGACTTCTGTGCGACGACCCCATCGCAGCCGCTAAAATCGGCCGTTATGGAACCCGCCTTGCACGAGCGCAACCTAGGCTCGTGCGGCATCACGCCTTAGCGAGGATGATCGCTCCTACGGGAGCGGGGCGTGACACTCATGCCGAAGCTCAGATTCAGAACAGGCAGAGAGGTCACCAACAAAGGGGACCAGTACCGAGAGGACAAGGTTAAGCTATGGCTGTGACCGTGGCAGAAAAATTGGCATCAGGTGAGGTGGTGGCAGGTACCATTCTCGTCAACTCTTTTCCAGCATCAATATTATTTGATTCGGGTGCATCGTATTCATTTATGTCTGTACGATTCGCTACGCGAATAGGACTGGAGCCCGAGTCATTATCAATAAGGCTCAATATACTTACTGGTAATGGTTTTGTGGGAGTAGATATAGTCTTTTCCTCGTGTCAAATTGTAGTTAGCGGTAGAGAGTTTTTCGCTAGATTGATAGAATTCTCGATGGCCGACTATGATGTGGTCCTAGGAATGGATTGGTTGAAGGATCAATACGCAAGAATAGACTGCCATATTGACAGGATTATTTTTGGTATTTTTGGCGAAGAAGAGTTTTCGTTTTCCAGAGGCACAGTAGAACCTTCTCCACCTGTCTTGCGGATGGCAGTGGCAGAAGTAGTTCAGTTTTCCAGAGTGGTAGAAAAATTTCCTGATGTGTTTCCCGAAGAGCTTCCAGGCATGCCCCCAGAGAGAGAGAGATAGAGTTCACCATTGATTTGCTTCCAGGGACGGCACCAGTGTCAGATAGAGTCTACAGAATGGCACCATCAGAGTTGGAGAACCTGTACAAGATGATTGAAGAACTCAGAACCAAGGGATTCATTCGTGCTAGTGGATCACCTTGGAAAGCCCCGATGCTTCTTGTGAAAAAGAAGGATGGTACGTCAAGATTATGTGTTGATTATCGTACCTTGAATTCTGAAACAATCAAGAACAGATATCCTCTACCAAGGATAGATGACTTATTCGATCAACTCAGTGGGGCAACAGTATTCTCGAAGATTGACTTACGATCGGGGTACCATCAGATCAGAGTCAGAGAGCAAGACATTCCGAAGACAGCATTCAGATCTAGGTATGGACATTGGGAGTTTCTCGTTATGCCATTCGGAGCGACCAATGCGCCAGCAGTATTCATGGATCTCATGAATCGCATATTTGTAACCCCTCTTCCCGCAATTTTAAGAATATATTTTACTATTATTTACTTTATTTGAATGAATATTATTATATAATATTATTTTGAGTATGTATATATAAAATATATATGTATATTATATGTGAATGTGTACGTATACATACAGGTGTATTTGTGCATATAATTATATATATAGGTACATATAAGTGTATACGTGTATGTATATAAAATTATACACATCTAAATATATGTATGTGTATATATAGTATTATGTAAGTATATACATATAAATGTGTATATACGAGTATATTATATATGTGTGTATATATAGATAAATATAAGGGTAAATATATGTGTTTATATTATATATATATATATATATATATATATATATATATATATATATATATATATATATATATATAAATATAAATATATATATATATATATATATATATATATATATATATATGTATAAATAGATGTATATACATATATACGAATGATAATAAGAAAAAGAATGAAAAGAAAATCAACTAAATCAATCCCAGCCCAAGCCAAGCTCGGGCCAGGCCCATCCCCCGATCTAAACCCCAAAGGAAGCAACCCAGGAGCAATCCCGAGCCCTCTTACAAAAACCCACCGCCGAACACTAATCCGAGCCCTGTTTAAACACACGCGTATAAATACACTCGAAACAGAGAGGGATATCGAGAGGAGATCGTCAAATCCTAACCCCGACCCCAGCGCGGACCTCGCCAGTGCATGGGCGGCCACCCGTGACCGTCATGCGCCGCCGCCGGTCGGCCGGGTCCGCGCGAAGACAGAGCGCGCACAGGCAGAGCCAGCAGAGCAGCCAACTCAAACGCCAATCTTTGAGGTCGCGTTTCTCCCTCCTCGGTCGACGAAATTTTGTTTCGATTGTGCAAGTACGATCACAACCCAACCAGCTCTGATCCCTTTCAATTAGTTCGAATCGAAGTTGCTTGTATTAGATGGGAAATCGAACAAAAGTTCGGTAAAAATCTGTCCCGAAACAGGACCAATAACAGTCCAATCATCTACGTTTGAAGATCGATTCTGATCGATCTAGTGCCAAAATAGTAATTCTACTTGAACACAGTTATAGACAACATGTAGGGCTCCATAACCTAATTTGTAGGAGTCGATTTTATCGACTACGTGCCGAGAAATCGGATTCCAAAGTTTGACAAAAACCTGTTTTTAAAATCAAGAAATCCTTCGATACATCGTACGTCCCGCCAATCTGGGCGACGTGGTCGCGAACCAAAAGCATCGAAAGGTGCGTAACGGCTTCGTGGTCGTGTGGGCTTTGACGAAATTCAAATTGGTCGCGTGTGCGCGACGAATTTGATGCGTATCCGTCAAACCGTATCGGCCCCTTTGTACAAACTCCAATTACTTTGTGCAAGCTCGTCAGATTGAGACAAAACTTGTGCCAGCAGGACCGTATCATTTTTCTGATCTTGTATGCCAGGTTTGGTCCAATTCTGAGACAGTTGAATCAGATGTCGTTTTGCGGGCCCCACGGTCCGACTCAACGGACGATTTTGTGCACGGCCCGCCGAAATCCAACTTAGGATATACGGTTGGGTTCGTATCGGAAAACTGGATCCATAGACATATAGTTTGACGACTTTAGACTCTGGCATGCTTTTCGGTGCAAAGCGGGTCCAACGGCGGACACCGTTTTGGCCCGAAATTACCGTTTTACCCCTGTGTCCAGAATTGGACTTAAGGACATGCAATCTTAGCTAATTTGACTATTTTGATAACATTGATAATATTTATTTCAGCTTCCGGGGACTGTTGTACGGGTTTTGACTATTGCGACACACCGAGTAGTTCGGATTGTCGGTTTCACCAGCAAAGGACCACATGCGAGTACAGTTTATTGTTTGTTTTCAGTATTGATCTTTACTATACATCAGTGCTAGTTTATAGATATGTGATTTCAGTTTTATATTGATATTGTTCCTTGTTGTGTCGGGAGGTGAAGTACCAACGATGTCTGATCTGACCTTAGACCGTGTAGACCGTGATTTATTCTTGCTTTATACAGTATAGACAGTATTTTATTATTGCTTTATACAATGTAGACCGTGTAACATCATACTGTGTAGATCGTGATTATTATTTTGTAGACAGTGTTTTTTTATTGCAATATTTTCTGTAGACCGTGTAACTGTAGACCGTGTAACTATAGACCGTATAAATTTAGACCGTGTAGACTGTGTCGCATAATTGTCCCGAGACCGATCACATATCAAAGGTACTTCAGTGGGTCAGTTGGTGAGTATTTTATTGCATTTCATTTTCTGTTATTATTATTCAGTTTTATTGTCTTTCTTTATTTTATTTTATGAATCATATGTCTAAAGGCTAACCCCTGTTATATAGTCATTTTCATATATTGGAACTGCATTCAGTGAATTGTACTCGTTCCATTCCTGACTGGAAACCAATATTTTTCAGGTCAGCCGTGGATTCACTTAGCATGGGAGGTACGGGGGTACTTGCAGATAAAGGCCTAGAGACTAGCTAGATAGTGGAGTTGTAGCCATTCAAATATTTGTACAAATTTATATTTTTCAGCAAATATAAAACTTGTGAATATTGTAAGTTAAATTAATTATGTGAATGAGCATTATTTGTGATTTTGATCTTCATGGCCGTGACAGCGTTCTACCGCCGACACTGCGGCGTAGGCTGGCTTGGACACGTCTCGTATCCGTTTAAAAAAAACGGGTGCGGGTCGTGACAAGTTTTTGTAGTGGCCCATGCAGGTCAGATTTTGTAAATCATGCGAACTCGTGATAGTACTTAAGTTAGTCGTACTATTGCGAGCCTGCCTAGGAAATGCTTATTCACAAGTTAAGGTTAATTTAATTTAAGAGAATGACTAGGATTAGGAGTCCCTTATACAAATTTATCGATGGGTAGTCTAGGCCATGCAATGTAAATGAGGAGTTATTAATTTTGATCGTTTGTCAGATCCCCATAGGTACACTATTACCTCTTGATAGGACGATATGATCCAATGTGGATAGATTATTCACTTGGTGAGACATGGCTTCGTAGAATTAATGATCTAACCTTGATGAAATGTCCAATTCCTTCTCATTGTCTCTTTAGATAGCAACCGCATGTCTTAGTTCGAATTGCATGTTTAGCTCCTATTTTACCCTAAGGATTATTTTTATATAATTTCTAAATTTTTGTTATCCATATACGGACCTCGAGTTAGTTTCGATTTAGAGTTTTTCCTCTAGGGTTTGAATACACATGAAATAGATATTAGAATGTTTGTATTCCTTTAGTCTTCAGTTATTCCTACCTGTTAAATCTTTTATTTTAAAGGGTTGTGAACGATAGGACAAATACTTACGCTCCATTTTATAGTTAACTTGTTTGAATCTTGTCACGACCCGCACCCTAGAATAAGGGCACGAGAAGTGGGTACGTCCAGCCTACGCCGCAGTGTCGGCGGTAGAACGCTGTCCTAGGTCTCAATGCATCTAACAGTATAAGACTAAACAGTTTATACTCCCCGAATGGGGGTGACATAGCAGAATGTAAACTCAGTCACAACTAAGGAAAAAGAAGTACGATAAGATATAAAACTCAAATAAAATATAGAAGATCAGAAGAGACTAAGTGTCTAAGATACAAACTCAGAATACATCTCAGAACTCAAATACAATAATCCATAAATACAACTCAAGACGACTGAAAATAAACTATAAGTAAAACCCTAGCTATCTATACAACCTCTACTGTCTCCTCTAGGCTAGCAGGCAACCTCCAGGCTATCTGTAAAATTTATCAACGGGTCCAGTCAGGACTGGAGCGAGCACAGTACATCTCAACAGATCATAGCAGGTTAGAAAATATAATCATGCAGTAAAGTAAGATGCAGGATCTGAAGGAAATACAGTATGTAAATAGAGAAAGAGAACTGTAATAGAAATATCTACTATAAGTAGAGAGCTAACAGTGGCTAGTGAGTCAGAGTATAATATAAACATGTGAATGGCATAGGAGATTCTGGGAACTATACTATGGAGTGATTCTGGGAACTGCACTACTTGGATATTATTCACATGTTTACTTCTACTCCCCCGTACCCCCAATCAATACACAAGGATCCAACCAGGTTATGTTATGATACCATGCAAATGCCCACAAGGGGTGATACATGGATAGCCCATAAATGGGTGATTCTGGGAATGCCCATAATGGGGTGATTCTGGGAATGCCCATAAATGGGTGATTCTGGGAAGACTCTGTGATCATGAGAGTACATGTCATAAGTGATCGAAGAATCGTGAAGAATAGTGATACACCATGTAAGTGAAACGCACAGAACATGTAGTATACGATACTCCCTGAGGGGATAACATCTTAAGAAAGGATCCATATAGTACTAATCTGTGTTACCAACGTGACAGCATCAAGTATAGTAATCTAAAGCAGGAAAATAATTCTAACAGGATATGAAATGATCAGAGAATGTACTCGCCTGATAACCTGAACAGCTGATAGGTAAAGGGGTCCAACTGAAGCCACAGAGTCCTATTTAAAGCAACACAGGTTACAAGGTGTTCAAGTTGTAATAAATGAAACTCTACAAACAATCTATTTTATTCTAGGTTCTTCTAAGTCAAAACAACTCTAGGTCAACTCCGATCAATAATCTAGTCAAACTAGGTCAAGTGTTGACTTACAGTTGACTTTGGGTCAACTGGTCAACTCTGGTCAAATAGGGTCAATTCTAGTCTAATTATTAAAGATATAAAGTGTACTTCGTTATTCGTACGTCGAAACTTACGACATGCAAATCGAGATGAGATGATCAATGGTAAAGTTGATAATCTTATTATAGTGATCCACGTGTCCATCTTGTCAATTTCAGCGATGTAAGATCACTGGAATTGACTGAGCTCAGTTTCGTTGTACTAATCCCGAAATACGAACATTATAAGAATTAATTATTAATAGATTATAAAATAAGTTAAACTCAGAGAAACTATCAACAAATATTGTCGGACGATGAAATAAACATCGCCAACGTGTCCAGAATGGTCAAATTAGCTAGGATAGCCTACCCATCGGTCCAATTTGGACACAAGGGCAAAAAGGTAATTTCGGGTCAAAACGGTATCCGTGTCGGAGCCGTTTTGCACCGAAAAAATGTGCAAGAAAATAAGTCTATAAAATATAACAAATTATATGTCCACGAAACCAGAATGACGATACGAACCCAACGGTATCTCCAGAATTGGATTCCGTTGACCCGATCATAATTTGGTCCGTTGACCAGAACTTAGAATTCTGGTTTGTACGAAAATGCGTGCCGGAGCCAAAGTTCTCAAAACTCAGCAAACTATATGTCAACGAGTCCAGAATGATGATACGAACTCAACAGTATCTCCGGAATTGGATTCCGATGAGCCGATCTCAAATGACTCGTTGACCCGGATATTGGTATCCGACTTGCATCGAAATGCGTGCCGAATCTAATGTCCACCAAAACCTAGCAAATCATATGTCAACAAGTCCATAATGACGATACGAACTCAATGGTATCTCCAGAATTGGATTCCGATGAGCCGACGTCAAAAATTCCCGTTGACCCAGAATGTGGGACCCACTTTGCACCAAAAAATGTGTCAGGGCCCACGTTCTCCAAATCTAACAAATTTTATATGAAAACATGCCAGAACGACGCCATGAGTCTAATGATGGTGTCAGAAATGAAATCTGGAGTCCCGTGTTCAAAAATGGAATTTTACAAGTTGAAAATTATGAATTCGGACGGCCAACTTTGGCGTCGAATTCAACCAATCAAACAAGCTCACAATGAAACGAAACTGGAGGGGTAGCAAGAGGGTTATACCAGCTTCGCACAGGAACTAGTAGCACGCCAAACAGAGCTGCGGTGGAGGAGATACAAGCTGACAAAGTTGGCCCCACGAAACTGTCCAAATTTAATACAATTTAAACGGTCAACTTGGTGGCCGGTTTTGATGTATCAAACGATAAAATTAATGGACGAAAATTGACAGGAATGAAGGTGGATATACCGAGATTGTGACGGAGCAAAGAAATCGTCGATCCAACGGTCGGATTCCTGGGAAAACGTGTGCGAAGTTGCTGCGATGGGGCGCCAAAACGAACTTGGTTTCGCGCGCGTCACGACGGGACTTCGTGCAAAACGCACGAATCGCCTCGACGGCACGTCCCGGAGGACGGTGGCCGTCAGGGAACTGTGCGTCGGGGTGGGGTGCACGACCAGGGGGCCACGGCGGCCCGTGCAGCGGCACGACGGCGCACGGCGGCACGACGGCGCACGACAGCGGCCCGAGCGCGCGCGCGCGTGCGCGCCTGTACGCATGCAGCAGCTGCTGTTGTGCTCTGATGGTGGCGCGGCCTGGCTGGCCGACGAGGTATGGCGACGCACTGTCGAGCCTGGCCTGGCGAGGCCAGGGGCGGCACGGCCAAGGGTGGCGGCACGACTGGACGGAGGGGGTGGTGGTGTTGGCTTGGATGATGATGGTGGTGGTACGGTTTGATGAGGTGGAAGAGGAGATGGGCTGCGTGCTGTCTTGGCCAGGTGGCCGACAGCGAGGCCACGCCGGAGGGGGAGGTGGTCGGGTGTGGCCAGGAGAAGAGGCTGCTGTTGTGGTGTTGTTGTTGTATTTTGTTGTGTGGAAATTAGAATAGGTGAGAGAGAGAGAAAGAGATGAGTTGTTAAATGAGAGGAAGAGAGAAAAAAAGTATTCTTGGGGTTAGGGCCGGCCATGCATGGGGTGTGTGGGGATGTTGGCTGCTAAGGATATGGAGGAAAATTAATGGTGAGAATTTATTTGGAGAAATCAAGTGGCTAAGGTTAAAAGTAGGGAAATTGGCCATTCCAAGGGTTTTTAATAAATAGAAATTCTAATAAATAGTGAAATAGGATTCAATATTATTTTTGGACGAGGAAAGTGAGGGTGTCATGATGGAGGGTAACATGGAGCTGGACTGGACGGTGGAGCCGGATTGGATCAAAACCTGACGTTATGCAAAAATCGAATTAAAATTAGGTGTTGATGATCATGGATAAATAAGTAGCATATGGGGATTCCAATAAATGGAACACAAGTGTCGGACGGATAGTAGGCTCAATGTGGGCCATGTCCATAATTGGGGCTGACAGGTTTTGGTCGACATGGGACCCGCAAATCAAGTTAGAAAATAAATGTGACACCGTGGGGTAAAATAAAATCGGGTCACGTGTCAGAAAAGTTGTACGAAGCAATTGGAGCACAAAAAGGCGTGTCTGAGTGGGACACGAAGGTCATGGATGACGAGCGTCTCGAGTAGATCATGCATGATGAGTTGGTTTCAAGAAACTGACTGGTCTTGCGCTCTCAAATTAAAAGTCACGGTAACGTGCTAATAATAATCAAGGAAAAGAGTGGAAAAATAAATTAATGATCAAATGGTCTAAATCGACCCGAAGTTCTGCGAAGCAAAAAGAGCACAAGGGAACAAGTTTGAGTGGGACACTATATACCATCATAAAGGTAATTCTGTCCACTCCAAAACTCGTGAAGAAGATTTCCAGAGTTGAACATCCCTGACACTCCAAATATCGATGGCACGGAAAAGTACACTTAAGGAAAAATAACAGAATAAATTATTTATCGAAACCAATTAATCAAAAAAAAAGTCAACCCGAAATTCAGGGTGATCACAAATCTCTAGAAGCTCATGAATTTTTACAGATATAAGGAATGTTAGTCAACTCATAATGGCAGGACAGCAGCGCACTGTCGCCATTGGTTTGAATTTTTGAGACTATGGATCACTGCAGCCAGCAGCGCACTGGCGATGCACGACCCATAGAGTTGAAATTATTTTACGGAATCGTAGGTTATGGAACATTGCTAAAACCGTATCTACATTGACCTCTTTAGACCTTGTGTCAATATAAGGTAGAGTATCTGATAGCATATCACATCTGAATCACGGAACCAAGGGTTTACCATCGTCCGAGTATACGGGCGAGGCATAATCCTCGTTAAAATGATTTCAGATAAGATTACAAGTTTAGGATACTATAGATGATAGAAAAATGCCCTGTATGTCCCATAAGTTCCAAAGCCAATACTAGTAGAAGTTCTGCAAGTTGGACAGCATGTCTCCCAACCTAGGAATCCGTGGTCCTTGTGATCTATTAACGAGGAAATTGACTGACACTAATAGGTTTACCTAGAATATGGAATTCAGAAGTCTATAAGCCATTATTCGACCAAGGCCTTATAGATAAGAAGATAGTAGGATGACCGTATAAGCAAGAACACCAGGTGAGTTTTGATTCTCACAAAACTCGAACTAATTGTGCCTTCTTTCAAAAATCTCGCACACTTATATTTTGACTATCTTAGCCAATGCTGCTATTACAGCCTAGTTTTGCAAGCTCACTCCGTTCTCGAGCTTGATTCAAGACATATGTTAGTGGGGACGCCTACCAACATATTGTCTAATCAGAATCGATATATTACGGTCTGATCAACCGTAGTGCACTCGGTTCGCTCTCCTTCTGATTAACTTATGTGGATTGAGATGTAGATGTCTCTAGGATCTCATCCGCGACTGCATTGACAATTTTTTTTGAATTATACATTCGCCTTTGAATCACGTAATTGTATTCAGTAACATCTCCCTTGAACTCTATTATTTTTGTCTTTCACTGATTTGGAAAGACGAAAGCCCATAATTGGTAGAGAGATACGGAGTATCCCCATGGCCATGATAGTGGTATACACAAGTACAACTACAATTGGCCAGCCATGTGATTGAGTTATTTGTTCTTCCCTCAACCCCTAAACTGCTATTGGGACCTTCTAGCCGTCTGAATTGGAGAATGAGTAAGGTTTTTTACCCTTAGTCAAAATGCCAACCCAGGAGACCATCTATTCTCAAGGAACCAGTTGTTGTGAGTTTCTAATTAGTTGCTTGAAGCTTGCTTTAACTAGCAACCCTTAAGCCTTAACCCATCCCGAGATTGGTTCCCAACAAATACTACCCTAGTCATGTAAATTTTATTATTAAGACCTAACTAGTATGGGAACCCCACAGTCACTAGCTTAGACAATACCATAGCTTAAATACCCTGTCATATTATGATCTACCAGTTGCCAACAGCAATGCATGATCACTACAACTCTTGTAACAATAGTCTGACGGCCTGAGATAAATAGAAATTCACGACTCAGTTGTTAGAATCTTTTCATAAGATGTGCATTAGAGTTGGTTACCCGTCGATAACTCTTGTATACTGTGGACGAGTAGGTCATTCTATTTTATCGATCATGTGTCATTGTATACACTCGTTCTCCATTTATTGAGGAACGATCCTTGACTTGACTTATATCTACCGTATTCCGTTACGCCGTGCCTTATTCTTTATTAACAAGAGTCAAGGTACGATACCGGACTTTGAAATTCTTCTGACCTCATTATTCCTAGGACCATGTCCTAGCTTCTGAGTAGACTGTAAGCCTCCTAAAATTTTGGGATATATGAGGATTATCGATTGATCAGAATAATTTCCATTATGATGACAATTAGTGCCCATGGACTCCCACTTTCCATTTAGATCATTTTGTGTTCCCGGTCGTGTCATTAATACTCGGAGTATGAGACCAGCTATTTCCTTCTAACAAATTTCATATGCAAGATCTAGACGAGTCCACCTTCATCTAGGTATATCATGTCCCACTCAAACACGTCCCCTTGTACTCTATTTTTATGGCACGACTTTCAGGTCAAAAAGACTAGCTATAATTCTTACCATAATCCCCGTATACTTCCCGACTACGACTAGAGACTCAACTTCGACTCGAACCCTTCGACCTAATATATGCTTGTGATCGACTCGAAGCCAACTACGTACATGCCACCAGTATGCCACTCAATTGTGTCTTCTTGTGCTACTTAAACACAAAAGTCATGGAAGGTGCATCTTGAGCTTAGGAACCTAGCTAACCAACCTGTAGTGCCCCGTCCCGCTCAGTCAATCGGAGGAATCGAAACGCCGACGGCGTTTGGACTTGGCCTTGCAACGGCCGTTTGAAGACATCGCTCCGGTGGGGTAGTTTCGGTGAACTTGCCTCATCTTTGCCTTCACATAATAAATCGTGTTTTCAACTTGCACAAGTAGGCTTGAAGATAAAAGATACGAACCCACATAGCTAAAGGGAGTAATCCCGTCGAGTTGAATTGAGTTAGAATATGGAAACGTCCAATGGTCGGCTTAGAATTGATGCACGTCGTGATTTGAAAATGTCACTCGGTCCTTCGTTCCGTGGCTTGGGAGAAGGAAGTTTGTTGAGTTAGCAAGTCATGATCGCAGCCTAAGTCATAGGCGTCGCCCGCATAAATGCTTGTTAAAGCATGTACGGTCCCATCGTCCAGGGCTTGGCATAGCCTTGGCTTGCCCCAGGAGTTAAGTTACGTCGCATGACTGCCGGCGTAAGTCCAAGTATCCAAATGACTTGGTCCTTCAAAGTTGAACGGTGCACGGCACGTTCCATCGAAGCAAGGCTCGACGCAGCCTTTGCTCGTTAAGTTGTAGGCTGAGTAAGTTAGGCAAAGTTATGTCGGTCGACCTAAGTCATTGCAAGTGCTGTCCCGCTCATTCTGCGGTTGACAGGTTAAATAGTCCCACGATCCCAAGGCCCGTCATATAAAGTATGACTTGGACGATAACGTCACGTAGAACAGAAGTCGGATTGAGGCACGATGGCACGGTCCTAGTGTTTTAAGGCACGGGCCACGGTTGATTTATTGAGTTTGGAGAAAGGGACAAGAGAGGATTATGCTCGCGACTACAGGTCGGCGAGGCCTCGCGACTATAGGTCGGCGAGGCAGTTTTAGAAGAAGAAAGAAGAGTGCCCGCGTCTATAGGTCGTCGTGGCGGACTCAGATTTGGAAAGTGTCGATCGCGTCTTGCATGGTCATTGGACAACTTGTCGACAAAGTGAGTTTCCCCGCACGGCAACCCGAGGCCTCGGAACCGCTGCGGGCATTGGGAAACATGCAACTTGTCGATAGGGTGAAAGTTTCCCCGCACGGCAAGCCCGAGGCCACGGGACCGTTGCGGGCATTGGGAAACAAAAGATAAACTGTGCCTTGCACGGGTTAGGCGGGGACTTACAGCGGGGCTAGCTACCTTGCGCTGAAAGGGACGCCCGTCTAATAAAAGAAAGAGGAGTCCACTATGGCTCGGGGAGCCAGTGACCAAGTTCATATAGATGTCGGCAGATAGCGGCTAACCGCGTGTATGCCTTTGGATTGAGTTGAGTTGAATATGTATACAGTATGCAGTAAGAAAGACCCAATGTCTGGGCCTAAGATTTGGTAACAGCGAAGGCGGCATGCTTCGGCACGAGATGTGGCGTCGAGTGATAAGTCGTTGGATAGAGTGCACGAGTTAGACTTGAACTGTTGCGAGTTAAGTCAAGAAGGGCCGTAGGGCAGTTTTCTTGAAGTTACGTGAGTTATTGGGCACGGCCTCGAAATGCGAGGCACGGCACAAAGGAATTATAGCACGGTCGTAAGGAAATTAGGTACTACCGCGTAGTTGCGTCTCTGATTTTGGCCGAAAGGCAAGCACGACCTGATAGGTTACGTTGTTGGCACAAGAAGGGGTCTAGAGGCAAAGTATGAGTAACGTTGACCTTACAAGCACGGGATGGTTTTGACACACAAGTTGCGCCAAGGCGCGGGTCCTAAAACTGAACCTAAGGCAAGACTAGAAAGACAATCGAAAGGGTTTTAAGCTGCACAAAGTAAATGAACGTGTAGGTTTTGTATGGGTGGGCGAGAAGCTCACTCCACCAGTACAGTGGTACTGACACCCACACAGTGTTTCATGTGCAGGCACAGGTAGAAGCTCGTGGCGCGGAGCTCGCTTGGATACGTCGAGGCACGGAGTTCCTTGGCGATTCGAAGCGTGCGGCCGCGTGGATTGAAGACTTATACAGGACATAATGTATGGACATCGCCTTCCGAAGCTCCCGCTGGATCAAGACTTGTGTTTTGTTCTAAAATTCCGCTGCTATAAATTCAATGTCTCTGCTTGGGACTTCTGTGCGACGACCCCGTCGCAGCCGCTGAAATCGGCCGTTATGGAATCCGCCTTGCACGAGCGCAATCTAGGCTCGTGCGGCATCACGCCTTAGCGAGGACGATCGCTCCTACGGGAGCGGGGCGTGACATAATGGTATCAGAGCACGGCTTTACGTCCTTGGATAACCGATTGAATTCTTTAACTCGTTGTTTTCGCAAACTCTGTTGCTTCCGCATATTGAAATCGTTGGTGCGCTCTCTCTCAATTGTCCCACGGGATGTCCATACAATAAGTCTAACTATTTTGCAAAATATAGGAGAACAGATTTTTGATAAGAAACAAAAAGATGGTTTGCGTAAGCACGGTTGGCTAAGTCGGGCTGGGCATATACACCAAAGTTGTGTCGACCTTAGAAAAGTCGAGTGCGGAAATTGAATAACGTCGAGTAAGAATGAGTTGAACTCGATTGAGTAAAGTGAGTCGACTATCGATAGAGGTGCTATCGAGCGACGATAACGTCGGTACGATATAGATGAGCGTGCTGGGAATTCGAGGAACGGTTCGAACGAAAAAAATTTGAAGAAGTCAATTTTGATTCGAATGATATGTTGAGGATTTGTTGAATGACTTTATCCCTGAGTGGTGTATGCGATAGGCTCAGGAATGTCGATCGATAAATTGAGGAAATACGATGGTCGATGACTTAAGATAAACGGATGAACGATACATAAATTTGTTTGGAGGAAATTGATATCGTAAATGATTCGAAGGAAAATGATCGGAATTGGTGTTATGAATGTCGAGGAGACTATCCAGTTGGACGATAACATCATTCGTACGACTCGAAATTGGTTGCAAAGGAAGATCGTCAGGTTACGTATATCGTCGATGGTATTGAGGCGTATCAAAGATCGATATGCGATAACTCGGGGGTACTCTGACTCGGCGAAGGATGATCGTGCAAGTGTTATGGTTCGGTTGGATGCAATACTTAGGACTTTGGTTGAGATGAATGTTAGATGCAAATGAAGGTGTCTTGATGGTTACGCGAATAACCACAACGTCGACATTCTTGTCTTGCACGAGCACAACTTTAGCCTCGTACATGCGTTGCGTCAGATTTGAGGCGATCGTTCCGCGTGAGCGCCGACATGGTGATTCATGTCGCGGGAACAATCGGACTCGGAAGATCAGGACGCGGCAACTTTGATTGTCTCGACTTGTCGGTTTGATGCGAAGGAAGATTCGAGGATGTTTTGACTTGTGATCGATGAATGAAATAAACTTGAGGATTGAGTAGGTCCAATCCGCGCATCGAGAATGAATTAGTCTAGACACAAAACAAGAGTTACGTCCCGATGAGAATGACTATCTCGCGGGAGCGTGCATGGTGATCCATGCCCACCGCGGTTAATCTGACTCGCGTGAGATCGGGGCGCAACACGTTGTTAAGCTAGACGACCTTGTGATCGGTTTCGTGAATTAGAATAGACGACTTCGGAAATGTAAAATGTGGATTATGGTTTAGCGGCGAATTACGTAGTAACGTGCTTGACTTGGAAGGATTTGATAAGCAGATTATGTCGAACGTGTTCGAAGAGATAGACTATGCGAAATGGTTTGTTGAACGAGCGATATTGATACGTCGGAGAATTTGGTCGAACGCGAGTTGTTGTAGGATGGTTTTACCAAATGACTCGGACCCCATACGACGAATGTTGGGATGTGCGTAGGAAATCGATGCTCGATGTTTAGAAATTGGAGTGATGCGAGCTTGGGTAGAAAAACCCGTACTATAAACTTGGTTTGACCTTAGGATGGGGTCAGTATTGACATTGTTGTTTGGGAACTATGATTCCAATACTGACGAATGACTTTAGCCAAAAGACATAGCCTAGCGAATAGGCGGACGTCCCGGCGCAAAGCGATAGAAGTTATGGTGGCACCACTCGCGAGCTCGGTTGAGATGCATGTATATCAGGGACGCTTGAATACGTGCACGAATCCGACTCGAGTGGCAATGGCGGATTCTCTATCACAAGGCTTGGCTGAAATGCATGTATTTTGGGGACGCCTAGAATATGTGCACGATCCAACCAAGTGATATGTTGAATCAAGTGAGACTTGAGGAATGGAAAAGTGTTGAGGATTTTGAAATAGAGATTCGAAGAAAAGATTGAGGGTGGTGCGAGCGTGGCTCGGATTGAGGAAACGCATAGGCGTAGTGTATGCGAGAGTTCTAGAAAGGCAAGTAAAGTGGTAAGTCAATAAGTAAGTACTCAGTAAGTCTCGAGGACGAGACTTGTTCTGAGTGGTGTATGTTGTAGTGCCCCGTCCCGCTCAGTCAATCGGAGGAATCGAAACGCCGACGGCATTTGGACTTGGCCTTGCAACGGCCGTTTGAAGACATCGCTCCGGTGGGGTAGTTTCGGTGAACTTGCCTCATCTTTGCCTTCACATAATAAATCGTGTTTTCAACTTGCACAAGTAGGCTTGAAGATAAAAGATACGAACCCACATAGCTAAAGGGAGTAATCCCGTCGAGTTGAATTGAGTTAGAATATGGAAACGTCCAATGGTCGGCTTAGAATTGATGCACGTCGTGATTTGAAAATGTCACTCGGTCCTTCGTTCCGTGGCTTGGGAGAAGGAAGTTTATTGAGTTAGCAAGTCATGATCGCAGCCTAAGTCATAGGCGTCGCCCGCATAAATGCTTGTTAAAGCATGTACGGTCCCATCGTCCAGGGCTTGGCATAGCCTTGGCTTGCCCCAGGAGTTAAGTTACGTCGCATGACTGCCGGCGTAAGTCCAAGTATCCAAATGACTTGGTCCTTCAAAGTTGAACGGTGCACGGCACGTTCCATCGAAGCAAGGCTCGATGCAGCCTTTGCTCGTTAAGTTATAGGCTGAGTAAGTTAGGCAAAGTTATGTCGGTCGACCTAAGTCATTGCAAGTGCTGTCCCGCTCATTCTACAGTTGACAGGTTAAATAGTCCCACGATCCCAAGGCCCGTCATATAAAGTATGACTTGGACGATAACGTCACGTAGAACAGAAGTCGGATTGAGGCACGATGGCACGGTCCTAGTATTTTAAGGCACGGGCCACGGTTGATTTATTGAGTTTGGAGAAAGGGACAAGAGAGGATTATGCTCGCGACTACAGGTCGGCGAGGCCTCGCGACTATAGGTCGGCGAGGCGGTTTTAGAAGAAGAAAGAAGAGTGCCCGCGTCTATAGGTCGTCGTGGCGGACTCAGATTTGGAAAGTGTCGATCGCGTCTTGCATAGTCATTGGACAACTTGTCGACAAAGTGAGTTTCCCCGCACGGCAACCCGAGGCCTCGGAACCGCTGCGGGCATTGGGAAACATGCAACTTGTCGATAGGGTAAAAGTTTCCCCGCACGGCAAGCCCGAGGCCACGGGACCGTTGCGGGCATTGGGAAACAAAAGATAAACTGTGCCTTGCACGGGTTAGGCGGGGACTTGCAGCGGGGCTAGCTACTTTGCGCTGAAAGGGACGCCCGTCTAATAAAAGAAAGAGGAGTCCACTATGGCTCGGGGAGCCAGTGACCAAGTTCATATAGATGTCGGCAGATAGCGGCTAACCGCGTGTATGCCTTTGGATTGAGTTGAGTTGAATATGTATACAGTATGCAGTAAGAAAGACCCAATGTCTGGGCCTAAGATTTGGTAACAGCGAAGGCGGCATGCTTCGGCACGAGATGTGGCGTCGAGTGATAAGTCGTTGGATAGAGTGCACGAGTTAGACTTGAACTGTTGCGAGTTAAGTTAAGAAGGGCCGTAGGGCAGTTTTCTTGAAGTTACGTGAGTTATTAGGCACGGCCTCGAAATGCGAGGCACGGCACAAAGGAATTATAGCACGGTCGTAAGGAAATTGGGTACTACCGCGTAGTTGTGTCTCTGATTTTGGCCGAAAGGCAAGCACGACCTGATAGGTTACGTTGTTGGCACAAGAAGGGGTCTAGAGGCAAAGTATGAGTAACGTTGACCTTACAAGCACGGGATGGTTTTGACACACAAGTTGCGCCAAGGCGCGGGTCCTAAAACTGAACCTAAGGCAAGACTAGAAAGACAATCGAAAGGGTTTTAAGCTGCACAAAGTAAATGAACGTGTAGGTTTTGTATGGGTGGGCGAGAAGCTCACTCCACCAGTACAGTGGTACTGACACCCACACAGTATTTCATGTGCAGGCACAGGTAGAAGCTCGTGGCGCGGAGCTCGCTTGGATGCGTCGAGGCACGGAGTTCCTTGGCGATTCGAAGCGTGCGGCCGCGTGGATTGAAGACTTATACAGGACATAATGTATGGACATCGCCTTCCGAAGCTCCCGCTGGATCAAGACTTGTGTTTTGTTCTAAAATTCCGCTGCTATAAATTCAATGTCTCTGCTTGGGACTTCTGTACGACGACCCCGTCGCAGCCGCTGAAATCGGCCGTTATGGAACCCGCCTTGCACGAGCGCAATCTAGGCTCGTGCGGCATCATGCCTTAGCGAGGACGATCGCTCCTACGGGAGCGGGGTGTGACACAACCCGACCGGCAACTAGCTCAACCACTTGGGTGGGACTTATTCCAGGTTACCCTAACCAAGTAGAAATAGTTTTATCACTGGAATTTTGTCCAGTCAATATAGATTGAAGTCCAAGGTTCATCCAACCGACGACTGATGTCAAATTGGGGAACCCAGTAAGACCCAGTAATACCCATTCATGTATACAACCATAGTTGGACTATAAAACCGAACTTTCTGAAATAGGTACCTATACCCATTATGTTGTCTCCCCTTCTTAGAATGTGAAGTCATTCGTAACCCTTATCCCATCTACCTGGAAGTCGCGATACGATTTTGTATTATACTTATATTCCTTGCCCGTGTGTTTAAATAACCACGGAAAGGATCACAAACCTGATTTCCCAAATTTTGTTCTATTATGGAACCTTGTTTAGATTAATTTCGAGAATGAAATTTTTGTATTGCATAGAGTGCAAGCCCTCTAAGAAACGAAGGGTTCTTGATTTAGCAAGTGACTGGACTAGAGTAGCCTAATCTAGCAAAATAGGTCAATGGCTCATAAACTTTCCTTCAGTCTGTACCATTGGATACCCTCTACCGCTCTAGAAACTTCTTATTCGCCCTTGATTATTTTTCCTTATCTTTTTGTCCTTCCCATTGTAGAGTGACGAATGGTCACGCTTAGTAGAATTTAGCAATATTTTTTAGCTACTTGTGTAAATTTGTTGCTTGTTAGATTTTGGGTTGTTTGATAGATAGAGAAGGATTATAGAGGCCATAAGCAGTAGATATCTATTTGTAGAAATTTTAGCAAGTAGTTGGATGATTATAAAGTTTTAGTGACATAGCGTTGAGGGAGTGATGTGACCAAAGGTGGGTAGAAGTCCTCAGAGTTTTGTAGTTACAAAATGGTTAGGAGACGGATATAAACTATTTTTGAGGAATTAAAAATTCGAGGAGATTAAGGTAATGGTAGAGTTCTTTTTGATTTAAGAAATACTTATGAATTAGAATTTCGAGGATGAAATTATTTTAAGGTGGGTGGATTTGTAACCCCTCTTCCCAAAATTTTAAGAATATATTTTATTATTATTTACTTTATTTGAATGAATATTATTATATAATATTATTTTTTTATTATTCGCTATATTATTTGGTCAAATAAAATATTATAGTATAAGTGTGCATGCTTAGGTAGGAAGGCCCTACACTAGTTGGCAAAAAGTATTGGGGTATTCGAATTTTATGCAGATCGTCAAATAAGTAAATATGTGAATATATATATATATATATATATATATATATATATATATATATATATATATATATATATATATATTTTATATATATATATATATATATATATATATATATATATATATATATATATATATATATATATATATATATATGTATGTATGTATATATGTAAATATATAAATGTTATACACGAGAGTATGTATATATAAAATATATATGTATATTATATGTGAATGTGTACGTATACATAAAGGTGTATTTGGGCATATAATTATATATATAGATACATATAAGTGTATACGTGTATGTATATAAAATTATACACATCTAAATATATGTATGTGTATATATAGTATTATGTAAGTATATACATATAAATGTGTATATATGAGTATATTATATATGTGTGTATATATAGATAAATATAAGGGTAAATATATGTGTTTATATATATATATATATAGATATATATATGTATAAATATTAAAAATATATAGATATATATGTATAAATAGATGTATATACATATATACGAATGATAATAAGAAAAAGAATGAAAATAAAATCAACTAAATCAATCCCAGCCCAAGCCAAGCTCGGGCCAGGCCCATCCCACGATCTAAACCCCAAAGGAAGCAGCCCAGGAGCAATCCCGAGCCCTCTTACAAAAACCCACCGCCGAACACTAATCCGAGCCCTGTGTAAACACACGCGTATAAATACACTCGAAACAGAGAGGGAGATCGAGAGGAGATCGTCAAACCCTAACCCCCGACCCCAGTGCAGACCTCGCCAGTGCATGGGCGGCCACCCGCGACCGCCGTGCGCCGCCGCCGGTCGGCCGGGTCCGCGCGAAGACAGAGCGCGCGCAGGCAGAGCCAGCAGAGCAGCCGACTCAAACGCCAATCTTTGAGGTCGCGTTTCTCCCTCCTCGGTCGACGAAATTTCGTTCCGATTGTACAGGTACGATCACAACCCAACCAGCTCTGATCCCTGTCAATTAGTTCGAATCGAAGTCGCTTGTATTAGATGGGAAATCGAACAAAAGTTTGATAAAAATTTGTCCCAAAACAGGACCAATAACAGTCCAATCATCTACGTTTGAAGATCGATTTCAATCGATCTAGTGCCAGAATAGTAATTGTACTTGAACATAGTTATAGACAACATGTAGGGCTCCACAACCCAATTTGCAGGAGTCGATTTTATCGACTACGCGTCGAGAAATCGGATTCCAAAGTTTGACAAAAACCTGTTTTTAAAATCAAGAAATCCTTCGATACGACGTGCGTCCCGCCAATTTGGGCGACAAGGTCGCGAACCAAAAGTATTGAAAGGTGCGTAATGGCTTCATGGTCGTGTGGGCTTTGACGGAATTCAAATTGGTCGCGTGTGCGCGACGAATTTGATGCGTATCCGTCAAAATTCACCGTATCGGTCCCTTTGCACAAACTCTAATTAGTTTGTGCACGCTCATCAGATCGAGACGAAACTTGTGCCAACAAGACCGTATCATTTTTCTGGTCCTGTGTGCCAAGTTTGGTCGAATTCTGAGACAGTTGAATCAGATGCCGTTTTGCGGGCCCTACGGTCCGACTCAACGGGCGATTTTGTGTACGGCCTGCCAAAATCCAACTTAGGATATGCGGTTGGGTTTGTATCGGAAAACTAGATCCATAGACATGTAGTTTGATGACTTTAAAGACCATTAACTCTGGCATGCTTTTCGGTGCAAAGCGGGTCCAACGGCGGACACCGTTTTGGCTTGAAATTACCGTTTTATCCCTGTGTCCAGAATTGGACTTAAGGACAAGCAATCCTAGCTAATTTGACTATTCTGAGAACAGTGGTAATGTTTATTTTAGCTTTCGGGGACTGTTGTATGGGTTTTGACTATTGCGGTACACCGAGTTGTTCGGATTGTCGGTTTCACCGGCAAAGGACCACAGGCGAGTACAGTTTATTATTTGTTTTCAGTATTGATCTTTACTATACATCAGTGCTAGTCGATAGATATGTGATTTTAGTTTTATATTGATTTTGTTCCTTGTTGTGTCGGAAGGTGAAGTACCAACGATGTGTGATCTGACCTTAGACCGTGTAGACCGCGATTTATTCTTGTATTAGACCGTGTAGACCGTGATTTATTCTTGCTTTATATAGTGTAGACAGTATTTCATTATTGCTTTATACAATGTAGACCGTGTAATATCATACTGTGTAGATCGTGATTATTATTTTATAGACAGTATTTCTTTATTGCAATATTTTTTGTAGACCGTGTAACTGTAGACCGTGTAACTGTATACCGTGTAACTTTAGATATTGTAGACCGTGTCGCATAATTGTCCCGAGATCGATCACATATCAAAGGTACTTCGGTGGGTCAGTTGGTGAGTATTTATTGCATTTTATTTTTTGTTATTATTATTCAGTTTTATTGTCTTTCTTCATTTTATTTTATAAATCATAAGTCTAAAGGCTAACCCCTGTTATATAGTCATTTTCATATATTGGAACTGCATTCAGTGAATTGTACTTGTTCTATTCCTGACTGGAAACCAATATTTTTTAGGTTAGCCGTGGATTCACTTAGCATGGGAGGTACGGGGGTACTTGCAGACAAAGGCCTAGAGACTAGCTAGATAGTGGAGTTGTAGCCATTCAAATATTTGTACAATTTTATATTTTTCAGCAAATGTAAAACATGTGAATATTGTAAGTTAAATTAATTATGTGAATGAGCATTATTTGTGATTTTGATCTTCATGGCCGTGACAGCGTTCTACCGCCGACACTGCGGCGTAGGCTGGCTTGGACACGTCTCGTATCCGTTTAAAAAAAACGGGTGCGAGTCGTGACAATATTCATGCCCTATTTGGATTAGTTCGTGATAGTATTCATAGACGACATCTTAGTCTATAGTAAGAATGAAGCAGAGCAGAAGCAGCATCTCCGAATAGTCCTACAGATTCTCAAAGAGCACCAGTTGTACGCGAAGTTCAGTAAGTGCGAATTTTGGCTTCATCGTATTTCGTACTTAGGTCACATCATCATCCGAGGTAGAGTGGAAGTGGACCCCCAGAAGATAGTTGTCATAGAAACATGGCCAGTTCCCAACACCGTCGCAGAAGTTCGCAGTTTTCTAGGATTGGCCGGCTATTATCGACGATTTGTGTCAAACTTTGCTCGAATTTTGGCACCATTGACGCAGTTGACACACATGGATGTCAGTTTGCTTGAACAGCATAGTGTCAGAGTTCATTCGAGAAGTTGAAGCGAGGATTGATGACGGCACCCATTCTCACACTTCCAGATGGGACTGGAGGATTTTCAGTTTATTGTGACGCTTCCGACAGAGGATTGGAATGTGTCTTAATGCAGTATGGTAAGGTAGTAGCTTATGTATCACGTCAGCTTCATGAACATGAGAGAAATTATCCAACCCATGACTTGGAGTTAGCAGCGGTGGTCTTCGTACTTATTGTGGATGCATTACTTGTACGAAGATCGGATAGAGATTTTCATCGACCACAAGAGTCTTAAGTATGTGTTTACTCAGAAGGATCTTAACATGCGTCAGAGGAGATGGCTAGAGCTACTTGTGGATTACAACATCAACTTACAGTATCATCTTGGAAAGGCCAACGTAGTTGCAGATGCGTTGAGTAGAAGAGTAGGAGCTTATTTTCTAACAGCACAGCCAGAGTTATTAGCAGATCTTAAGAAGATTTGAATTGAGATAGTTCTCTCTACCAATGTGGCATTGATGGCTAGTATGCAAGTTCAGTCTAGTATAGTTGAGAGGATCAAGATAGCTCAATCAACAGATTCTAAGCTTCAGCGGCTTAGGGCGGAATGTGAAGCAGGAAGGAGAACAAAGTTATGTATTCATAAAGATGGTACTCTCCGATATGGAAGGCATCTTTGTGTACCCAACGGTGATATCAGACAGGAGATCATGGCAGAGGCTTACAGTTCTCAGTATGCAATTCATCCCGGTGGCACGAAGATGTACCGAGACATCCGTCAACATTTCTGGTGGAATGGCATGAGGAGGGAGATAGCCCGGTTTGTCTCTCATTGTTTAGTTTGCCAACAAGTTAAAACTGAACATCAGAGACCAGCCAAACTTCTTTAGCCTTTACCAATCCCAGAATGGAAATGGGAGCATATTACCATGGATTTTGTAACTTGATTACCTAAATCTCCAGCTGGGAGAGATGCTATCTGGGTTATAGTTGACCAGCTCACGAAGGTAGCTCATTTTATCCCTTTCAGAATTGGCCAGTCAACAGATCAGCTTGCAGAGATGTATCCTAAACAGATAGTCAGATTACATGGAGTGCCAGTCAGCATCGAGTCAGACAGAGATTCAAGATTCATATAGCACTTTTGGCAGAGTCTTCAAGAGAGTTTGGGGACTCGTCTCAAGTTTAATTTAGCTTATCATTCGCAGACAGATGGTCAGTCGGAGTGCACGATTCAAACTCTTGAAGATATGTTGCGATCATGTACACTTAACTTTGGTGGTTCGTAGAAAGATCACCTGTACTTGGTGGATTTCTCCTACAATAATAGTTTTCAGGCCAGTATCCAGATGGCACTGTTTGAGGCACTGTATGGCAGAAAGTACAGATCACCTTTAGCCTGGGACGATGTAGACGAGAGGCAAATGTTTGGTCCAGAAATGGTTACTCGGACTATCGAGGTGGTCAGAAAAGTTAGAGATCATCTTCGAGTTGCACAAGATCGTCAGCATCATTGGGCCGATTCTCATCGGCGTCCTCTTGAGTTTTCTATCGACGACCACGTATTTCTTAGGATCTTGCTACCCATGGCGTCATTCGATTCGACGTACGGGAAAAGCTTAGTCCTAGGTATATAGGTCCCTTTGACATCCTCGAGCGAGTAGGCGATGTGTCCTATCGTCTCGCTCTTCCACCGTTGTTACATGAGGTACATGACGTATTCCATGTATCCCAATTGCGATAGTATATCCCAGATCCGAGCCATATCCTTGATCATTCAGAATTGGTTGTTGGTACCAATCTTTCGTATGAGAAAAGGCCTGTATCTATATTGGACCGAAGAGAAAAGGTACTCAAGAACAAGACTATTAAGTTAGTCTGTGTTGCTTGGGATCATCACTCTTTAGGTGAGTCAACTTGGGAACGTGAGGATGATATCCGATCGCGATATCCACACATATTTGACTCATGAGGTATAATATCTTTGTAACGCCCCAGTCCCAAAATACTTAGGACCAAGTACGTAGACATGCCAGCTGCATATATACAAGGAATACTCCAATATGTGGAATCCTAGTATATATACATAAGCTGTAATAAAATAATCATAGGCCCGAACATCAATAAACTATATCTCATCCACAGCAATACAGAAGATAAAATGAGTCCAAATAGAATAAATGAGTGAGTCAAAAGATAGTCGGGTGGACATGCCCGCACCAAACAGCTATAAAAATATAATCTCTAATAGAGTAGATGTCCACTATGAGTCTCAAAGAACAACATGAATCTAGATATCAGCGGGAGATGCCTCGTCATCAAGGTTTGAAGGATCCAGTGCCGAGCCATACTCCTGCGGGAAATCGTCTATACTTGGAGAGATCACCAGGTCCTCAGAGGGACGTAACAAGATACAGAAAGAACATGCCATATGAACTGAATATAAATGCACCACAAAATAAAGATAAAGTAAAAGTGTCCAAACCATAACACGGCTCAATATCCCATCATCGAAACAGTAGGCTACCCTACAACCAAACAAGGACAATGGGTAACTTACTATTCCGCGATGCGATATTTTTCCATGCCATGATTGGAACATGAAATTTGCTAAGGTCTCCTAACCTTTCTAGTAGGCAATTTAGAAGACATCTCGATGTATGGGCAGGTGAAGGCTGACTTCCCCAGGATAAGGTAACAACTCACAACACTCACACGTCAAGTACCAATACTATCAGCCGACATAACTCGAGGCTAGCGGCCCACGTGACCCATCAGTCCACATAGCTCGAGGCTAGTGACCCTCGCGCACACACGACTACCGTAGTATGCAGTTACTACAGTTGTTGGATTTGGGGTAGCCCATACATTTAATTGTCTTCTCCCTCCCAAGGACATTAACAAAAGGTAGTTCGCTAAGACTAGGTCCATATGCATACAAAAGACAAGAAAAAAAATAACTGAAGGAAAAATAAAATGAACTAAAAATAGCAAGTAATGGATCCAACTGAGAACATATAATAAATATGCAGTAAATAAATAAATAAAGGTGCATATAATTATAACAGTAAATAAGGCAAGGTATCTTGCCTGAGGGTGGCGCGAGAAGCAGCAAAATCCAACAATCAGTATCGTCAGCACGAAAGTCAAAATCCACAAGGAGCTCCGGTTGCTGAAACAAACATCACGAACGTGTTTGGTATAAAAAATATGTCTAGGAAATGCCTGTCCAAAAGTTAAATTCTGGAACAGGGGCAAAATCGTAATTTTGGGTCAAAACGATGTCCGCCGTTAGACCCGTTTTGCACCAAAACGCGTGCCAATGTCTACGGTCTCTAAAGTCGTCAAACTATATGTCTACGGATCAGGTTTGAGTAGACGAACCCAACGGTATGTCCAATTTTGGATTCCGATGAGCCGTGCACAAAATCGCTCGTTGGGTCGGGTTGTGGGCCCGCCAATTTGGCATTCCAATCAACCTTCTCAGAATCAGACCAAACTTGGCATACAGGACCAAAAAAATGATACGGTCCTGCTGGCGCAAGTTTCACGTCGATCCGACGAACGTGCACAAAGTTATGGTCAAGTTTGCAAAACATCGATACGGGGGTATCTCGACGAATACGGACTGATTTCGTCGCGCACACATGACGAAACTGAGTTCCGTCAGTTCCCACACATCGGCAACGTCCATACGCGCCTTTCGATGTATATAGTACGCGACCACGTCGCCCGGTTTGTCGGGACGCACGCCGTATCGGTTGGTTTTTACGAAATTTCATTGTTTGAGAACTAAGTTTTTCCTAAACTTGGGAAACCGATTTCTTGGTGCACAGTTGTCGAATTTGACTTCTGTAAAATGGCTTTTCTAGTCCTATAGGTTAACTCAAACTTTGTTTAATTAGATTTTGAAACTTTATAAAATCCTGACCAAACCTGGTTTTCAAATCAGTGGTTCAACTCTGAAATTATTCCTGTTTTGAACAAAAATTTTATCGATTGTTTTATTCGTTTTCTGTCAAATTGGTTTCGATTCTATTCAAACCACCTGATGGATATTCTAGAGGGTTAAGTAGGCTTTCCAAATTAGTTTACGAAACTAAAAACGATAAAGCGTAGGCGGAGAAATTTGGATGACAAGATGGGTACCTCGCAGTCGTTCGTCTGAACAGGGGGTCCTGTTCTCGTCGGGTTGGGCCGTGCTCCGGCGGTGCGGCGGCTGTCAACTGAGCGCAGACGATCAGGGTGGTTCGCCTGAGCGTGGGGGTCGTGCTGGGGTCGTCGGGTTTCGGTTGGGAGGAAGTTTCGCAGAGAAATTTTAAGTTTTTTTCTTCTTCTAAGTTACTACGAACCTAATATATGTTTGTTTCAAGATTTACCAGGATTTAAAATTCGAATTTTGACTTGGATTCAAACATGGATTCAATCCAATCTGAGGAGAATTTGATTAGGATTTAAAGGAAAAAAAATTGAATAAAAACGATAAAGATTCGGATGAGTTTGAAATTTCGGATGGCAAGGAGTTGAACCACAGCCGTGTGCTCGGCTTTGATGTGGGCACTGTTCATTTGAACAGTGCTGACGTCAGCATGACGTCAGCAACTCTTTTTTTCATTGAGTTGCACTTACAGGGGGGGTCGGGTTCCACTTTGGAACAGTGCGTAGCATTGTTCCGAGTTTCCTTTCTTTTCTTTTTTTTTGTTATTATTAAAAACAAAGTAATACATATGTATATATATATATATATATATATATATATATATATATATATATATATATATATATATATATATATATATATATATATATATATATATAGTATTTAATAATTATGACCAAATAAGATATACAAAAATCCTAATAATTTAACTAAATCTTATAAAACATTTTAAAGAAATTATAAGACAAGTAGATCCAAAGAAAGGTATTTACACGGGCTTTTGATTTAAATAATCAAAACTTTCTATATCTAGCTATTTACTAAATAATTTGATTAGTGCAATATATCACAAAAATATTTTGAATAAAATCTAAATTTTTTCTAAAATCCAGTAATCACTAGAAAATATATTTCGAGTGAGATTGTGAATGAATACTAATAGTAGCATTTGTGTTGCTAATTTGCTATAAAAATATTACAAAATTAAATACCAAACTTGTTATAAAATATAAAATAATTCAACACAACATGTATAATCAGCTATATAAAAAAATAATTCTCCAAAATTTTGGGGGATTACAGTCTTCCTTATGCCTTATGCTTTAACTCCTTGCTTGCATGAATGACTGCTTGATTAATTGCTATTCATAGATTGCATGTGGTTAGTGTAACTTGTCCCGACATCTCTAGCCTCTTGATTAAATTTTGAGGATGAAATTCTTTTAAGGTGGGTAGAGTTGTCACTTCCGTTTCCCGTTATACGTATTTTTATTATACGTGTACGGATTTCTGACATTTGTCAGGTGGATCGTAGTTAGACTTGTCTTGCTTAGCCTAGTCTTGGTTTAATCTTGCCTTGGTTTATTTGGTTTGGTTCAACATGACTTGGCTTGGCTTGGTTTGGTTTGAGATGAGAAGGGGTTGATATATAAGTCAACTTCTCTCACTTTCTCCTCCATAACTTTTATTTACTTCTTCATCTTCTTCATTTACTCCTCCCACCTACACCCAAGCCCTAGGCAAGTGCAACTTGCTTCATGATGGATCTCAAATTTTACTTTTCCATTGTCTTCCTTACTTGATTCTAAGCCTCTTTAGAACTTGTCATTTTTGGTTTTAATGGATGGATTTTTGTAGATCTAAGTTTTGATCTTTTCTCATTCTTCTTGGTTTTGATCTACTAAAACTTGGTATTTTCAAAAACTAGTTGGTTCATGTTGTAGGAAATTTCGTTCTACCCAATTTTGACCTTTGAAAAGTTAGATTTCGATTTATTTTGAGGGAATTATGGACTTTTGTAGTTCATAGATCCAACCAAGCATTTTTATGCTGGTTGGAGAAGATGAACAGTGGTTGCGCACACTTTTTAGTGCCGTACAATCAGGTTGTACGGGTTCTGGCGCAACCTAGCATGCACAAACTAGCTTGGCGCACCCCAGTCAGGCGCAACCCGACCTCGTACAGCTCAGTCTGGCGCAACCTAGCCCAGCGCCGCCTTTGTCCCTGGCGCAACCTAGCCCAGCGCCCCCTTGTGCCTCGGCACAACCTGACATGGCGCACCCCAGTCAGGCGCAACCCGACCTCGCGCAGCTCAGTCTAGCGCAACCTAGTCCAGCGCCGTCTTTAGCCTTGGCGCAACCTAGCCCAGCGCCCCCTTGGGCCCCGGTGCAACCTGACCTGGCGCACCCCAGTGCCTGGCGCACCCCAGTGCCTGGCGCACCCCAGTGCCTAGCGTACCCCAATATGGCGCAACCTAACTTAGGCGCCCCCGTCCCCATTGGCACCACCTGTCATTTCCCTGGCGTCACTTGTTGCCATGATACCCCTTTTCCCTTACCCCATGCATGTTATCCTAGTTCTTGTTGTATATGCACGTGATCTTGCATGTGACTTGTACTTGACCTATCTTGTGACGACCCGACTCGATAACTTGTTGAGCATAGCATGACTTGCCAGTATTGATGTTGGCATAAACGCGACAAAAAAATCTGGATAGTGGCCCGTCGAGGCGCACTCTTGACAAGCACTCTTGACATGATAAGTAGATATGACATATATAATCTTGATAGTGGCCCGTCGAGGCGCACAACTGGCAAGCAATCTTGACAAGTAATAAATAACCTGATATGACATGATAATCTTGAACGCTGTTACGACAACTATCCTGACTTGGTAAGTAACTCTTGTCTTGACACCGTGGTTGATTTTCTTGATTGTGTCTGTATAAGCTACCTGTCTCGTCTTGTATCATGTCTAGGACATGGATTCCTGGTTACCATGGTCAGGGATTCATAATGAATCTGACTAGGTTAATGACTAGATTGATCAAGTAGTTCATATAGAGAGATTTTTTCAATTACAGGCGATCCCGTTATCCCGGCCACACCAGAAGGACTTGTAGCCTGCCGACGAGTAGGGCACATTTCCAGCCCACTGTCATGTGGGGAACTTCTTGAAAACATAAGTACTGAAAGTACACCAGTAAGCTTGATAACTGTCACGCTTCGCTCCCGTATGAGTGATCGTCCTCGCTAAGGCGTGATGCCGCACAAGCCTAGATTGCACTCGTGCAAGGCGGTTTCCATAACGACCGATTATAGTCTGTGCGACGGGGTCGTCGCACAGAAGTCCCAAGCAGAGACATTGAATAATAGCAGCAGAAATTTAGAACAAAACACAAGTCATTCAAACGATACATTTTATTGATATTGAAACGAAGGTTACAATTGGACGCAAGGCCAAGATTATAAGTCACTCAAGCTCACTCTTCTCACATTACAAATCTCTCAGCTCTCTCACTTTCTCGATACAATGCTTGAGCCAGCGGAAGCTTCGAAAGGCGATGTCCATACATTATGTCCCGTATAAGTCTTGACTCTACACGATCGCACGCTTCGAATCGCCAAGGAACTCCATGCCTCGACGCATCCAAGCGAGCTCCGTACCACGAGCTTCTACCTGCGCCTGTACATGAAAACTATGTGGGTGTCAGTACTCAACTGTACTGGTAGAATGAGCTCCTCGCCCACCCATACAAAACCAACACGTTAATTTACTTTTGTGCAACGTATCCCTTTTACGATTTTTTATTCTTGCCTTAGGATCAGTTTTAGGACCGACGTATTGGCCTATTTGTGTCTCTAGACCACCACCGTACTATCGTAACGATATCTTCCTCACCCTTGCCTCTAGACCTTTCTCGTGTTTGCATTGTCAATGTACCGACTCATACTTGTCTTTCGTGCATACTCTGGGACGTAACGACTCGGTCGTGCCATGAACTCGACTCGTGCTTTAATATCTCTTAGGCAGTGCCTCCTCGCTAAGTCTTGCCTATACTTGTGTTAGGACGACGCGGCCGTGCCTCACATTTCGAGGTCGTGCCCAGCAACTCAATATAACTTAACCAAACTTGTCTTACGGCCCTTCTCGACTTAACTCGCAACGTCTAACCCAACTTGTGGAACCGGTGTTGAGAGCTCAAACACGACGCCGCATCGTATGCCGAAGCATGTGTCTTACGCATAGCCAAATCTTAGGCCTCATAATACTTTTGGGTGCAACCAAGCACACATTTTATAACTCAAGTCATACCGTGCTTACACTTCCTTTGTTACGACCGACGCCATGCATACGGATTCGCCGCTTAGCACGCCAATTATCTATATGAAAGGTCACTGGCACGATAAGCCATCGTAGACATAGCCTGGCAATCGGGACCCTTGTACCGCAGGTTGCGATCCCCGATATAAGTCTCCGAACTACCATTGCCTATTACCCAGCTCGGCTATACCGTGTTTCTTCCTAGGACGAGTCGGTCCTGTGGCCCCGGGTTGCCGCTCGAAGAAACAAACACCCTTGTCGACAAGTTGTCCATGACCACGCACCTACGAGACATCTAGACTCACGTAAATGTATGGCCTAATTTGTTGGTACGACTGGAACTATATTTAGCAACTCGTGCTCTGAACCACACTTTACATAACGTGCATCGGGACCATGAGACTCCCAACCGAGGGACCACCTCATACTTCTTAACGTGCATAGGAACGCGAGACTCCCAACCGAGGGACCACCTCATACATCTTAACGTGTATAGGAACGTGAGACTCCCAACCGAGGGACCGCCTCATACTCTATGTGACGAGTCTTAAAACCGTAGGAACAAATGGCTATATGCAACCGTAGAACCGTAGGACTGAGCATACGCTCAACTTGAACAACCAAGGCTTTGGGTACCTAAACTCATGCCATAAGTTGTGCGATACAACTTAGCTCGTGGGACGATCAAGGCTACGCCGAGCCTTGCTTCGAGGAAACGTGCATGCTTTATCGAGCATTTACGCGGGCGACGCCTATGACTTAGGCTAACTCTTAGCTTGTGACGAAGACCAACTTTTCTTTCTCCTAAGCCACGGGACGAAGGACCGAGTGTCATTTTCAAAGCACACCGTGCAATAATTCTAAGCCGACCGTGGGACGTTTTCCATGTTCTAAACTCGATTCGATCCGTCGAGATTATTCCCTTAGCTATGTGGATTCATCTATTTTATTATTAAGCCTACTTGTGCAAGTTGAAAACATGCAATTTATTATGTGAAGGCTAAGATGAGGCAAGTTTACCGAAACTATCCCACCTGAGCGAGCGGTCGCCTTGACCGAGCGATGTCTTCGAGCAGCCGTTGCAAGGCTAAGTCCGAACGCCGTCAGCATTTCGATTCCACCGATTGACTGAGCGGGACGGGGCACTACAATAACTCTCGTAACTCTAATAAATCTCCTCACCTGGATAACCTGGATAGTCTGCAGGACTTGTGACTGCGAGAACATCTCAATTGTATCTTCTTAGTAACTAAGCTTGTGATAATCCTAGTTAGCTAACAATAGCAAGCCGTAGGACTTGATTGGCCGTGCTTGAATGAATTATCTCATGATTAACATGGGAATTATATTCCACCTCTTGTTCCTCCTACGGCAGCTAATGTTTTATGTTAACTCGGTCCCTCATGTTATTTAACTATGCTCTTTTATCAGTTCTTCTTTCATTATATGCTGGTTTTAGTTCCTAAGTGAATCCTCCCTTGTGGCACTTGCTCTTTCTGGGGTCTGACCCAACTGGTTTTGTATGGCCAGATTTCGGAGTGATACTCGAGGATCTTTCTGCTTATCAGCCAGATGGTGAACACTAGACGTAATCCTGGCAACGAGTGGGTTTCTTATTTTGCTCTCCCACTCTATTATAAATTATTCTTTTGAGGCGTTTAGCCACTGAGCAAGTGTTAGCTCGTGTTGAAACTTAATTTTTGTTTGCCTAAGGGCTGTAACATGATTGACAAATCCTATGGTTGATCATGTATAACTTAACTCTTGCTAGTCTCATATTTTGTATGACTAGCTTCATGATCATCTGAATATGTAATATTTGGGACGCCTTATTTTGTATGTCTGATGATCTTATATCTTGTAACAATTACTTGCTTGTTGAGATTGAGATACTAGGCTTGTTCATGACCATAAGAGACTATTGGCTTGTAGATAAACCCTCATGCATCTAGACAGTCGTGACTGTATATCGAGGTGGATTGTACTTCGATGTACGTAGCTGGCTGTGTCTGTCCCCCGCTCTCCAGTATACTGGTTCTGGGACGTGACAACAGTGCTTGCTATGACTTCGATAGTTCAGTCAAACTCTTGTCTAACTTATTCGTGCAATAACTTGACGAGCAAAGGCTATGCCAAGCCTCATATCGTGGAAACGTGCCGTACACGCGTTCGACTTGAACAACCAAGTTCTTTGGGTGCCTAGACTTAAGCCACAAGTCGTGTAATACGACCTAAACTACGGGACAGGCGAAGGCTATGCCAAGCCTTGGACGACGGGACCGTGCATGCTTCTTAAGCATTCATGCGGTCGACTCCTATGACTTAGACTAATTCTTAATTTCATGGCAACTTAAACCAACTTTTCTTCTCCCAAACCACAAGACAAAGGATCGAGTGTCATTTTAAAAGCACGCTGAGCAAACATCTAAGCCGACCGTGGGATATTTTTCCATGTTCTAGCACATTCCGACCCGACTTGGGATTATTCCCTTAGCTATGTGGATGAATCTCTTTTATTATCAAGCCTACTTGTGCATTTGGAAACTTTTGTTTTATTAGTATGAAGGCCATGCTGAGGCAAGTTCACCGAAGCTACCCACCTGAGTGAGTCTTCGAGCAAGCCGTTACATGGCTAAGTCTGAACGCCGTCGGCGTTTCGATTCCTTCGATTGATTGAGCGGGACGGGGCACTACAGTGATAGCATAAATATTAGTGATATCATAATGTTAAACTTAATCGAATAACCATACTAAAAAACATAGTTAGATTATTGGGCTAACACGAACAAATTGACTGTTGGTAAGAATAATTGTTAAGTAACATGATTATGTTTTCTTGCTTTCACTTTGTATTCTTGATTATAAACTAACAACATACCATAGTCCAAATAGAAATATCACTTTAATAAATTATATGTTCACATGATTACTACATCGATTTAGGTGAGTTGGGTTGGTATCACTCACAAGTGCATTTTCCAATATACTGACCTCCTTCCTCCATAGATTTTGGGAACGATACGAGTGCACAAAGACAATATGAGACTCGAAAGACAACTTAAAGTTCTTCATAGTTCGAATATTTTGATGCTCGTTTCCTTTTAAGTCATTTTGATTTCAATATACTAAAGGGGCATGATGTATGGAACAATGATATTATTTTATGACTTCTTGTTATTGGAGTTGGGTGGGGTTTCCAACCTATGTGAAGAATACCCCGGAGAGCGACGGGTACCATCTATGTGTCAGAGAAGCTAGGATAATGCAATATCTTTGTATATTGAAACATATATAGTAAGCAATTATGGTTGGATTTTTATTAATATATATATTGAACTTTCCATATATATATTGGACTTCCATATATATATATATATATATATATATATATATATATATATATATATATATATATATATATATATATATATATATATATATCCAATATACGGTAACCCTAATCCATGCAAGCATTTAGAAAAGTTTGATGCATGCAAGCTGATGAATAATAATATCAAGGGTTATAACTTTTGAGAGAGAGAAAGGATGTTGAAGGCTATTGTGAAGGGAGATCGTTTCGGGTAATTATTTTTGACGTCTTTTGGTATTCAGAGTCTCTAATTGGGTTTTCTTCTTTCAAGTAGTTGTGGTGATCCATTCTGGATATGTGAGAAGCTTGTAAGGAGTCAGTGTAATTTCTTATTCCATTAATAGAGGCTTTTCAGGTTTGGACTTCGATCAACTTGTGGTTTTTCTCATATGTATTTTCTACGTAAAAATTGCTTGTGTCTGCGTTTGATTTTTCTGTGTGATTTTGGCATTTAGTTTTGTGTGATTTTCTTCGGTTCTCTCACAGCTTTTTGGTTTGGGGTAACAGTTTTCGCATTTCGTTCATAATACTTGTTAGTCGTTTTGTTTATTTCATGTAATATAAGATGAGACGATATTTCAATTGTATCAAGATCTTGTACTCCGTTTCAAACTTATAATGAAAAAGCTATTTTTTTTCCTTCTATCATGACTTCAACTTTTTGCTGCTATGTTATTTTAACCTTATATTCGAATAAATTATCATACGTGCACGTTCTTGCCTGGTACACGTATAATTTAGGCATGTACAACATAACGCATAGTGACGACTTATTGATTAAGTGGAATCGGGACATGACATCAAAAGCCCCCTACATTTGAGAAAAAGCTATAAGAAGAATAAGAGAAGTTTTTTTTTTTAAAACCTTGATTGTGAAAGAGTCTTGGTGTGTGCCATCTTTGTTTAGGGTTCGAGGAGGAAGAGAAAGATGGAAGAAGAAAGTAGGAAGAGGAAGAGGAAGATAGGGGTGTTCTGTTAGAGAATGAGAAAGTGATGTTGTCCCTTAGAAAATATTATGTTAGTCCATAACAAAATTCTAACTTTGTGTGATGTCCCCCTAGCCTAGGATGACCCATAGCAAAATATGTAGTGCCTTCATCAACGGTCTAGATTTACTAGAAGATTTGTCCCAAACCTATTTATATATAGTCCAATAAACATATTAAATCTTAGAAACCTCTAGTAACTATTTAGTGGATCATCTCCTTTCTTTTAGTTAATTAGTTTTGTAAACGTACTAACGTGAAAAGTGAATTCAACAAGGCCTTTCATGCTTGAAGCTAATTTGCAATATAGTTCACGCTTTTGTCCTGCCTCTATTTCTCCTTCGTATTGCTAGTCTAGGGTTCAGACTTATAATTCTAGGGATCCTATATGTATAAGTTCGAGTAAAGACTATATAAAAATAACAAAATCCTCATAATTCATATATTATACTCTATAATTTGTGTTTTGTAGATTTATGCCAAAGACTTTCTATGATTTTGAAAACCTTACCGGGTTTCGGATCCTACAAGAACCAATATGGACCCGCACCGCAAGTGTGGATCATATAAAGCCTTCCATCCCTCCCCGTTCTCAAAAATCATATCCTCCCCTCCAAAAACAGCTCACCCGATGGCCATCGCCACGTCTCTCCACCTCTTCCGGCCCCACCACCTCCTCCTGCGGCCCCGTCTCCGTCCGGCCGGAGTCCTCCGCCTTCTACTCTCATCCGCCCCCGCCGCCTCTGCCGGCAGCCTCACCGCCGCCTCGCCGGCGGCGGAGGTCATCGACTTGAACCCGCCGAGGGGGACGAGGGACTTCCCTCCGGAGGAGATGAGGCTGAGGAACTGGCTCTTCAGCAACTTTAGGGAGGTTAGACAGGAACTCAAGTTTAGCGTTTTGGGTTTTATTGCATGCATGCTGCTTGATGAATTGCCGCAACGGTTTTGTAGGTGTCCAGGACGATGTCGTTCGAGGAGGTCGACTTCCCGGTGCTCGAATCGGAGGCTCTCTTCATCCGGAAAGCCGGGGAAGAGATCACACAGCAGGCACGTGTTTTTTCTTTGAATTGTGGCCCTTATATTTCGTTCATATTGAATTGGCGAAGAATTTCGAGTATTTGGCTCAAAGTTTGAATATTTAGTGAGAATATGCAATGTCTTGTTTGAAAGTTTGGGAATTTGATGATAAGTGTTTGATTTATGGTAAGGGAAATATGCAATGTTAGATAAGTGGTTGAATTGATCATGCAGCATGTTCAAGGTTTTATGTGATTTATGCATTAAAAATTGTGATGTGTATGTTTCATTGTTATCCACTCGATAAAGAACCTAGATTAGTTGGATGAAAGTTTGATACTTTAGTATGATTAATTCTGGATGTCTATGAACCTTGGACCAAATTTAGCCAAAACCCATTACTCTATGTTGCACGGAGACAGATGAGTCATAATAATACAGACACAGGAACACAGACACCACATTGATTTTGGTGTGTTTTAACGTATTTTGGGGCTGTATGCTTGTGTCCAACATGCACAACACGAAGACGACTATCTTCATCTAGAAAACCACAGAAGAGATAACACAACACATTCGTTCACATCCAATTCAAAGCAACTGCTTGCTTGACCTCTTTGCCCGATTGCTCACTTGGCTTTCCAGCATAGTTTGGATCCGAGTGCCTATCCTTCATTCATCTGAATCCAAGTGTCCTATCGCTTCCCTTTTTGTTTTGTATGAATCATTTAAGGAAGTGAGTGGTTGCCGTCCCTTTTTTTATCCCCAACAAAAGTACATGATAATTGTGTCAATTACATTTTAAAGCAAATTAAAGCTTGAATAGGGAATGTGGAGATTTTTCGGAAAGACCCGGCCGACCTGCCCATGGCTCGAGGGCGAGCCATACGAGAGTGAGTCGAATCTGTTTCTGGGTTTTAATTCCATCGTTCTTGAGTTGAGAAATAATTTAGAAGATTTGGCTGAATGTTAGAAACTCTAGTAAGGTCGACTTTGGAAGTGTACCAAATTTGAACAACATTGAGTTCCGACATATTTTTAACTCAAATCCTTGATCGAATGTAACAAGAGAACCTGAATGGATTTCATCTCGGGTTCGAGTACAAAATTAGAAACCGAAATATTTCTAGGTTGGGCTTGGTTTTACATGAATCAAACCCAAAACCGACCAAATAGCATCCTTAACACTACGAGATATTAATTTTGTTGAGTTCGGCAACAATATAGAATATGTGGGACAAAAGTTTGAAAGTTTATTAAAAGGTGGTGTGAACCTAAACCTATGTTGCACAAGTATGGAGTACGGGCATGGATAAGGACACGATAGGGATACAAGATACGAACATTTTCAAATAAGTACAAGGTACTCGCCTATGTTGCACGAATACGGGTACGGAGATCGGTATGGAAGCAACACAGCTTTCCTGTGTCCTTGTAACATAGGCCTAACTTTATGCTATATTAGTTCAAGCACACCCAGAGCCAATTTGACCTAAATTAAATCTTTTAAGTTGTAAATACATGTAAAACAACAACCTAAAAAGAGCACGTGGTGCCTTAAGGCTCTTGCTAATGCAGGCTTGGAGAGGTCCAAGACGTGTGCAGTCAAGTGCATCTGACATTTAGGATGCAAGCTCCAAATGTTCGCGCCAAGTTGTGCCCTAAAAAAAGCACCTAAGAAATGTTTAACAGTCAACATTTAGCATGCAACTAAACTCGGGAACATGATTTACTGTAATTATTGAAGAAACTGCCAATCTCCCTGGTTTCTCACATGTTCGTATTTGACTTGTATAATATCATACAATCACTGCATCTGACATTTAACCTACATTTTCTGGTGAATGCCACAAGCTGAATATATATGTAGAATGGAATAAAATAGATGATATCTTTATTGAAGAGAGACTACACATATATATAGGAGAGGCTAGCCTCCTCTCCTATTACTCTAAGCAATGTGGGACTAAAGCCCAATAACTAATAACTCTAATATAATACTTAACACCCTCCCTGAAGCTGGAGCATAGATGTCAATCATGCCCAGCTTGTTACATAAAAATTGAATCCGGGGACCCAGAAGAGGCTTTGTGAAGATATTAGCTATCTGGTTGTCGGTCCGCACATGTTGAAAATTTATCACTCTTGTATATTCATCACGAACAAAATTGATGTCAATTTCAATATGCTTCGTCCGTTCATGAAATACTGGATTGGTGGCAATGTGAATAGCAGATTGGTTATCACACAATAGGTCTGCCACTTGAGATCCTGCGTCTTCTCCCAGTTCTTGTAGGAGATGCTTCATATATAATATCTCTGACGTGCCATGAGCAATAGCTCGATATTCTGCTTCCGAGCTTGAGCGTGCTATCACACTTTGTTTCTTGCTTTTCCATGATACTAGATTTTCGCCAACAAATACTGAGTAGCCAGATGTAGACCGTCTATCTGTCAAACTTGCCCCCCAGTCAGCATCAGTAAAACACTCAATGCGAGTGTGTGCATTATTCTCCATTCGAATTCCTTTACCTGGATTCTTTACTAGATAACACAAAATTCTGAGAACTACCTGCCAGTGTGGAACTCTTGGAGAAGCCATGAATCTACTTGTGACGCTTACTGCAAAAGAAATATCCGGACGCGTCATGACTGCCAAGTAGTTGAGTTTTCCAACCACTCGACGATACTGATCTGAATTGGTCATCAGGACCCCTTCGTCTGGGAGTAATTTTGCCCCTGGATCCATAGGTGAGTTTGCTCCCTTTGCTTGCATCATGCCTGCATCATTTAGTATATCCAGTACATATTTTCTTTGAGACATTACAATGTCCCGCTTACCCCGTGTGACTTTAATGTCCAAAAAATAGTTCAAGGATCCCATATCCCTGGTTTGAAATTGTTCTCCAAGAAACTTCTTGAGACTTGCAATACCCTGGCTGTCATCTTCCGTGATTATAATATCATCAACGTAGACACCAAGAAGTATTCTTCCAGCAGATGTGTGTCGATAGAAGATTGAATGGTCCTTCTTCGACTGACACATTCCAAATTGAGTTACCACCTGTGTAAATCTACCAAACCATGCACAAGGTGATTGTTTCAGGCCATAGAGGGCTTCCTTAGACGACACACCTTACCCTCCCTTGCAACGAACCCGGGAGGTTGCATCACATATACTTCTTCATCAAGATCCCCGTGGAGGAAAGCATTATTTATATCGAGTTGAAGTAAAGGCCAGTCATAGCGAATGGACAAGGCCATGAGGACACGAACGGACGTCATTTTGGCCACATAAGAAAAAGTCTCGAAGTAATCCTCACCATAGGTTTGAGAGTAACCTTTGGCCACCAGACGAGCTTTCAATCGGTCAAGAGTGCCATCCGGTTTTACCTTAATCGTGAACACCCATTTGCAGCCGACTGCCTGTTTACCATGAGGTAGATCGATTAAGTCCCAGGTATGATTCTCCTGGAGAGCCTTCATCTTCTCGTGCATAGCAGCACGCCAACCAGGATGTCGGAGAGCCTCCTCAGCGGTCTTGGGGATCTGAATCCCATTAATAGTAGCTACCAGAAACTAAGTGTGACTGGTAAGTCCTTTGTAGTTGTTAACATACAAGGGATGATCTCGACATGCACGACGAGGACGTTCTGGAGGCGGAATCGTCGGAGCTGCTGGCAGAATTTGTAAAGCTGCTGGAGGGACATATAGAGGCAACTCACTGGAGCCGGAGCTGCTGGTGGAACCAGAGGAGGAAGATTCTGTGGTTGATGTCGTTAATGGCTGAATCGGTGTATGTGGACCATCATCCTGGGAGACTGACTCGGTAAGGGAGGGCACCCGTACGGGGGGTTGTTGTGTTTGAGGAGGAAACAACAAAAAATCTTCTTCGGGATAGATCAGGGGAGCTGGACCTTTTGATTGAGGAAACAGAGGAAATTTTGTTTCGACAAAGGTAACATCCCGAGTGAAAAAATATCGCTTTAAGACAGGAGAGAAACACCGATACCCTTTCTGATCTTTAGGATATCCAAGAAAAATACATTTATAGCCTTAGGATCCAATTTAGAAAGGGTTGGTCGGGTATCCCGAACATAGCATAAGCAACCAAAGATGCGGAGAGGCAGAGGAAACGGCTCTCTTCTAGGAAAGAGCCTAGAGAAGGGAGTGCTACCATGGAGAACTGACGACGGCATGCGATTAATAAGATAACAAGCTGTAAGGACCGCATCCGACCAAAATCTCTTGGGAGTACGTGCTTGAAACATAAGAGCACGTGTTGATTCCAATAAATGACGATTCTTGCGTTCGGCTACACCATTTTGTTGTGGTGTGTACGCACAAGAGGTTTGGTGGATGATGCCGTTGCTGGCCAGATGTTTATCATGATCACGAGATAAATACTCATGACCATTGTCACTCCGAAAGGTTTTGATTGGAAGACCAAATTGTGTAGTTATCTCGGCATGAAAGTTACACCAGATGTTAAATAATTCAGCGCGACTTTTTATTAAATAAATAAAAGTAACACATGAGTAATCTTCGACAAACGTGACAAAGTACTTAAAATCTATTACAGATTCAGTCGGACAATGTCCCCATATATCAGAATGCACTAACTCAAAAGGAGCGGTTACAAGATTATTTGGACTCACCGGATAAGAAATTCGATGATGCTTAGCTAAACTACATGGCTCACAATGAAAAGAAGAGGGAATAACTAAAGATAGGTACATTTTTTGGAGAACTGGAGACGACGGATGACCTAACCGACAATGTAACTCGACCGAATCAAGTTTCATGCTTGCACAAACAATAGAAGGAGTTGCGTCAAACAGGTACAAGCCTCCAGCCACATGCCCCTTACCAATAGTCTTTCCAGTTGTCAGGTCCTAAGAAACACAATTATCAGGAAAAAAGGTTACCGAGCAATGAAGTTCACGAGTAAGTTGGCTGATAGAAAGTAAATTGAACGGGTTTTCAGGAGTAAGTAGAACAGAGGTAACTGACAGTCCGGAAGAAAGAGTGGCACTTCCACGGCCGCGGACTGCCAGAGAACCGCTATTGGCAACAGTAATGCCAGAAGCACGACGGACAGGTACATAATCATGTATCATACCTGCGTCACCAATCATGTGTAATGATGCACCAGAGTCAATTACCCACTGCTTGGGTTTTACTATGCATGCTACGGAATATCCGGCTGTGGAACCAAACGTTGATGCTTCACCACAACGTTGAGCCTGGAACTCAAGAAATTTCGCGTAAGAATCGTCGCTCATCTGAACCGAACGAACGCTATTATCAGTAGCATCCGAAGTAATATTGGCAACATGAGCTTCAGGGCACTGCCACTGCAAATGTCCCTGTTGGCCACAGTGGAAGCATGTTCGTAGTCGTCCCCCATCACGACCACCATTGTCGCGTCCGCCATCGCGACCATAAGTCCGACCACCTCGTCGTTCACCACGTCCACCACGAACGTCAGGACGAGCAGCGCTACCAAGGGCAGATCGATCAGCAGGAGTATCTTCCGGAGTGGTCTCAACCACCTTTGCGGTCCGAAGAACACGGAAGTGGGCCTCCATCAAAGATAGAACATCAGATCCAGCAATGATCTGGGATCGAGCCGAGTCCGCATCAGGACGGAGAGATGCAAGATATGCCATAACATGAAGCTGCTCGCGTTGAGTCCGAGCTTCATTGATATCCGCCGTCAGAGGAAGAACACGATCAATTTCATCCACCATAGCCTTGAAGGATCGGAAGTGGTCCTTATGAGACTTGTCTCCTTGAGTTGCTCGATAAACGCCAACAACCGAGTCGTATATGCGAGACAAGTCGCGTTTTCCATCAAACGCCGTTGCTAGGACCTCCCATAGCTCCTTGACCGTGTCCGTGTTTTGAACCATGTCCTCGACGGACGGTTCCATGGAGTTCATCAACTGTGTAAACAGTCGACTATCATCCATCTCCCATTGTTCAAATGTGGGATCAGTCGTCGCCGGAGGGCTGTCAGTCAAATGTTCAGATAGCCGCATCCCACGAAGTGTTTTCTCAACTTTCTTCCGCCATGTTGAGTAACCATCTGGACCGTCCAATCGACGGTCGACAAGTCGAGTCGAAGAGATCGTCGTGCCAGTGCTCGTCGTGTTGTTGACACCGTTACCATCATCTGTCTTCGAATCTGTCATCCTGAAATGGAAGCAACCGTCGCGAGTTCTTTCCAACCCCAAAAATTACACCAACTTTACGAATGTGCTATAAACGTGGTCAACACCGTCGCGCACATAGAAAGTAAACACGTCAGGACACAGGAGAAAACACGATCATTCTCTGTATAGATTTGGATGTAAAGATTAGGGTAGGAAAATCATTTGTTAAGTCCAAACGGCTTAATCTAGGAATAAAGCATTGGACCACTGACTCTCTTTTTTTCCTTCTTTTTTTTCTTTTCTTATTTTTTTCTTCCTTTTTTTTTAAACTAGGGTTCGGAGGGTGTGTGGTGGCTGATGGAAAATGTTAGGATTTTGAGCCATCGTGAGTGATCCGGGTGTCTGCACAGCAGATCCGGGACGTGGGGGAATCCGGGTGTCTGCACAGCAGATCCGGGGTATGGGGGAGCCGGGTGTCTGCACAGCAGATCCGGGAAGGGGGAGAGAACCGTGGGTCTGCACAGCAGTTCCGGGCAGGGGGGCTGGATCGGGGGGGGGGGGTCGGCGAAGGGGGGGCAGCAGGGGGGGTCGGCGAAGGGGGGGTTGACTGGGGGGGGGGGGGGGCGGCGCTGGACAACAAGGGGGGGGGTCGGCGAAGGCGAAGGGGGGGTAGCAAGGGGGGGGGGTCGGCGAAGGCGAAGGGGGGGGGGGGTAGCAAGGGGGGGGGGGGGGTCGGCGAAGGGGGGGGGATTTTTTTGTTGTGGAAATTTTTTTTCTTCCTTCTATGGCTATGATACCATGTAGAATGGAATAAAATAGATGATATCTTTATTGAAGAGAGACTACACATATATATAGGAGAGGCTAGCCTCCTCTCCTATTACTCTAAGCAATGTGGGACTAAAGTCCAATAACTAATAACTCTAATATAACACTTAACAATATACATAATGCCTGCAGATAATTTTTGCTCATAAGATTTTTTTGACACTTATCTTGTAGATAATCTTGTATTTGGAAAATAATCTCCCCACGATTGTAGAAATAACCCAAAAGAAAGAAAATGTAACAACGTAAATATAATTGGAAATTGGTTTGCATTAAGCGTTTAGCTGAAAATAGTAAAACTTGTTCAGTACTTGGCACAGTTTTTCCACATCTTGCATATAACTTCCATCCAGTAATACTTGCCCAATTATCATCAAGCTGTAACAAACTTTTGAGGAAAACGATGATCCCAATATCATGAATGGAACCTATCATATTTTGGAGATTTTTCTGGACTTTTTTCCTTTAGTTATATGCAATGGCGGTACATATTCACTCTTCGTTTTAGTATGTTTGCTGAATTGCAGTATCTTTATTGTGTTACTGAATGAACTAGTAATGTGTATAGGAACTAATTTATTGACTCAATGTATTTTCTATTGCCAGCTTTACAATTTTGAGGATAAAGGTGGCCGTCGTGTTGTTTTGAGGCCTGAAATTACACCTTCACTGGCAAGACTTGTGATAAAGCAGGGGTATTTAATACACTTCAATTTGTTTTCTTTGAGTAAATTTACCTTCTCTATTATTTTTCTTACAAATCTCATTTTGTTTTGGACTTAGCCTGACACTTGATGCCTATTGCTGTTTTGAAACCTCTCTAGATCTGCATAGTGATTTTCTATATAACTTTGTGCAAATTTGACATGTCTTCTTTTCTGTCTAGAAAATCTGTCTCCCTTCCGTTAAAATGGTTTACTATAGGACAGTGTTGGCGTTATGAACGTATGACAAGAGGAAGGCGTAGAGAGCATTATCAATGGAACATGGATATATTTGGTGTCTCCAAAGTTCGAGTACGTCCTGTGTGAGCTTCTGTGCACTGCCATGTGACCAAGTATTTACTGTGAAGTTTTCTACAACACTATTGGTTGTTCATGGCTGTATGATTAACATTTTTCTTGTATTTAATTGGGTTGGGTCGGATTGGATTCAGGTTGGCCTGTTATTGCTAAATCCGTACCTGACCAATTTATGTACTAACCATTTAGGTCGACCTGAACCTGGCCCATATTTAAACGAGTCAACCTGACCTGTTTAACTACATTGGCCATATGGTTTGTGCCGCTGGATGCATAGGTCGACCAGTTAATGATGAAAATTGATTCTGTTAATTCACACTTCTAATTGGACTGGGTTTGACGTCTATTAATAATGAGCAATATAGGGAATATTGATACTTGAACAAAAATAGAAAATCATACGAATACTCGACGTAAATTCCAAATGCCAACAAAACATTATTACATTTCTTTGTTACATATTGTACTCATTTTACAATTAAGCAAAAAGACAAATCTAAATTACATAAATATTCCCAAATGAAGAAGAGCCAATGATGCAAATAGCCCAAATGCTCAAAGCTAAATCATCAATCAAATTATAGCAGACGTGGTGGTCGAGGTGATAAGATAGGATGTGGGTAGTGGTGAATCTGGTGGTGGGTGGAGGGATATGTGATGAATATGGTGATGAGCCAATGATGTGGTTGGAGGATATATTGGTGGAGCGAGGAAGAAGAGTAAATGAGAAAGGAGATTATGTGGGTTCAGACATCAAGTGAGGCTTTGTGGTTTCAAAATTTCCGGAAAGGAGGAAGCAGAAGAGTAGAGGACCCTAAAGCCCCTGATGAGGACAATTCAAAATGATGCTGTCGAAGCTGATCTTTAAAGTTGAAATAGGGTTAGGGACCTAGGGTTTATAAAAGGAGACTGAACTCGCAATAATCTCAACTTTGAAGAATCGAGAGGAAGGGTCATAAGACTCATAACAATGGGTTGTGGTATCGCAATCGGTACAGACTCTTCTTAATCGGCAGTTTTTGGACGGTGTCAGTGAGTTTCAGTGGTTTTGAGTTGGTTGGTTTTGGTAGCAGTAGTTTTTGTACCGGTTTCGGTTGATATTGTGAACTATGATTATAACTTGTATTTTATATACGGGTATTGACTATTGAGTTTCAATCTTGGGCCGTCTACTTAACCCAATCTATTCATTAAACAAGTCAAACTGGGTCCAATGGATCAACACCCTAGACCCGACCCCAACCCGACCCGTGGGTTATACAGATTGACGGGTTTATGTCCGAACCAGTTTAGCCCTGACCCAAACCTGCTTAACAAGACGGGTTGGTGGGTTAGTTTGGCTGGTCTGACCCAAATTGCCACCCATAATAGAACCTGACCATCTATATAATCTATACTTTTTAATGAAAAAATACCTGTTACATTTTAAGAATCAGACTAAACCGAATCAAAATTCTGGTGTAATGGAAATCCGTGTTATCATATGTTTGTTTCCCTGCCCGTGCCCATGCAGCATAGAGGCAACACCTACAAATGGAGTAAGCATTGGCGGATTAGTAACTATGTCGTCAAGTAGAGAAAATAGACTATAAGAGAAGCCTAGGTAATGGGTGGTGATGGTTTTGGTACATCCAGGATGGCAATGAAGGCCGTACTTACTAATTTGCTGCATGGTGATGTAGTAGTCTTTCTTTGATAACCTCTATGGGAAGCTGTAATCTCTGTCAGGCTTGTTAAAGCACCCGCTCATGGCCTTAGATAGCCACCTTGGTGTTTTAGATAGAATGACTATTGGACAACAATCATTTAGGCACCAAGTATTGAGGCAGCTGCCTTGGGCCCTTGACATGAGAGGCATGGGCATCACGCCGTCTCGCGCCTCCTCAACCTTCCTAGCCCCCCTTCGACATGAAATACAAACCCGATCCAGGCCCATTGATCATTGAAGTGGGAACTAGGGGCGACGCCCAATAAACTATAGATATAAAGAGGGTAAAGTGCATTTAAACCCTCCCTAGATTTGCCTCGTTCGTAAAATAAGACCTTTTAGAAAACTTAAACAGTATGGACCTCCCTAGATTCTGCTTTTGCTCAGAATGGCCCTTTCCGTCAAGTGGCCGTTAGTCACATTTTTTTTCAAAAAAAAAATAAAAATAATTACTAAACTACCCCCCAGCCCCCCTACCCCTCCCCTGCCCCCCGACCCCCACCCCTCTCCTCCTCCGCCGGTGAGCGCCCGACCCTCCCCCCCCTCCTCCCTCCGCCGGCGCCCGCCCGCCTCTACCACCGGAGAGAGAGAGAGAGGCGCCCCCCCTCCTCCCATCGCCGGCGAGCCCCTCCTCCCTTCGCCGGCGTCCATCCGCCCCCACCACCGGAGAGAGGGGGGCGCCCCCCCTCCTCCCATCGCCGGCGAGTGCCCCCCCCCCCCCCCCCCCACCGAACCACCCCCTCCTCCCTTCGCCGACGTCCGCCCGTCCCCACCACCGGAGAGAGAGGGGGGCGCCCCCCTCCTCCCGTCGCCGACGAACGCCCGCCCCTCCGACCCCCCCTCCTCCCTCCGCCGGTGCCCGCCCGCCCCCACCACCGTTGAGAGAGGGGGACGCCCCCCTCCTCTCGTCGCCGACGAACGCCCGCCCCTCCGACCCCCCCCCTCCTCCCTCCGCCGGCGTCCGCCCGCCCCCACCACCCGAGAGAGAGGGGGGAGTGAAGGAGGGGTAAAATCGTCTTTTTAGGCCATTTTAACAGTTATTAACAGCGGGAGAGGTGAATTGAGCAAAATTGAAACAACGTGGATTTTTAAATCATGGAGTCTTTAATTGCGTTTTTGTGACATCTAAGGAGGGTTTAAATGCACTTTACCCATATAAAGATGAAAAGTGGCTGCTGCCTAAACCTCACTTGATTCCCTCTCCTGCTTCTGCAGTCTTCCATAAATTGCCTCCCAGTCAACCATATCGATGATCAGATGGACAATTTCGCATCTCTCCATTGAACATGTGTTTCTCCTACTCTTCCTTTTTTGTTCTTTTCTTTTTCCTCTGCTATGGCCAGGGAACCTGTTTCCGAGTCTCGAGTCAAGTAGAAAGATAGTATTAGAGTCCGACAATACAAAGTCTCAGCCATAAACCACAAGTTTGTCTCAACTTACCTACCGGACAACCTTAACTTTAGTCTTGAGACCTTGCCTCGCCTTCTTGAACATCCACCTAGGCCTTTCCGTCTCTGCCGCCTTAAAAAGCTTGATTTCTGTGTTCTGGTGAGGACTTTAGAATTATGTGGTCTTTTAGTGGAGGATTCAGTTCTTCATTCAAATCTTCCCTCAAAGACTGATTTGCTCATGGATGAAATGCCCAAGAGAGAATTCTGATACCAATTTATGTGACTGTTTTTCACAAATTTAACTTCACTTACCTGAGAAATAGAGGTTGGAGAAGATCAATGTAATAAAATGGAAAATAATCTTTGTCCTATCGAGGATACTTAGTGGAGTTCTCTGGTTTTTATATTTTAGTTACCAAAGAACAACACTCCCTTCCCCTCCATACCCTCAACCACCACCAGCTCCAGCACTCTCCCAAGCAGAAGTCCGAACCTAAGATACACATTACACACATAAAAAGGAACCTTTAAGTAGAAGTAAAACTACTAAATCTAACTTGATTAGACCCTACACAGTGTTGCACTTTGGATTTTCATGTCACAGGTTAAAATCGTCATGTTAGCATTCGGCTTTTGGCATTTATCAGCATATCAAAAGAAAAAAAAAACTTAGGACGATGAGATAGTGCTAGTGCTACAGGACCAGCAACTCTTGGAGATTTTTGGCTGAACTTGTTATACATCATATCCTTCACACAGTGCTGTCCTTTGGACTTCCATGGTTGAAACAGTTAACCAGTTTATCTTGTTATTTGTATATTCATAGTAGAATCTGGAAGATGTGCATTAGCATTAAAAAGCAAGAATGTGACTGAGCTATGCTGACTGTAAATCATCTTTACTTATATCTTAGACCATGCTTTGGCAATTCTTGATATCAAAAGTATATGGAACGTTTCCCTAGGAAACCGGTCTGTTTCTAAGATTTAGACAGGTGAGTGTTGGGTGCCAGAACCAGTTTAGATGCACTGGTCTTATAATATTTGACTCTTTTGACAATAGTGAAACATGCTAACTGACAAACTGACTTAACTTTTGAGAACCCATTTTTCTTGGTAGTACTTTTTTCCCAGAGCTGTGCTCTAAATGTCAAAACACAATTGGGATACCTAATTTTCTTAGCTTTTTAACATTGACAAACTTATGATTGCAATCTAAAGCTTTTATATACTGTAAAATTGCTTTCCATCTGTTCTTTGTCATGTTAGTTATAAAACTTCTCCTTTTTAGGCTTCTGCATTTAGTTCTTCTCATGATTTAGATTGGTAGCCTTATGGCCTGTAAGCTTGACTTGGAATGGCGCTAGGGAAGCGTAGATGGAGACCAGAAGAGAACAGGAGTCACTGAAACTGTATTTATTTTATTATAACCATGTGCTAGTATGTTGCTTGCCACAACAAGATTGTCTTTTTGGTTAGCTAAGGAGATAAAGAATAAGGTGGAAATATGATTCTTGCTCAACGCGAAGCTGTCATCTTTGATCTTTACTTGCGCACATAATGCAAAATAACTTGATGGTTGAAAACTTTTCTTAATTACTTGTATAAGTTGTTAGTTTTTTTTTTCTTTTTTTGGAAGTGCTCATGCTATCACTTACCTGGTACAGGGTGAGGCTGAACTTATTCATGCTATTGTCCTATTATTTGAGCGTCTTGGGATCACATCCTTGGATGTGGGGATCAGAGTTTCTAGCAGAAAGGTTCGTATTAATATCATGTGTTATGTGAAAAAAAATCATGTGTTATGTGAGTTAAGAAATTTGCGAGTGTAACTGTTTTCTGAGTTTCTTATAGGTTCCATAGTACTTTTGTCTATTACACTTTAGGCTCATTGGATTACTCACTTAAACATGAAGCTTTAGCCATTGCAGTAATTGACAGTTTTGTAGAAAATGTGAAAAGTAACTGATATTTCGCTTTGATGGTGAATAATACTCTTGAGCTTGTAGAGAATCTTTTACTGTAATCTTAGATCTGGTTTTCCTACTCTGTTTTTGTTTGATATATATTTGGCAGCCTTTATTATTTCATTTTCTCGTTTAAGAGCATTTTACTTTTGGTCTTCTAATCTTTTAAGCTGGCAGAAACCCTTTCATTCTATCACTGGTTCCCGTGAATATTCAGCTTGGTTACTCCCACTGCTCGTCAATTAGAAGATTGAGCTTTACAAAATTATGGGCTATTCAGAGACATCGGCCAATTAACTCAAACTGCTGATGATCAGGAATTAATGCATGTTTTAGGTTAAGCAGAACTGTTCTTTTTTAATAATACAAGTATTCACATATTTCTGATAAACTTTGCTCATCTGGAGTGATGTGTAAGGTTGCCATCTAATTTAAGTTTTCTGGAGAACTTGCTTGATTTGTATTATACTTACCTGAGCCATTTGAATTTTCCTCTAAAAAGAGTCTATTTTCGCCCACAAATGTCATCGAATATGATATTTTTATCTCATTAATATATCTCTAATTAGAATCTTATATCTCTAATTAGAATCTTCTGATTGAGATGGGATTATGGGAAATGATTATGCTTGAGCGAATTGCAAGATGCTAGATGTTCATTTACACTTTGACATTTTTGTGGCACGACTCAAATGCAGATTGGGAAATTATGTGCTAGGGAGGATAAGGTGAAAGTTATTCTAGGATGCCGGCTAATATGCCCAGAGGATATGTTCAAAGTTGTTACTGAAATAATATATTTGGCTGGGCTTTTGGTTAACAAATACATATGACAATGATTATACGTAGTGTTCAAGTCTTTTACCGAAGTACTAAGGACTACTCATGCTAACACAAAAGCAAGGTTCTAAACGGCGGTAGGTGGGTGTGCAGCTGAAAGGGTCCCGCCTGACGCCTAGGCCGCCTGAAATATTTTGGCCACTTTTCACCATTTTACCCTTTTTGTGTGCATAATATGCACATTTCAGCGGTTCAGAGCATCTGTTTTGATTTGGAATAGACTCCATGACTCATGATGCATCAGTAAAATTGGAAGGATCCAAATAAATCCTTGTGGAGCTCTTGTTTTGTTGAAGCAATACTATTGCATGCTGTTAGTCCATATAGTTTGGAATATCAACACAAGATTCAGTAGAGGTCTTAAGCAGCACATCATTCACTTTCTCCTTCATTTTTTTTTAACTAAAATCTGACAACAGTCCAAGATAGGCGCCCGCCTACGCCGCCTCACCTCTGCCTATCCCGCCAATCCTACTCTGGCCACCGACTATGGCAAAAGAGCGCGCGGGGGGGGGGGGGGGGGGGGGGGGGGGGGTGCCAACACTACACAAAAGTGATTGAAATTACTAAAAGCTGATGCTTCTTGGATACATCTTACATAAAGTATATTGGTTTCATGAATAAACAATTAAACAAAGGAACAACAACACTTTGGGAAAAGTGGTTTGGACGCTGCTGAGACATGTTCAGAATTTGTGAAGTCCTAAAATGAATTCTCTGTATATATATGGTGTATGGCATGGTCTACAATATAAATTTACTGAAATAATAACACAATGGAACCTCAGCTTTGGTATGATTTTTGGGCCATTGATCATAATCAATTAGTCCCCTGTACCTAGAACAAGATCAGTCATGGGGATCAACCATTTGATGTTCTTAGAAACTTAAAACTTAATTAAGAATACATTTTTTTTTCCTTTAAAGCACGGGAGTAGTTACTAACAGTGAGGACAATCAAACTAGTTATGGTCCCCACTAAACCAGTAGCCTACAGATTCTCTTTTGTTAATGGCAGTCACGACTGTTGTGATTGATAATATTTTTCTAATTTGTCAATATGTATGCATTATTAGTATATCATGTACCCATTTATTCTTACTATAATACACAACAAAATTCCAAATTATTAGTGTCCAAACATATTTTCATATTACACACATATACACAAATATACACATACTCGCAAAACTACAATGTACTTTTTCATTTGTCCGTTATTTACTGAAATTTCTATGGAAGTTACAAAAGCATTACGAAAGTACTATCAAGTCCCTGCCAATGCACAAAAACACTTGAGCGGTGGTGAGGTTAATATTTATATTATTCTAACAGACCCCCGCAGGTCGAAGGCCGATTTCATGGTCCAGAGATGGATTCACGCAGCAGTATAATTTTTTTAAATCCGCTTAAAATGCACCAGAAAAGTTTCAATGGGTTGCTTTGATACCATGTTAAAGTCCCTTCCACTACACCAAAACTCTAGACCGTTGGTGAGGGGGTTAATATTTATATTATTCAAAAGTACAAGGACCTAAAAAAGTTAAAATAACTTGGTATATCTTCGTCCAAACATAATAGCTCATCATATTTTCCTTTATGCTCTCCAGTTCAGCTTGATGTGGAACTATAAATGTTTTCTAAAGATAATTTGAGAGATCACATAAATTCCAGTTTAAGATATGATAATGGATTTAAATTTGATAGAAATTAGAACATTTATAATGGGGTGACATGAATCATGCTTATTTAGCTTAGCATGATCAGTTTTGGATGTTACAAGAATTAAACTTCTAACTGCCTGCTTTTAGGGGCATCAGATCGGAGATTAGTCATCACTGTTTTTGGACCGACTACTACGATTTCGTTGGTTGTATCCATATATTTTAGTTGGAGTTCATTGCCTATAGAGTTCTTTGCTATGCTTCAATTTCTATACCAGGATTTCTGCTCGTCTACTTTGTTTCTTTCAAGTTTCAAGAACTTGAATTCAAACACTATCTCTATCTGTAGGCACATGGACTTTTGCTTTATCTTTTCTTCGGAGGATGCTCATGATTGATTTCATATATTGCCTGTAAATACTTTTACTTGGTCAAAGTTACTAGTTGGTTTTCAAGTTTTTCAGTGTATGTAATTTAAGATCTTTAGATATTTCAAAGAAAGAACTTTTAGATACTAATATATCCCGTTGATGTCTCAGAAAGCTTAAATGACCTTAAAGACCAATACATCGCTATAGCCTATAGTAAGAGATCTTATGCTCTTGATCCAGTGCCAGTTATTGATCATTGGATTACACAATAGATTTAGTTGCAATTATGCAGCTTCCTGGAAATTGTACTCAACTGGTTGACCAGTAATCTAAGTAATCACTAATCCATTTTTTTGGGAACCATATCTCTATTCTACTTCTACACGATTTCCTAGATATTAATACATATTAATGATCTTGATGGATTTCTACCTCTTAGTGATATTCTGAAGGTGCTCAATTTAAGCCGTACTTCCAAGTAATTTTTAAAAAAAATTTCTTCGGATTTTATATAAAGGATGATTTTATTGTGTTAAAGCATTTGCATTGTGATGCTTCACGTGACTTCTTGTGAGGTGATCCTCTTATGACTGAATGTAAATTTTGTTTAGCTTTTACCTCCACACTTTCTTCTAAGCCATATTTCTATCCAGTAGTATTTTGCCTATTTCTCCCAATGTGATTTATCAAGTTACATTATCTAACATCTGACATGCATCCTCTAGTCCTTTAAGTTTACATCCTTGATTGATCCCCTTGGCAAGAACATGGTTGGTAATTTTGAGTAGTTTCTAGTATGGTCTTACTATTACCTGGGATGACTAATTGGCACTCAAGTTGATACTTAATCCCCTCATAAGAATATTATATTATAATAGTTTATAAATAGGCTAAATTGCAACTAAATGCCCTAAACTATCACGTTTTTTAAACTAAATACCATAAACTTTGTTTATTATCAACTAAATAGTAAATACCCTGAACTTTGTTGCTTGCAACTTCTCAGTGGACCACCATTTTTCCGCCACTAATGACATGTCCTTTTTATGACCATTTTGTCCTCATAAGGTATTTATATTTATCCCTTCTATAGAAAGCCATATATTTCTCCCCTTCATTTTAGAATTGGGGGCTCCAGGTAAACCCTAGATTCTCCCCGTTTGTTTTCTTCAAATATCTAGCCTAACCAAAATAGTTATATGGAACCCCCTTTTATTTAGCTTTTTTCTGTTTAATGTTTTTAGTCAGTAACTGTATAAATTTGCTTTTCAATGTCTCTAAATTTAAGAAATTTAACTTCCTACTCGAAGAAGATGGAAGATGGATTGAGATGTTGTCTGAGGAAGAATTTTCAGTTTGGGTAGGAAGGATTTCGGCTTAATTGATGGGTGATTTAAGTGAGGAAGAATTTCACTTTTATGGTTTTTGAGGTTAAACATTTCATTTAACCGTTTAAATCAAATTTAGGAAGAATTTCATTTTGAAGGTTAAATCCCAGCTTAGGCTAAAATTTAATTAAATGGGAGGGGGTCTTTGTGCTAATAGTCCAGGACATGGATGATCATTAATGACTGACCTTATCTCGAAAACATTTTGTTTGAAGCATGAACAATATTGTCTTTTTATAGTCTCTGTTAACATCATAAGTTTGTATTTAATAGAAAGAAAGTTTAGGTTATTTAGTTTCTACTTTCTATAAACAAATTGAGTGATTCACTCTTGCCTAGTGTTGGTTGGATCTTGGAAACATGACATTGCTAAGAGTCGAGAACCGTCAATGCCACTGTGAGATAATTAGGATTTCAGTGATCACCATAGTGATTTTGATCCTGGAAGCTTGAAATAGAACCAAACTCTTTCACATCTTATTACCTATGTTGTTATTATCTTAAATACATGATACATATCTTACATTACGATATGATATACTACCATTTCGATACATACCGGTTGATGCGATACTATACATATAGGATGACAGATAATATCGTTCTTCTTACATGAGTCATGTAATGTATACTTAAGAATCTGGATTCTGGAACTAGATAGACTTGTAAAAATAAAACCAAAAAAAGTTTATGAGAACATTATATTAGATCATATTCCTATATGGATTTAGAAGTATAGATCTAAACTCTTATAGTTACTGTATCATACGATACGCGGTACAATACACAAGCAAATGGGTATGCGAGTTGACAATCTACCTTAATCATATCTTAAACTAACCTTATTCCAGAGTTATGCCAAACCATATTAGCTTAGCATAACTGAATTTGGACGCCATGTGAATTCCAATTTTATATTGCCCAACAACTTCCTAAATTTTGGACTTAGGCTGGGATCTGTATGGCTTATTTTACCTGCTTCTGTTTTTTTTTCCCTGAATAAAGCAGCAGCAAAAGTTGTTTGGTAACAACTGCTTATGCTTTTTTTTTTAATGAACCAATTATTTTTTTGGGTAGCTTAGAGTGGGAGGCTGCTAGCCTGCTTTCAGAAGCTGCTTCTGCTTTTTAAAAAGCAGTAGCAATGCGAAACCAGGCCGTAGTGTTTTGTTATGTGAGTTAGAGGAAAAGCAATGCCTGTTTGATGTGTTAAGTGGTGTTTGTTAGATTTCTCATTGGTGCCTGGCTTGTTACTAAATCTTCAGGGTGTCACCTTTGTAAAATCCCTTGTACTCTAATCTCCATGAAATTTTGTTTGCTATCCATATTATTTGTCTTACATTTCTCCTTACAGTTGATCTAAGCATTGTTGTAACTAAACATGATTATAATTCTATTTGCTGTTTCTGAGCTGCTGATATTTTTTCCCTCACAGGTTCTGCAGGCTGTTCTTCAGAAGTATTCTGTACCGGAACATTTATTTACTCAAGTCTGCATTATTGTAGACAAAGTTAGTTCCTTCTGCTTTAGTACTTATTGATTTTACATTCTGCAGTGAGTTGGGATGTGTAGTAGGCACTTTGACATTCTTATTAGGCTTTTGTTCTCGACATGTTTGCAGTTGCTGTTCTCCATATGGACATGCTAGTTCAACATGCATATAATATTTAAATTTCTAGTTTACTTTGCCTGTTGCATATCTTGATACATATCATGACATCAATACTTTGTATTATGTGATGAGGTGTCCTTACTGAATCGTGACAACCGGGAGAAGAATGATAAAAATTTAAAAGAGGGCAGGGAGAGAACATGGTCATAACTGGATCCATGTAGTTAACTCTTCTTGCTATTATTGTACACGAGCTGCATCTTCTTAGTAAAATACGTGGAAATATCTTAGTCAACAAGTATCAATTGAAACCATATAAAATGCATGAATACTACCAAGTACTAAAGTAATACCAACTCTGGAAGAAGATTGCTTGTATAACCTGCCGTGGTTTCTTTGTAGTTGACTGCATTTTCTCATTTTTGAGGATAGCCTCACAAGGTAGATCTCTCAATAAATATCTTAGTCAACAGTGGTTTCTATGTGTGCACAATAAACTAGATATGGCAAAGGGAAAATGATCAAATCAAACCAATAAGATTTCCAAATGCTAACATATGAAAGAGCCGCGGAAGAATGGAAAAAAAGGGTGGTAACTAAGTAGAAGTGAGAGGTTAGAGACTTCATTTGTTGTTGTTGCCTTATAATGTTGTTGATGTTTTTGTTGCCCACTGTTGTTACCATTTTGTTGTTCGAGAACCAAAGGAAGTACGAGAGGGATGCCAGACGAGGGAGTAGGAGGATGCCATAGGAGGAAGATGATGTTAACCCAATGATTCATTTGAGTATTTTGGTTATAGTCAATTGATTAAGTTTCTTATTATGAAATCACTAATGACCATGCAATCATTATATTGTTAATACTTAAACTTAACATAGTCCTAGTGTGCACTAATCTTATCATGATTGCTACTATGTATTTTGCTTTATTCGTCTACTGTTTATTTTGCAGAAAATCAACTTGGATATTTTGAAACAAGATTAATCATAGACTTACTCAAATGAAGAAATCATGATGGGTCAAAGATACCATTAGCCTAATAACTCCTGAACCCTCCAAATCAGATTTCCAGATCTGGTTTACTTAGGACAATGACCATCATAATGAACAAAGTTGAAGAAGCCAAACAATCAAGTATTCGAGCTCAGTGTAATCTTGCTTTATATTTATACTCTAGGAATGATTATAACTCAATAGGTAAAGACAAACAAAAGCTTCAAAACCTTAGTCATTTGAGCCATATTTTCAACCTAGCAGTATACCAACGGTATATCGCCATAATACTATTAGACCCAGTTTTGGCCAAATTCATTTCCAGAAAGCTACTAACTTGAAAAACAATATACCGTTCTTCGCTGCCAGTATATACCGCAAGTAAATTGTTAGACCCAAAATTTGTTTTCCATAATTTTTTTGTCTTGTCAAACAACACACATTTTTGCCTTGGCAGTGAACCGACGGATAGTGTCTGGGTCAAAAATTTCAGCATTAATGATGTAACGACTATATTTATATGTGTTGGCAGTATAACAGTGGTATACCGCTTGCATAATAACGGCTCTACGTTGAGAGGTTGTTTTGTGTACTATATATGAACTCTTTTAGCCTCATTATTACCACTTCTTTGGGCCTCAAATTTTCATCTACCATATACAAACCTCTTCTCATACAAGAGATTTCACTTGCCAAATTTATTTGGGGTATAGTTTGAAATTGAGTTGTAAATTGCTAGCTTCAAATAGTTCATAGTTGTAAGAAAATCATTATCTTTCTTGTAAGAGGTTGAAGTCCGCAAGCCTTCAGATCAAAACTTGTGCAAAAGTCTGCGAGCCCTACGAATCAAAGTTCGTGTGTATGAAGTTGACGAGGCCTTCGGATCAAAGCTCGCATATGTAACTATTTTCGTAACAGTGGATTAAAGCTGGAGAGAATTCCGGAACTTGAGTACCTCATGAAGGATACTATGATACGTTGGGTGTTTGTGTTCTTGCCTTATTTCAAACACTTATTTTAATTTTCCTATTATCATTTTTAATGGTGCTTAATTATTCGTTAAACCATGTTAACCCTCCTCCTCCACCCCACCCCCGCACACCCGCGTAGGGTGCTTTCAGAGGAGAGTGAGGGATGATGTGGAGCTGCTAGTCTAGGAGGAAGGGCCGAAGGTTGAAGAGTCACCAGAGAAATACAAAGAAAAGAGGAACAAAAGAAACATGGATTAGGGTTGTGAAGTATTGGGATTTGGGTTGGTGCAAATAGTGTTGGCTTTTGATAATTTTTTGTAGTCAGCACTCTACATGTTTTACTTGAGTTCTGAGGTTTGGGATAGTGAGAGGATTGGGATTGTATAAAGAAATGGTGCTGGCTTTTGATGATTTTTCATAATCAGCATTGTACATGTTTAACTTAAGTTAAATGATTTGGGCATTTTAGTGGCTTTCACATTAATATCTAACTTGTAATTGTGCGGCCCATTTAACTAAAATTACACATGTATTTTGTTTTAGTTGACTTCCCATTTCATACTGATATGATTTGGCTTCTTCGTCGAAACAATTTTCATAGCCATTTCTGGAGTTGTTTCCAAAATTAACTACGGATCAACGTTATTCACTGCCTATTGAGATTGATTTTGGCGACTGATAATGTGGCAACCGTATTCGAAACTAATCCGACTGTATCTTATGTGTTTTTATTATCAAGTTTGTATCAGATAGTACAAGGAGACAAATGGTCCTATCCTTGCATCACAAGCTTTGATAGAGTAATACAAAGCAACTCTTCTGCACGGTTAGCTAAACTGTTCTTCAGTCAAAATTTATGGTGGACCTGGTCAAGCCTATATGTAAATCATCAAATTATGAATATCACTTGTTAAATTACCATCAATTAGAGGGTAAATGACAAAAAAACCTCGTTAGATACTCGACTTTTGCAAATTAAGACCTATTAGTCATTTTTAGCAATTCGTCCCTCCTTAGATTACAAATCCGCTCAATAAGGCCCCTCCAGCCAAAATTAAAATTTGTAATCCCGAAAATGCCCCTATCCCCCTCTTCCCTCCGGTGGCGGCGGCGACCCCCCAGCCCCGTCCGACCCCCTGCCCTCCCCTCGCCGGCCCTGCCCCCCTGCCCTTCCTCTGCCCGACGCCCCTGCCCTCCCCCCGCCGGCCTCCCCCCGTCGGCGAGCTCCCAGCCCCGCCCGTCCCCCGCGAGCCTACCCCCCCCCCCCCCCCCGACCTCGCCCCCCCCGCCCTCCCCCAGCCGGCCCTCCCCTCACCCGACCCCCCCTGCCCTCCCCCCACCGGCCCTCCCCTCACCCGACCCCCCCCCCCCCCCCCCCGCCTGCCCTCCCCCCGGCGGTGAGACCCCAGCCCCGTCCGTCCCCCGTGAGCCTCCCCCCGACCTCGCCTGCCCCGAACGGCCCTCCCCCATACTCGCCGGCCCCCCGCGGCCCTCCCCGTGGCATCGCCGGCCACCTAGCCCCTCCACCAACGGCCGAGGAAGGAGGGGGGGGGGGAGGGGTAAAATTGTCATTTGGGGGTTTTTTGCAACAAAAAATAACTAGTGAAAAATTTAAGAGCATGGGGTCTTTTTTTTTGCGAAAATGGCCAATCTAGGAAGGGTTTTTTTGTCAATTACCCTCAATTAGATGTTACAGAAAACTTGTAAGCTTAGAATAGTTTCAAGACTATGATTTGACATTGTGCTTTTATACCTCCCAGTTATCTTTTCTTTTTTAAGGTGTTATACCTGCTTTTGTTAATTGACATAATTGTTAAGAGTGTTTTAGAGTTTCTTGATTATGTAATTGATTTCCAATGTTACCTGAGGTGATATTTTCATATTAATCAGCTGCTCTAAGCTATTATCTTGCTAGCTAACCACTAGACTACTGCTTCCTATCTCTGCTTTATGATGCTCCATTTGACCTGGGCCACTAAAGCATTTTATAATGCAGTTCGGCAAGTTAACTCGAGAAGAGATTGAGAAAGAGTTAAAGACCGCTGGGGTATCATCAGAGGCTATCAGTGGAATAATCGATGTTTTATCTCTCAAGTCATTGCCAAAACTTGAAGGTTCTGTATATGATAAGAACTTCTTTATCAATATACAATTCAGATCACTGCCTTCTTTCTTGTGGTATTGTGTATTATGCAAAGTACTTACATGATTAACATTCACATATTTACTGATTTCCTGTTAGCTCTCTCCACTTGCAGATTAGTTCTCAATTTTTCACCATTTGGAAGTTATATTTTAGAATTATGATGTGCAGCTTAATTTTTTGTTAGGGTTCATTCTGTTCTGTGCAAGTAAAGTGTGAATAATCTAATGATGACTTTGTAGATTCTAATTATATACTTCTATTGTGCTTTTGTAGAGGTGCTAGGTTCTGATGGGGAAGCTGTTGCTGATTTGAAGGAACTATTTTCACTTGCTGAAGACTATGGTTATTCTGAATGGATAAATTTTGATGCATCTGTAGTTCGAGGACTTGCTTATTACACTGGAATAGTCTTTGAGGTAATATTTGGCTTCAGATATCTTATTTTAACCATTTATGCAGCTATCAAATTTTGGAATGAATCAAGTAGGAAGATAAAGCAATATATGTTTGCAAACCATGTGTACAACTTGTTGGAAAATGAAATGTCGCGTGGGAGCTTGATTAGTAGGTGTTGGACTAGAAACAGGTTTTAAATTTGTAATACACCTGAAAGTTTGGGTGGTAGTGACTAATATTATAGGACACATATTTTGAACTATCGGAGGATAATTGATGGAGAACTGAAAAGATGGTATTGCATGTATCCTAAAGACCCAGAAGAATCATAGGTGCAGTATTTTCTAAGAAGGATTTGCGAAAGTGACCAGTGAATAACAAGAATGAATTATTGGTAAACCTGATCACGGGGAGGTTAGAGAGATTATTTACTATGTCTAATGAGAAGCTGGAGGATGTGAAAGTAAGAATGAAGAAAGATACAAATTTGACGGGTCCTAACTGGTTGTCGTCTCTTTCCACTTAAAGGATGGAGGATATGCTGACCTAAATTATCTCTGTTCTAAAAGACGTCCGCCTAGGCCGCCTAGGCACTAGGTGCCGGGTGTCCGTCCGATGCCTGCTTAGGCTCATGCCTAGTCCACCCGACACCCGACTATGCATGTTTTGGAATTTTATGGATTTTTCCTGCAATTTTTACTATATTTTTTTGAATTCTTTTTTTTTTTTCTCCCTGAACTGCCTAGATCTAGGTGGCCACCTAGGCACTCGCCTAGGCGTGCTAGGCACTAGGCGGTAGGTACCCGCCTGCTAGCGCCTAGTGCTTTTCATAACCTTGGAAATTATATCAATCATATCTTGACAAACTGGGGAAAGTTGTTGTTAACCATGTGCCTTGGCAGTTGTCTGAATTACGTGATAAATATCAATAGCTTGTCAATCTAAATAGTTTGAGATAGATTAAAATGGAGTGGATAAATTTGGTTTGTACTTTGTATAGATTGAAAGTCAATCCCATACTTTGTCTTAACTGTACCATAGTCTCATAATAGCATGGATTAATCCCAATCGTAACTGTTCTAGGAAGGACGTTGCTCATAAGTCATAATTTTATCACAGTTCATAGTTTTCCTGAAACGAGTATGCATCCATCATATTGTTTGCATTTTGGTAATGACTGATCTGATCCGAGATATTGGTCCTCACCAGTTCCTTGAATATTTTAGAAATTGCTGATCAGCAACTAAATAAGTTTAGCCCTTCATAGGAAAGGAAGGTATTCCCAATTACTCCTAATTTAAGGCTACAAATCTTGTAAACAACTATGTTTTTATTGTATTCTCTTGAGGAGACACAATAACTTTAAATTTCCACAACAAAACATGAAGCAGAACCGAGTTGCCTGATTAATGTAATTGGGTTTGAATCAAGGTTCGGAGTATTGGCCGATACAGATACATATCGACCATATCTTATTATTTTGACCTGTCCTAATTGGATACTAACCCTCACTAATAACAGCCAATCTGGCCGTACCGTCATTTGGGGCTCTTTTTCCTGGTCAATTCACCAAAGAAAAGTTAAAAGAAAAAGAGAGTAGGGAAAAAAAATTCAATGCCTTCTGTCATGTCGAAGACCGGCATGCTATATTGTGTTGATAACAATTATTATAGACACGTTGTAACCATTACCATATCGATGTTATATATTTATAAAGTTCACAACATTCACCGATGATACTTATTCCAATCAAAACTATTTATTGCACATGTACTTGTTTAAAATCGAGTAATAAAAAACATTATCTATTGTATGGATTCAAAAATAACATAAAATAACAAGTAGTACATAAAATAATGCCTAAATGTATCAAATAGTTTTATATTTTCTTATTATTTGGCTTTCCGAAACCAAGAATTCCGAAATTTCGTCCAAAACCACCCAAACTAGTGGTCCGAAACCAATCCCAATACTGATCAAAACTATTTATCGCACATGTACTTGTTAAAACCGAGTAATAAAAAACAATGTCTATTGTATGTAAAGGATTCAACAATGTTTTATATTATCCAATTCAAAGATAACATAAAATAACAAATAGTACATAAAATAATGCCTAAATGTATCAAGTAGTTTTATATTTTCTTAAATTTTTATTATTATTTGGCTTTCCCAAACCAAGAATTCCGAAATTTCGATCCGAAACCACCCAAACTAGTGATAACGATGCTCATAAGAACGGTCGGAAACCAATCCCAATACCAATAGTGCTAACTTTGGTTGGAAACTATCTTGACACCATAAAAAAGAAAATGCATGAGCATGAGGGGAGGGAGATGGATAGGGGGAAGATGGAAGTTTATGCATCTGTATTTCAAAATTGAACTTTTAAAAAAAAAGAGAAAAACCTTTAACAACCAGTAAACCTGACTCGACTCTTGAGAGAAACCACTGGGGACCCTTGAATTGCTGAAACTAACCCTACTAAAGAGGGGAATCAGACTGAGACCGATACCAAAGAGTTTTAGAATCATGACCTTTCTACTTCTGTCAGAATATAATTGATGAACACTAGGAAGGCAAGACATGATTAAGCCTGATTCTGTGTTTGATGATGGAAATGGAAGTGATACGAGGAACGTAAACTTTATCCTTTAAAATTTAGAGCGAGGAGTTCATCTGAAAAATTGCAGTCAGACTTCTATTGAAGGCTGTATGATTTAATGATCATTGATTATTTTACAACTATGGGCGTCCTAGAGATGAATGCAATTCCCTATAAATAGTCTAGGGGAACTTAGAGGGCTACTTAATTGCATGAGCTTAAACTACATATTCAAAAGGTAGGTTTACCTACCTCCCAATTGGTCACTTAGGTTTTATGGCATGAGGCCCTCATGCTCATAACTACTTTAGCTAATAATTTAGTACTAAAATAGAGGATTGACATTAGGTCGATAACCAGTCATTAAAACTTTTCAAATCTTTTATAGAGCTTTCTTATGCTCCTTATAACCCCGTTATGATAAAGCGATGGCTCGGATGATAATGATGATAAGTTTACAACTATGAGTACATTATATGTGAAGTTATGAAATGGTGGTTCATCTGCAATCATTTATATGATGAGAGAAGGCTTGGACGATAATAATGATAATGTTACAACTATTGAGTACGTTGTATTTGGAGTTGTGAAATGGTGGTTCATCTGTAGTCATTTATGATGAGAGAAGGCTTGGATGATAATGTTACAACTATGAGTACATTATATTTGAAGTTATGAAATGGTGGTTCATCTGTAGTGAACTATTAGATTTTGCATAGTTACAGCTTATAAGATATCTATATGATTTCAGTAACTTGCTTGTTAGAGTGCCACTGAATTTATTTTCTCACTAATAATTCTATAGCTAGTGGTAAGTGGCTAGTAGAAGCTGATTTAAATGTACATTGCACGAATCTTCTTCCTCCCTTCCCTACCTTGTCCTGATCTGTTTTGTTGTTTCTCCAGGCCTTTGATAGAGAGGGTAAGTTGCGGGCGATTTGCGGTGGTGGAAGATATGACCAGCTACTTTCGACCTTTGGAAGTGAGGATATTCCAGCTTGTGGCTTTGGGTTTGGAGATGCTGTCATAATGGAAGTAAGAAAATGCTGATTGCCTTTCTGAAAGTGTACTTAAACTTATGACTATTAGAATGATGAGCTTCTTCTGAGAAACTACATAGTTGAGGTAATGCCCTTCTCCTTGGCACTTACATCCTTGAGGATGCAGGTTCAAGTTGTGGAAACGACTCCCGATAATATGGGGGTAAGGCTGTCTTACATCTTTGACCCTTCCAGTCTTTTGCGTTAGCAGGGCCTTGTGGCTCTGGGACGCACTTGCTTTCCTTGTTTGCTGTCAAATACATGTCTATTGGTGCTTTAATATCCTTGACAAATTACTCTATACAGCTGGAAGTCTCCATTCCACTAATTTGCAAGTTCTCTCCTTTACAATTGCTATTTGCTGTTTTCTAACATATGGAGAGATGGAACTGTGCAGTTGTTACAGGAAAAGGGACTTGTTCCTGATCTTTCCCGGCAAGTAGATGACATAGTTTTCCTACTGGATAACGAGCTTGGTGGACCAGCTTCCAAGGTTGTATCTTCTCTTAGACGGAAAGGTCGAAGTGTTGACCTCATAGAAGATAAACGCCTTAAATGGTAATGCAAAGAACCATCTGTAGAAGTATACATTAAGAACAATTCTTATATGCTGAGTTCACAGCTGATCATACTATTTCCTTTGAGAAGTTATCGTTAAGATCTTTTTCGTTCTTTCATTAATTCTCTTCACTTATGTCGTAGGGTGTTTAAACATGTTGAAAGGATCAATGCAGAAAGGCTCATCTTGGTTGGAAAATCCGAATGGGAGCAAGGGAAGGTTCGTGTGAAGAACCTATCTACTAGAGAGGAATGTGATGTCGACATCAACGAGCTTATTTAACTGTTATAGTTAGTGTTTTTTTTTTCTTCTGTAATCATTTTTTGATTATTATTGATGAGGGTTCCCCCCACACCCAAATGCTTTGCAATCCCATCGTTAAGTTTCCTTTAGGGGTTGTTTGGTTGTCCGTAAATGGAAGTACCATGCAAAACATCCAATGTTGTAAGTGGTACCACAAATAGTGTTTGATTTGGTTGTCAACGATGTTGCGGGATTTGCAATCTATTGTTTCGAAGACACAATTATCAAATCATATCAACCTAACCATTTAGGAGTCTTTAACATTGTTGTCTTGATTCTCAGACTCCCATGGTATGTCTACTTGTTGCTTGCTATAGAGGCCTTGACAGAACTCTAATGTATGTATAGGCCGTGCACATCGACGACTAATTGTTTGGTAGCATTAAACTGCGTTGTTCAGAAGGGAAACAGTAGGTGCTTTGGTTTGACAAGAAAAAAAGTGACATCTGACGGTGCAAATATTTCTTGATAAATCTAAGAGTAGGGGAGGTTCTTTCTCGACGGCATTCTTTGAAATGAGAGCACGAGTAACCACGTTTGGTTCACGGAATGAGCGCCTTGGGAAATGAAAGTCATTTGTTTCCTGTGTTTGGATGCAATGCATCAAAGGAAAAAAGAGTTCCAGAAAGAAAAATATGAGGAAAAATGGTTCTCCCACCATCTCTAGGATTCACTTTATCTCCCGATTTCCCTAGCATTTCCAAATACCCAATAAAAAATTGATGGGAATTTGAGAAAGAAAAGAGCGAAGAATTGATTTCCCTTCCTTTCCGCTAGCAAGTACCAACATCGATTGACAGGGGGACTCCTATCACAGTCAAAGGTGAAAGTGCTAAAAAAGGCTTCTTCAACCTGTAAAATGTTAGTGTTTCATCACATAAACTCAATGTAAGTGCACTCAGAACTCTCTTTCTTCGTTTGTACTTCATCTCAGTTCTAATGATTAGTTAGTATTGTTTTTCTTCTAAAAGATGTGGATACACTTAACATAATAGTGTGGAGTTGGTCAAATTTAGAATTACAGTAATGTGAATAGGCAAGATATCTATGTTAAAGTAATGTCATAAGAGTATAAATAAAGACGGAACAAGAAACTGGAGAATTATGAACACAATATGGAACTGGATTTTATACATCATCTGCTGACACTGAACATATAAGTAGATTATCAACATACTGGACACTTTCGACTGAGCCTTTATTTCACACCATTATTCGGCATTAGGAAACATACACACACAACAGGTCTTTCAAGACTTATTGAGAAACACAGGACACTGATAACATACTTCCTATCATGCACAAAAACACAAGTTCTTCTCCTTCTCTTGTATCCCTCTAGTTCTGCACATAGGTACCGACATAGCCAAGTCCCATGACGAAGAACGCTCCAGCTTGGATGAACAGGTAGATGAAGAAGTGGTCGCGGCCATAGAAGATGTCGAAGACCCCACAGTAGCAGAGGTACATTCCAACCAGGAGCTCGGTGATATGGACCCTGTTAATAGAAACAAAGAGCAAATAATTAGTTAAGTCGTTCTGGAGTATGTTCTGGGGATTAACTAGATTTCGTCTTGGTCATTTTTTCAGAATATACCTGTCCAAGCGTAGATATTTCCTCCATCCACCAGTCAGACCACCAGTCAGTCCACCGCTCTTCTGCCTCTGAGCATTTCCTAATTTCTCAGTCACGACCCACTCGTTGACACGGCTCGTCTCCAGAAGTCCGATAATTGTAGCTTTTGCGCGGTGCATTGACATCACGTTCTCAAAGAGGATCCAGAAGATGAGCAGATGGAATGACCTATTTGGTAACAAGAGTTAATCACTATGTAACCAAAGTCATAGTACTAAATTAGCCATCAGCCGTATATATTGTTCTAGCACTAAGTTCTTGCAAACAAGCATATGATGACACTAATAATTCACTAGTAAATTTAGTATATTTTATCGTATACCTTGGAGTGCATATGGCATTGAGAATGGTGATTGTGGACGGAATGTAAACAGCGATGAACTTGTGGAGGCGAATTTCTGGGACGAGCACGGTCGCTGGAAGGACGATGCAGTAGAAGAAGAAGGTGACGAAGTGTGCGATTATCTTCCTCACGAAGAAGAAGGCGTATATCACATGAAACTTCTTCCACGCTGAGACCCTCTGCATAACCGATGAAAAATATGGTAAGACCAACTATATGTTGATGGAAAGTGCAGATACCTCGCAGAAACCATACCTTGCAGAAGACGATCTCCAGAAACATTTTCCTGAACAGATTTGCAGGGCCGCAAGACCACCTATGCTGCTGGAACCGGTACGCTTTGTATGTACTCGGCAGTTCATTCTTCACCTGTTATAATGTGTTTGGTATCACAATTCCTATATATGTTACTACTGAAAGTGAAATATATAGAGTTCATAATTGGTATCTTCTTTTTGTGTAACAATTACTTACTGATAAATCCCCCACAAAGACAAACTTCCAACCCTTCAGACTTGCTCTCACAGCCAGATCCATATCTTCGACAGTTGTCCTATCTTTCCATCCACCTGCGTCGAAGAGTGCACGCAACCTCCAGACTCCAGCGGTACCTACAAACAATATTTATAGCACCATTTTGTATGCATGCACTGTTGTTAGAAGTA
>JANAVB010007399.1:39330353-39487235 GCA_029216955.1 Iris pallida
AACATTAGCAAGAGTCTGCAAGCTGTCACCATTGAAGCCGAAGAACGAGTATGTCGAGGATCCCACTTCTTGCTCCACGCTAAAATGATAGTCTAGGGACATCTCTTGCAGACGAGTCATGACACACTCATCGGCATTAACTGCATTTGCTCTCATATTATTAAGATCATTCAAGCACCAAAATCCTTGAGTATCATATATATGAAACTAAAATTATTGATAACAAGACATTTATTGAGTGCAAGACTGAAACGAACATGTACGCTTAAGAAAAAATTCGAATGATAACGATTTTCCATCATTGATCAAAAATAAATATAATATATTATATGCGCTCACCGAACTTCCATCGTGCTTGGACAAGAGCAAGTTCCTTGTTACTGAGAAGGAACGGTATTGTCCTCCACAAGTAGTCCGGCTCGGGTTGGAAATCAGCATCAAATATCGCGACATAGTCACAGTCATTGACGTATTCCTTCTTTAACCCTTCGCGCAAAGCTCCTGCCTTGTATCCATTCCTGTTAGACCTGATCTCGTATTTGATGTTCACCCTCTCTGCTGCCCATTTCCTGCACTCAATCTGCACTAGTTCCTGTTTTCTCACAAGGTAGCATAGAATTAGTTCAACAGTCAATATCTGAGTAAACCAAGATAAGGATTATCATTAATTGGATGCATTAATACCTTAATTGCCGGATCAGTGGAATCGTCCAGAACTTGGACTATGATTATTTGACGGCCAATTAAGTCGGCAAGCGGCCCCGATTGACAACTTATACACCTATTATGCATGCAAGAACAATTAGTTTTCCCATCGGTTTTCACCTTTTTTTTATTGACCAACTATGATTTTACTATTGGATGTCTTAAAATTTGACTTAAGATATCCTTTCTGAATATGTGCGATGAGTCTTGTTACTGATATATAATTGAACACATGGAAATAAAGCTAAGATAATTTATACCAAAAATATTTAGTTTACTTATAAAGACCATTTGGGTTTATATAAGTAATCGTATACTTTGAGCAACATCTTATTATAGACTAATTGTGAACCACCAGTCTGTAGAACTGGGTAGGTTCAACTATCATATTGTTGTGAGCCCAATCTTATGCTGACAGAAAACCAAAATTGACAACTTCTCCCATGGTGTTTTATTGGTAACACTTGTATGTTGATTAGATCATTATAAACATAAAATCATTGTAATAAAAAAGGGAAGCTATTTCATACCAAAAAATAAACATTAGAATAAAATAAGCAGAAAGATTGCAAAGAAGAATAAAGTATTGGCAGTAAACAAGAAATGTTTCTATTAGACTATTATATCTATTCTATATATTCTCCTATAGGAAAGTATCTCTAACAATTTTCATTTATCCTAATTACGACTTACAAATGTTTTTTCAATAAATACTAGAATTTAGTTTCCTTAAATCAAGAAGTAGTGCAAATGACATTGTTTACATGTCTACTATTTGGCACATGTTTGTGTTCGGTGACTAGAAATCAAAACAATCCAAGACTCGAACAAAAAGATCATTATGAGAAAAGAAGATTTTATTTCTATAAAAGGGAAGAAAATCAAGAGGTATTTATGAACTGCAAGAAAAATGGTCTAAAAGACCCAATTTATATCAACTGTATTAAGAATTGCGAAAGAAATTTGCCCATATAAAAGAGAATAGAAGCCTACGAATATCATTAGACAACTTCAACATTATTTTTGTTCACATAAATTGTGAATTGCTCAAGATTATACCTCCTTTTCATTGTACATCGGAATTTGCACCAGAACTGTAGGATGAGCGTTGGTCGTCTCTAACTCTCTCTGCATGGCCTCCAATTTGTACTTGGTATACCTTTTCCTCCTCAAAAGTTTCACAATGGATATCACGAGCGCCATATAAACACGCTCCACAAACAGCATGATTGACATCACAGCACAGATGACAACAGCAATCTTAAGAAGCGGGACGAGGATGGGAGTGCGGATTCGTTGCCATAGTAGCCAAACATTTTCTTTGATCCCTTCATCGGAACCCACAACAGATTCTTCAAGCCGTATGAACCTCATTGTGGCTCGACTCCTAGATAAACTATATCTGAGTGGTAGAGAGAGAGAGAGAGAGAGAGAGAGAGAGAGAGAGAGAGAGAATACCCCACAAGTGGGTATCAGGTCTCACTGAGGTGTGCTACTCCAGAGACCCATGGCCAGGATTATATAGAGGAAGACTTAAACGGTGGAGGCGGAGGGAGGTATGATGTGGAAGAGAATGGCAAGGGGTAAAAAAGTAGAGCATCAGAAAGGAGACACATTGGAACATGCATATTTGGAAGCACGCAAGAGTCATTGATGTCCATAATCTTCAATTGTAGCCAATTTCACTTAGACAACCTACTTATCCGAGAGGTTCCCTCGGTAACTAGAAGTCATGGATACTCCAAAATTGGTGTCATATCATGTTATATTCGTGTCGGATACATACTGTGACACAATACATACACTCAACAATAGACTAGGACACAAAATCATTTCGCATTTGTATCCATACTTCGTACTTTAGCCAATTTTAGTTTGCCAGCCTACTTATCTAAGAAGTGTTCCTTAGTAGCTAGGAATAATGGATACTCCAAAATTGGAGCCATATTGCATCATATTCGTGTCGGATATAAATCATAGCATGACACGAAACTCAAAAATACACCAGGACACCCCAAAAACAATGTCGTATTTGTATCACCGTGTTCCTATCATATTCTATCAAATTCGTGTCTGTGAAACATAGCATGATAGTTTCCTCTATACACCAAGTAATCTGTTGCCGAGCAAAAACTCACATTAGGTAAGAAGTTATGAACCTCTATCTAGAATCATTAATTACCGAGCACCGCTAATTCAGATAATACAGATAGGTGCCTTGTCGTGGTTAGCGTGGTTAGGGCTTTCAAGCTGTCAACATTGTCGTATGTATTACTAACTTTAAATTCTTGTAGACGCATCTGCGGATATTTCTATACAATGTTGAGTACAGCTCATGGATAAAACACGCAAAAAAAAAAAAAAAAAGAAAAAGAAAAAGAAAAGGAAATATGTTCCTTTCCTTTTGCACAAGTACCAACTAAAGTAGGTTACATTTTTAGTAGATCATCATTAATAGAGTAAAACACATCTAATATTTTCAGTGAGCTAACTTCAATTCTTAATGATGGTTTAGTACATCTGACCCATCTGACAAACATACATTCTCCAACTATTTACATGTCTTTATTGTTTGATCCTTTGATTTCATGGAAACATGTTTGTGTCAAACTATGTGACTAAACCAAGCTAGTTAAGGCAGCTCGAGCCGACAAAGCCCCGAAAGATCAAGACTAAAACTTTGGGTTGTTCAATACGTAACTTAACACAAACAAACATGTAGTTTATAATTGAGATTATGTTTGTGTGACTTTTACTTGATGTGATCTTTTGTTAACCTTTTTGGAGACTGGGATATGAGTTTATCTTCTTCTTTTTGGATAGACTTCTCTCTTTTCTATTCTATTTCATGTGGTTGGACTTGGGCCTGAGGTCGAGCCTGAGAATGTTTTTCCTTAATATGTGGGTTGAGTTCAACTTTGAGGTGGAATAAGCATTGTTCCGAGTATCAACCTCTTTAATCGATATATCGGTTTTGAAGCAAAACCGTTACGATACGGGAGAGACAGTTCAAAAACCGGAGTCAAAATATCGTCTGGTTTGACTGGTATACCAACATATCTTTGACCAATATACCGACCAATTTGACTGATATAAAGGTTAAGCTTGCGGGGTTAACCCAATAGAAAATTATCCATTTTACTTTATTTGCGGGTTCAACTTTAAACCTGATAAGGAAAACAAATTTCTCTTATCTGTGATTTCTTTTGAGATGATTTTAAATATTATGTTTGGTGAACTTTATGGAGAAGAATTTTTTTTATTAGTTTGAATGATGGTTTTGAGTTGTTTATACTGGAATTATTTTGAGGATCCTTGTTAGATTTATATTCATACTTTAATTCTGTTATGCATAACATATATGAAGGGAATTATTGTTTACTAGTATATTGTCCGATATGTCAGGTATGTTGCATGATTTTCAGTATGACAAACTCCCGATGTCCGATATGATCATTATGCCTAAATCCTTGTTGACTAGGCTCTAATATGTGCAGGACGCATAGGCAGCTGCTTTTTAAAAGCTTGGTCTAAACAATTTGAGTTCATATGTTGAGAAAACAAAAGGATCATAGGCTTGAATTCTTGACAAAGTATATATATAGTTTATTGTGAGAGAGAAAGGGAAGTTCTTTAGGGGACTTTGTGGTAAGAAGTTTGTAAGATTTAGAAAGATTTTTATTAACTCTTTAATTGAAGCGAGCGGGATATGTTCATTTATGTGTTATTCTTGTCATCTGTTGCTTCTAGCACAACAAACTAATACAAGAGCTAGGTGGTTTCCTAGGTCACCAAGTAATGTATACTAAGCTTACACGTATGAAGTTTTGAGGGGATGAAGTTTCAGAAGATGACTCATTTTGGCCTTAATAGGTGGTGAAGATTTGAATCCTACTTATTCAATAGAGTTTCAAAGGTGCTGTAGAGGTAAATCAAGCATCAATCTTAGAAGAATCCATAAAGTTTGATTGAGGAAGAAAATATTGCTCATTAGTCTTCAGTGGGTAAGCTTCTCAAATGTCCTTGGTTATATCTAAACAACACTATTCGAAGACACAGTATACACCGAGCATGTTCTTGAATTCAAGAACAAAGTTTGGGACCACCGGTTCCAGTGATCCACTCTAAATTGAATTTTATTGAATAGTTTGTATTTCGGATCTAGGGATTAGAAGCTAAATTGGTTCATGGGAGAAACTTTGGAATTTATGGGGTTTCAAATTAGTAGGACGAAAAGCGACTATATGAAATGTAACATAAACATGTCAAAGAGATTGAATGAGCATATTATGGACAAGAGATACCTAGTAGTGGTTGTTTCTGATATTTAGGATCGATTCATTATCATGGAGAGGTTGAGAAGATGGTGTGCAAATAATCAAAATATGATGGTTGAATGGGAAAATATGGTTGAATGGAGGAGTGCTTCTGGAGTACTTTGTGATCGCACGACAGTGATGAAGTTAAATTATATATGTAGATACTTTCGACGGACTTGAAGCCCAAAGTGACTAAGTTGAGAGATATAATTATCCGGTTAGTTGTACGAGGCGGAGTTCGATTCCCGTGGGGAGCAGTAGTAAACTATATATATATATGGAAACGGAATATGAGCCAATGACACATTGCCATGTTGGACCAATAAGAGATGAGCTTAAAAGTGGAAAACAATATTGCATGTTGGACCATGTTTAAATTTCTCTCTTGTTGGTCCAACATGGCATGACTCATTCTACAATATGAACTATTAGTTCATATCCCGTATTTGATATATATTATATATATATATAATATATATATATAGAGAGAGAGAGAGAGAGAATAAGGGAGGTAGGGTGGCACCTCATGGGAGGGTGTCTACTTGTCATCCCCCCATGCTATCATCAAGCACATGGGTGCATGATGATAGCATGTGGGGGGTGACAAGTAAACACCCTCCATAGGGTGGCACCTCACCTCCCTCATCCTCTATATATATATATATATATATATATATATATATATATATATATTTTGGAAGAGGGTAATTATATTGATAATAACTAGTTACATCTCATCCCTTTTAGTTGGGGGTCAAATTAGGGATCAACCCTTTTACATCAAACTCAATGTTATGCAAAACCCCAGTGGGCAAGGTATTAAGCCCAGCGAAGATCCTGTTGTTCCTTTTCTTCCAGATATGCCAGACGGTCGCGACCAGACGAGTACAAGCCTCCTTGAACCACAACAAATCTCGTCGTCGAACCCCTAATACGTTTTCAATGATCTCTGTGTTTTGCATAGAACTAGTAATCCTCAACTTCAGCACCCTTCTTTGTGCCTGCCAGACTTACCATGAGTACTGGCACTCAAAGAAGATATGTTTCATAGACTCCGGTCGTTGGCCAGATAACACACAACTAAGGTCTGGAGGAAGAACCTTGAATCGGTGGAGGCGGTCTCGGGTAAGGAGTTCACCCATCAGTAGCTTATACATGCAGTATTAAAACTTTCTCGCAATACCTTTTTGCCATACGATATCTGCATACTCCTACATGGCAAAATGCTATAGAGTCTGATCATATACAAGCTTGAAGCCAAACTCTCCCGTATGACTTTCTTCCTACCTCCAGATATCCCGATCTACATCCCCAGAAATCGGGATATGGCGGATGCGACTAGTGAGATCAACCGGGATACGAAGGTCCGTCAACTGCCACACCCATCCTGATGATACGGCTAACCGGGCCCTGCCAAGGAAAAGGAGCCCTTCCCTGGACACCCATCCATTCTAGGATGCTCCGGTGGTCGATCCAAGGATCTCCGCAAAGGCTCGTCTCCTTACCATTAGCTATAACTCGAGTGGTACTTTGTTTCACCCCCCCCCCCCCCGGCTGTCGAGAATTTGCTTGAAAACAACCGATTCATTGTTGTTACATCGATACTCCCAGAACGATTCCTGACGAAGATATCAATTCCTCATCCAGTCCGTCTACAACGTGTCTCCCTGAATGAATTTCCAAGCCAACCTCAGACTAGCAACCTTCCGTAGAGTCAGAAGAGGCCTGAGCCCCACTCTCCCCTCTTCCCTGGGACGACAGAGACTCTCCCAAGAGATCACATTGATACCTCCCCGCCATATGAAGTTGGAACATAACTTCTCAATCTTCCGGATGACAGCAGTTGGTAGGAGGATTGATTGCAACCAAAACATCACTACGGATGAAATCACAGATCGAACTAGTTCAATTCTGCTACCAAAAGCAAGGCTTTGCACCTGCCACCCTTCAACCCGCTGCTGAGTAAATTCCACCAAGCTTTGACACTCCAGATTGGTAGAATAATTACTGGGGAGAGGAACGCCAAGATATTTAACCGGGAGAGTACCCTGGTTAATCCCCAAGACAGCAGCCTTCTCATCCTTATCCTGGCACGTTCGGCTGAAGTACACCTTACTCTTCTCCTGATAGTCGCTCAATGGAAAACATAATATCAGAGATCGCTCTCAAGCCAGATCTGGACGGTTTCAGGAACAAGAGCAAATCATCAGCATAAATCAAATGGGTTATATGAGGGGTCACTTGCTTGAACAGAGGCGTGATCTCTTGACGGTAGCTCACAGCATCTATAAGACAAGTGAGATACTTCATCACAATGGTGAATAAATAGGGAGATGAGGGGTCCCCTTGTCGAAGCCCCCGATTACTGTCGAAAAATCCATGTGGTTGCCCCCTTATAAGAACCGAGAACGTAAGCGTAGTGATGCACTCCCGGACCCGATCCACCCAGGTAGGACTGAACCCCATATTCAGAAGAATATATCAGACGAATTTCCTGTTGACCATGTCATAAGCCTTCCGAAGATCCAATTTGTGCAAGTCTTCTCTCCTCCCGCCTTATTGAAACCTCGCACCATCTCATGTGCCAGTAAGCAGTGATCCACGATACTCCTCCCACGAATGAAGGCAACCTGATTTGGAAAAATCAGTCCTGGCATAATATCCTGTAAGCCCCTGAATTTAGGGCTTATTTTTTTTAAATTTTAATAATCAATTAATTAGAATATTATTATTTGATTTAATGCTCTTTACCATGACTTGGAATTCTAGAGCATCAGGGATGCCAGTCTCTGGAAACTTCTTTCTTGGAGTTTGTAGTAGACGAGGTTATCTTCATTTTGATATATCCTGTCCCACTCGAACTTGTTCCCTTGTACTCTTTTTGCTTCGTACAAGTTCGGGTCAAATTAGACCATTTAAATTATTAATTGATTTCCCACTCTTTTTCTTGATCCCCATAAGCACGTTACCGTGGCTTTTAATTTAGGAGCACCAGACCAGTCATTCTCTCGAAACCAACTTGTCATGTCTGATCTACTCGAGACGCTCTTCACCCCTGACCTTCGTGTCCACTCAGACACTCCATTTTGTGCTCCATTTCCTTCGCACAACTTTCAGTTCAAATTAGGCCAATTAAATATCTGCCGTAAAACCTGATTTAATTTCCCATTTAATTTCGGGACCCGACATCGACCCAACCTAGTCGACCCCAAATATGGACATGGTCCACACGAAGCCTACTACCCACATGAAACTTGTGTCCCATTTATTGGAGTCCCCGTATATTATTTATTTACCCATGATTAGAAATCCCTATTTTTTTTTAATTCAAATATTGCCTCTTGTCCGATTTTGGCCCGACCCGGCTCGACCGGACCCGAGCCCAAGCTCCACATTGTTCTTTCATGACTGCCCAAATACTCTACATAATTTTCCTATTTTTCCTATTTTAAATATCTATTTATTCTCTCTCTACTTTATAAATATCTCCTATATATATATATATACACATATATATATATATATATATATATATATATATATATATATATATATATATATAAGCAAATATCTTTCTCTCTCTTTTTACTAACACCTACACCCCCCTTGGCAGCCGACCTTCCCCACCCTCTCTCCAAAATATCATCCTCTCTCTAAAAGTATCTCTAATTTTCTCTCTTGTAGATATATATATATACACACACATATATATATATAACACTCACCCTCTCTCTCCATATTCAAATATCTCTTTCTCACTCTCCTCTCCCCACGTGAGCACACCCACACACCCCATGCTGGTACAGCCCCCCCCTTCCCCTCTACATCATCATTTCTCTCTCTTCCATTTAATATCAACTCTCTCTCTCTCTCTCTCTCTTTTCTATATGATACTATATCCCTCTCTCTCTTCTCTAACAAACACACACCACCACCATGAGCAACACCACCACAGCCCCTCATGGCCGACACCCTCTCCTCCTTCTCCAGAGCCACCACCCTCACGTACACTCCCACAACCTCCTCCATCTTCTTCTCCTCCTCCTCCTCCATTATCAACATCATCTTTATCATCACCACCACCTCCACTCTTCACCAAAGTCGCAGCCGCCGTCGTCGTGCTCAGGCCTGGCCCGCCCCGACGCTCGCGCGAGCGCACGCAGCCGCAGCTGCAGCAGACAGCAGCCGCAGCGCAGCATGTGCGCGCGGCCACGCGTGCCGGCACCGCCGCCGCCGGCCGTGGTCGCCGTGGCCGGCCCCCCATGGCCGGGCGACCTCGGGCGAGGCCCCCCTTGCCGCCTCCGTCGTCCCCGACGCGGGAAAACGGGCGATTCGTGCGTTTTGCACGGGATCCCGCCGTGACGCGCGATTTCGAAATTCAGAAAGTTCGCTTCGGAGCAGCAACTTCGCGTCAATTTTCTGGACAATCCGACCGTTGGATCGGCGATTTCTTCGCTCCGTCTCAATCTCGGTATATACCCCTTCATCCCTCTCAAATTTGAACCGTTAATTTCGTCGTTTGATACATCAAAACCGGCCACCAAGTTGACGTTTTAAATTGAACTATTTTTGGACAGTTTTGCGACGCCAACTTCGCGGGTTCGTATCTTCGTCGTCGCAGCTCCGTTTTGCGCGCCACCAGTTCCGGTGCACAGCTGGTATAACCCTCTTCCTGCCCCTTTAGATTTCATTTCAGTTTGAGCTTGTTAGGTCGGTCGAATTCGACGCCAAAGTTGGCCGTTCGAATTCTTTAATTTGCACTAGTTAAATTCCATTTTTGAACCCGGGACTCCGGATTCAAATTCTGACACCACCAGTAGACTCGTGGCGTCGTTCTGGCATGTTTTCATATAAAGTTTGCCTGATTTGGAGAACGTGGACCCTGGCACGCATTTCGGTGCAAAGCGGATCCTACTTTCTGAGTCAACGGGACTTTTTGACGCCGGCTCATCGGAATCCAATTTCGGATATACCGTTGAGTTCGTATCGTCATTCTGGACTCGTTGACATATAATTTGCTAGGTTTTAGTGGACATTGGTTCCGGCACGCATTTCGATGCAAGTCGGATACCAATATCCGGGCCAACGGGTCAATTTGAGATCGGCTCATCGGAATCCAATTCCGGATATACCGTTGAGTTCGTATCGTCATTCTGGACTCGTTGACATATAATTTGCTGAGTTTTGAGGACATTGGCTCCGACACGCTTTTCCGTGCAAATCGGTTTCCAATGTCCGGATCAACGGACCAATTTGAGATCGGGTCAACGGAATCCAATTCTGGATATACCGTTGGGTTCGCATCGTCATTCTGGATTCGTGGACATATAATTTGTTAGGTTTTGTGCACTTTTATTTTGACACGTTTTTCGGTGCAAAGTATGTCCAACGGCGGACATTATTTTGGGTCCGAAATTACTTTTTTTGCCCCTGTGTCCAAATTGGACTTTTGGACAGGCTATCCTAGCTGATTTGACCATTCTGGACACGTTGGTGATGTTAGTTTCATCATCCGACAATATCTGTAGGTTTTCACCTTATCATTATAATCTTTCTCCTTTTGTGGTATTTGAGATCCATCGATTCCAGTGATTTCACAATCACCGAAATGCATAAGTTGACCTTGTAGATGGTTATAGAGACTAGCTTGACCATGGTTGACTACTTTGACTAGATGTCGAAGTAGAGTCAATATTTGACCTAGGTTTGACCAGATTTGATAAACGTTGACTTTTTGACCAAAGTCAACTATAGGTCAACCTTTGACCTATTTAACCTAGATTAGACTTAGAGTTGACCAGAGTTGACCAGTTGACCAAAGTCAGCTGTACGTCAATCTTAACCCAGTTTGTCTTAGTTTGACTTAGTTTGACCTAGATGTTTAGTATGTCTTTTGATCCTGATCAGCTCTTGTATTATTTTATCTTTAGGTCTGTGGTTTTACTCTGAACCCTGATTCATATTGACAGCAGGACCCCAGGCGAGTACATTCTCTGATAATATTTCTGTTTTATGATATCGTCTATGTTTCTTGTATTTAGTGTAGATATGCTTGTTCTCGACACATTGGTCACACGGATTGGTATTCATGGATCCCGATGAGAGATGTTTCTCCTTCTTAGGTTGGGATGTATTGTGCAAGCACCCTTGTAGCTCTTGCTCGATATGTGGTCACTGATTCTAGAGAAGGTTCGCGACCTTCTCATTAGAATCCCGTGCAGTGACGTGTCCTGTTTGGATCCACTCTACCAGTCGGGGACGGGGAGTATTAGTGTAGATGTGTGGTCATTATCCACCTTGTTTATTCTTGTAGACCTTGAATGCTACCAATCCTACACTCCACGCAGGATTGGCTGATCATAACCTTGTGCAGACCCAAGCCGGCCACATATTGTAGCTAGTACTCACACACTTAGATAGATGATTCTTGATTCTTGTACATGCCATGATCAGTTTTACTTGTCTTGTTCTAGCTCTAGATTTACAGCTTACCTTGCCATGATACTCACATGTACATTTCATGATTTCTCGTATATTCTCTCTATTTACTGCTACATGTTCAATATCGTATAACTAGAACTGTTATTTGAGATTTGTGCTCGTTCCATCCTGACTGGATATGTTGACAAAATTTTAGGAGTAGTTGTGCCTCAGTATTTGGACTTCATGATGTTGCTAGCTGAGGTGGATCTCACTGTTCCTCTATGTGAGTTGCCTGGTAGTTATTCCTTAGTTAGTCTTGTTGTTCCTTCATTATCTTCCTATCTTATGATCATTGTAGATTCTAGTTGTTCTAGTGATATTGTTATTAATTCTTGTCTTATCTTCCTTAGTTTTCGTGATGTGACATGAGTACATTTCTAGTTATGGATTCTTAGATGTTGTAGTTAGTATAGTATACTTGACAGCGTTCTACCGCCGATACCGCGGCGTAGGCTGGGCGTGGTCCACGTATTCGTACCCGTATATCCGGGTGCGGGTCGTGACATATCCTTCATACGATTGCACATGAGATGCGTGATAAGCTTGGAGATGAAATTGCAGTAGGCTATAGGCCGAAAGTCAACAAAATTAGTCGTACCTTCCTTCTTCAACACCAGGGTCAGAAAAGTATGGTTGATCTTCAGCAAGAGTCTACCATGAGTAAAGAAATTCCGAATGACATCTACCACTTGATTTTTCACATCATCCCAATGAGTTTTAAAGAACTTGTTGCTAAATCCATCCGGACCAGGGGCTTTGTTGGGATCCACATCTTTATTAATACCCTTTACTTCCATCTCCGTCACAAGGGCCAGAAGAATCTCATTAGTTCTCACAGTGACCAACTTTTTACAAGTTAAACCAGAAAACACATTAGCATAATCAGATTAATTGTATAGATCGGAGTAAAACCTGACTGCTTTATCCTGGATAGCTTGTTGAGATCGGACTTCCGAGCCGTCCTCAGCAATAAGACGATATATGGAATTTCGGTGTTGCCGCGTGCGGACCGCATCATAAAATCACTTGGTGCACCTCTCCATCCCTCAGCCAGTTACACTTAGCTCGCTGTGATAGTTGGATTTCCTCCTGCAGGCGAAGAGACCCCACCGCCCAAACTAGCAGCCTCTCACATCTCGCAATATCTTCATTAAAAATGTCAGACTGAAGGGCCTGCTGAATCCCCTGGAGTTCTTTCTCTTTTTGCACCAGAGACAGGGGGCAGATTTGTTCCAAAGCTTCAGCTCTTCTTTCACTCTCTTCATGGTTTGGACCAATCTATACTGCTTGTTCCCAGAAGTTTGGCTAGCAAACCAACAGGCCACCGCCTCCTGATACTCAACAACAAGAGGCCACTTGTTGTTGTATCTAAAAGAACGAGCTTTTACCCGTACAGGTTGTAGAAGATTTATCCGAATGGAGCAATGGTCACTAGTACCTGCTTCTCCTCCAGCAACAACCGTCAGAATGGAGGTCAGCCACCTACTATTTTCCACCACTCTGTCAAGTTGACAAGCCACCATACTTTACAAAGCCTTGTTATTCTAAGTCCAAATATAGCCAGAACGAGCAAGAGGCTGCAATACCGAACTCAAAAGGTAGTTCTGGAAGTCCTGAAGGATAGTATCACGGACCGGACGACCACCCACTTTCTCGTTGGTATAAAGCAGAGCATTAAAATCCCCCAAGCACAAAAGAGGTAAGTTGAGATTGGACTTGACAGAGTCACTGAGAGAAATAAGGTCCTCCCAGAGCTTGCCCCTCTCCCGACGATCATTGTGCCCATAAACCACACCAAGGACAAACTTAAGTCCACCCTTATTTTGAAAATTAATGGATATCAACTGATCAGTAACAGATATGACCTGACCATTCCAAACCGTGCCATCCCACCTAATCCAAATCCTCGCCATACTACCCAGATGAAGGTTATGAACATGCCTCCAATGGGGTGGAGTACGACGATCTAGAATCTCAGGCACCCGAATTTTCGTCTCCAGCAATGCAGTAATAGAGTACTTCTCCTTCGCAAACATATCTCTAATCTCCTTCCACCGAGTTATAGAGCAAGCCTCCCGTACATTCCCGGCAATTATTGATATTGGGAAGGAAGGTCCCCTAGAATATCACTGCGAGTACCACCCGTATGAAGTGGTACCGCTTCCTGCACTGAGATGTCTTCCTCTATGCTCCCATGGTGTTCATGCCTCCCTATAAGGAGGAGCCTACTCCATTCTGAGTTTTAATGCACAAGACCTTTCTGCTCCCTTGGTCTGCAAGCTCATGCTGTAGAGTATCCTCCTTAGTACGAGCCCGCCTTTTCCTGCTATATGTTACATTAGGCAATCTATCAACATTACCTCCTTTGTGACCCTTTTCAGCCGTAGATGGCTTCTTCCGAATAGCCCCTCCGCTCCTACCTGCTGTACTGCTGAAGATCATAGCGCCCTCTACCAGAGTCTAGGAAACAGTTATAGCTAAATCTTTTACCTTAGTCTGTCCCGTCTGCATTTGCTGACTACACGTCATCTGGCGGGCCCCTGGGGCTTGGCTGATCACCAACTGACGATCAAGAACAGGCACAGTTGTGTCACCCTCGTCCATAGTCTGAGAGTCCACCTGTTCGTCAACTCGCCCTTCCTCCATCACAACCATCTCTACATCAGCTGGATTCCCCGAAGTACCTTCTTCCAGCCATATCTCCAATTCCAGGGGCCACTTATATCTCGTATGCCCAAAACAGCGACATTGCTTGCAAACTGGGGAAACCCACTCATAATGCACTCTCTGCACAAAGACATCTACAGAGAGAACCTCACATTCCAACTGAGACGGGAGCACTTTATTGGCCTCAATCTCCATAAATACCCGGACATACATAAGCCTATCTTTCCTTAACATGGCCTCATCAGCTTTAATCGGCTTGCCAATGAGACTAGCCAGCTTCATTAACATAGACATTGTTTCACTTAACAAAATGCCTAAAAATTAGCTTTTGAAATAAAACGAGAAAAAGTACCAAAGTACAAGTTGTTCTGGAAAGTATTGCTATGGAAGTCTGATCTGAGAGCGATCACTTTGTTCCTTGGACAATACGATGATGATGAAGAAAACTGCTTGAAGAAGACGAACAATCGGAAGAACTAAGTCACCGGAAAGGTATCGAGCAACGACACTGATGGCACAGTCGAATGCTTTCTTGCTTTGCTTCACCCTATTCTTGAGAAAAAGTTGAAGAAATGCTTCTGGGAATATCACTCTGGAAGTATGAGTTTTCTCAGAATCTCCTCTCATGTCTCTCTGTTGATCTCGTTCAAAGACAGCAGGGAGATCCGAGGATGCTTTGGACTTAGGATTCCAAACTTTTCGCGCCTTCCGCGATTTCTGAACATTGGAGCAGCGAGTACTACCCCCAGTTCGGAGTATTTCTTCGTAGGCAGTCTGGTCGAAGTGCACAACCAGAGTCTTCTTTGTCGATCCGACCGACACATCATCATATTGAGCAATTGCCTTCTCGTCAGAGGAGAAGGTCGTCCCCAGCAGAGTCGCCTTTTTGTTTCACTTAACAAAATGCCTAAAAATTGGCTTTTGAAATAAAACGAGAAAAAGTACCAAAGTACAAGTTGTTCTGGAAAGTATTGCTATGGAAGTCTGATCTGAGAGCGATCACTTTGTTCCTTGGACTATACGATAATGATGAAGAAAACTGCTTGAAAAGACGAACAATCGAAAGAACTAAGTCACCGGAAAGGTATCGAGCAACGGCACTGATGACACAGTCGAATGCTTTCTTGCTTTGCTTCACCCTGTTCTTGAGAAAAAGTTGAAGAAATGCTTATGGGAATATCACTCTGGAAGTATGAGTTTTCTCAGAATCTCCTCTCCTGTCTCTCTGTTGATCTCTTGATGATGTATATGTGAAAATAAGTCTATTTATAGACTTGACCCTTTGTGCGTAAAAAACAACAAAATTGGGTCTCTACGCGAGTAACTGTCACCCACGATGTAAATCATCCTCTACGCACGTTGACACGTGTCCCATGTAGAGTTTTGATCTCTACGCATGGTGACACGTATCCCTCTACTTCAACAAAATGGGGAGAGCACGTACACACGTTCCTCGATAAGTGTGGCATAAAAGCCACGTAAGCAAACCACGTTCTCATGTAGTCATGAAAGCTCGGGCGTAAAAATGACCCAAAATACCCTCCCTGCGTAAAGTAGCAGACTGGGCGTAAAATAGCTCAAAATAGACTTCCAGCGTAAAGTGGCTTAAAATAGCCTTGAGCGTAAAATTAGCTCAAATAAACTTTACGTACACAATAGCCTTGAGCGTAAAAGCTCGAATAGCTATCGTGCGTAAAAGAAGCAGTTTATTGAGCGTAAAGTAGCCCATCTGCAAACTAAACGACAGTATTGGGTTTAGTGTAAATCTAATCCTCTCGGCTTCTATGCAATCCTGCTGTCAGATTAAATCACTCGCATTAAATGCGGCCTGACAGTTTGTCACCCACGCGTAAAAGTGGAGGATAACTCTCGCGTAAAGTAGCTCGCGTAGAGAGTAGCTCGCGTACAGAATAGCTCGCGTAGAGAGTAGCTCGCGTAAAGTTCTTAACTTCTTTGACTAAGTCCATGAAGCACTTTTTACGCTCCTACAGACATGCAATACTTAGGCGATAACCCCGAAAAATGGACCTAGATGGGAATGGTGTGAAGGACTTCCCGCTCACACACTGATTCCTGTGTCCACTCCTTCAGAATAATCAGACGGCCGTCAAAAGTCCAGGGACCACCTTGAAGAATACGCTCAACGTCCTCGTGAAGGCCAAACTTCACAAAGTAGAATCCATCCTCCCGTGCGTAAAACTCCATAAGGCCCTTAGGCCTCTATACATGATGGGCAAATGCATGTATCTCACATAAAAAGGCTTATCCCTAAGCACATAGAGAATAAAAGTATTACGCCAATACTCCATGTCTCCGCCAATTCCTCTTCTGTGAAAGTCGTCCGGACGCCGCCTTCCACCCTTTTAGGAGCAATGTAATGCATTGCCCCTTCTCCTTGGTAGCTTCCAGAACGACAAGTGTCCGCATAAGACTTTCCACCACCATCCCCCGTACATAGGACCCCCCCTCCGGTACTAGAGCGCACATGAGGCGGAGCATACCCTCCAGTTCTGGACATAGATCCATCCGGCCAACGGGTACCGCCTCCTGACGCCAAAGGAGGCTGTGAGACACAACTTCGAACCTCCCTCATTATAGCAGGACGCCGGCCATGCCCTGCACCCAACACCGGAGGACATGGAGCACCTCCCAATCCTCGCAACGGCAGATTCAGATTCGTCGACCTAGTGACCCAGCCCACACGGCGACGCCGACCAACCCTAGTCTAGCCACCTCCTTCCTTCCGGCCACCAACTACTCCAGATGCCGCTGACACCGCGCCAACCCCACTCCCATATGGGCTCGCCGTCGCCGAGGCAGCCTGCGCACTACATCGGCATTACTGCCTTGACCGCCACCGGCCAAGGTTATAAACGGCGGTAGTTGGGTGCGCGGCGGAGAGAGTCCGCCTACCGCCTAGGCGCCGCCTAGGCGGTTGATACATTTTTTACTATTTTACCACTGTTTTTTGCATAATATGCATATTTTAAGGGTGTTCCATGCATAACTAAGTTGTAGAACAAAGATTTATAAAGTTTTAGTGTTGTTACGTCCATAATGTTAAAAAAACCTTTTTGGCCAAAATATTTTGTAAAGTATTTATCCGCCTAAGCGCTCGCCTATGCTACCTCACCTCCGCCTATGCCGCCAACCTCCATTGGTCGCCTACTCCACCGCCTATAGCAAAGCGGTGAGGAGAGGGACCGCCTACCGCCTAGGCGGCCTAGGCGGACGCCATTTAGAACACTGCCACCGGCACCACCGTGCCCATCCAGGCTGCCATGGCCTCCAATGCCAACGCCGCTGTGGCCGCCGCCTCCAGGCCCGACGTAGCCGCCGCCAGCGCCACCGTAGGATGAGCCACCGCCCGCAACTCCTCGTGCGGGCCTTTGCGCGACTGGCCGCCCGCCTGGCTTGCCCAAGCCGGCGGCAGCCCCCGCCTCCGGCCTCTTCAGCACGCTGTCGTCACTTGCATCCGCACCGGCCGGCCTCTTCGACGAGCCCGGATCCCAGGCGAACGCCAGGGAACCAAGCCCTAGGTTCGCGTGGGGATCGCCCTCTACCGTCGCATATATATATATATATATATATATATATATATATATATATGTCCGGATCGGGAGCCACGTGGAAGTTTCGCCCGCCCCGCGTCCGTTGGATCGAGCGCCACCCCCCCTCCCCCCGATCTGATGGTGCGGGAGGGGGCTTTGGCGGCGCTCCGCGGGCGGAGCTTTTGATCTGTATATATATATATATATATATATATATATATATATATATATATATATATATATATATATTGGAATAAGGGTGAATTTATTCCTCGCAAATAGCGGAAAAGGTATTAAAGTACAACATCTCAACTCTCCATGCCCCAAATAATAATATTATGGGGCCATTACAGATACATCGAATTCTATATTATGTAGAATTCCAATAGGGGGGGTAGTCAAGCCCTCAAAGATACGTCTATTCCGTTCCTTCCAGATGTGCCAAACAGACGCAGCAAGACAAACTCTGGCTTTTCTAGCCCACCCCGAATCCCGGCCTCTGTGATCTCGGATCCAGCTGAGAATGCTCCGGATGTCTCGGTCCACCCCAACTCCCCCTCTCAGCTGTGCACACTACTCAGTCCAGATGTGCCAGGTCACCGGACGACCAAAGAAGAGATGCGCCATAGATTCATCTTCCTCATTACATAGCACGCATTTGGCATCCGGGATCTGCATCCCAAACCGGAGGAGTCTATCTCTCGTCATCAGTCGACCCCGGAGAAGACGATATGCACATAGTTGCATTTTCCGTGCAACGCCCTTGCCCCAAATGAAGTCCACCTCCTCAGCCTGGTCATGGTGATTCCGAACCAAATCGTAGCAGCTACGAAAGCAGAATAGACCTGACCCGCCCCCCGTACCTGGGCTGACCCAGCTCCATGTATCCTCCGCCTGGCTAGCGTCGATATTAATAAGGCGAATCTCCTCGGCTAGTGGAGCAGTATACGTATATCCCTCTGGCCTCCAAACTCCATCTCTGATGATCCGACTACATGTGATCCCCCTGCCCGCTTCTCTGTCCAGCTGCCCTCCCAGAAGTTCGAGCAAGGATCTGCAACCCAACCAAGGGTCCAGCCAGAGGTCGGTAGTCGTCCCATCCTTCATGTGCCTGCAGATAGCGGACTGAAGCACCGGTCTACACCTAAGGATGGCCTTGAACGTGACCGAGAAATTGTTGTCTATCCTGCAAGCCCAGAAGTTGGTCCTCCTCAGGTATCTGTTCGCCATCCAGTCTGCCCATAGCGACCCCCCTTGATGAATCTCCAGGCCATCTTCACACAAGCTGCCCTCCTGATCGTATGGAGAGGCCTCAACCCCACTCCTCCTTCCTCCCGAGGCCGACATAACTGGTCCCAGGATATCGCATGCATCCCTCCCCTCCAGATAAAGTCAGCACAAATGGCCTCCACTTTACGAATAGTAGCCGTGGAGATCTGGATGGACTGGAACCAGAACATCGTGACGCCTGCAATAACCGAACGCACTAACTCTATCCGGCCGCCGAAAGATAGACCCGCAGCTTGCCAGCCTTCCACCCTCCTCTGAACAAAGTCCACCAAGCTATGACAATCCTGCTCTCTGGCATAGTTGACCGTCAGCGGAACCCCCAGGTATTTCACAGGGAGCTCGCCTCTGTCCACCCCTAAGGCGAAGGCTCTCTCCTCCTGCTGTGTGCACCGGGAGCTAAAATAGACTCTACTCTTCTCCTTGTTTAACTGGAGCCCAGAAAGCCGCCCGAACTCCTCCATAATGTCAGAGAGCGCTCTCATTCCCCGCAAGGAAGGCTGGAGAAGCACCAATAAATCGTCAGCATAGATCAAGTGGAAAACAACCGGGCTTACCAACCGAAAAAGGGGAACGATCCTCTCGCTATGCACAGCCATATCCATCATGCAGGTAAAGTACTCCATCACCAACGTAAATAGATACGGGGAGAGGGGGTCACCCTGTCTCAACCCCCTGTTGCTATTGAAGTAGCCATGCGGCGTGCCCTGGATGAGTACTGAGAAAGTAGGGGAGCAAATGCACTCCCTCACCCTCGCAACCCACCTTTCGTCGAATCCCATGGCAAGCATCAAGTGGCACAGAAAGTCCCTGTTGACCGTATCATAAGCTTTCCTGAGATCAAGCTTCACACAAGCCTTCATCCCCCCAGGTTTGCTGAACTCTCACACCATCTCATGAGCTAGCAGGCTGTGCTCCGCTATCGACCGGTCCTTAATGAACGCTGCTTGATTCTGGGACACCAATCCCTGCATAATCCCCTCCATACGCCTGCACATAAGATGAGTGATAATCTTGTAAAGAAAATTACAGCAAGCAATGGGCCGGAAATCCGCAAGTGAGGTTGCTCCCTCCTTTTTAGGAACCAGCGTCAAGAAAGTGTGGTTCATCTCCTTCAGAAGCCTGCCCTCCACAAAGAACTCCTGAACCGCCGCCAGAACATGGGTCTTAAGCACACCCCAGTGTCGCTTAAAGAACCCTGAAGAGAACCCATCAGGTCCGGGAGCTTTGTTGGGATTGGCCTTCATAACAATATCCTCCACCTCCTCCATCCTCACAGGTGCCAGAAGCAGACTGTTCCCATGTCGGGACACCAGTCTCTTCGTGACAAGTACAGGAAACGTGCTAGGGTAGTCTGTCTGCTGATAAAGGGCCGTGTAGAATCTGACTGCCTCCTCCTGAATCTCCGCCGGGTCCCCAACAAGACGTCCCTCAACATTCAGAAGTCTGGGGATGCTGTTCCGGTGCTGGCGGGTGCGGATCACATCGTAGAAGAATTTGGTGCAGCGGTCTCCATCTTTAAGCCAGGTACATTTAGCCCTCTGTGCCGCACTAATCTCCTCCTGCTGGCGCATGATGCTTACCTCCTCAATAAGGAGCTTCTCCTTGGCCGCCAGCTCCCCGTTCAGAATGTCAGCTTGGAGGGCCACCTAGGTGTCCCGAAGCTCGGCTTCCTTATCTGCCAGAGAAGTCCGTGGTATCGTCTTCAGCCACCCCCTGATCGCCCGCTTGAGCTGTTTTAGTTTGTGAACCATGCGGAACTGAGCCGTGCCCTCCCGGAAGTGATGCATCTCTCCCGTAACCACCTCCTTATATCCGGCCGACAGATACCAGCTGTTATTATACCGAAAAGGTCTCGCCCTCAGAATAGGTCTCTCACCGAAGCCAACCCGGATAGGAGAATGGTCGCTAGTACCCGCCGCCAGACCTTCCGCCACCGAGTTCGAAAAGCACCTGAACCACTCACTATTGCCCAAGGTCCGATCCAACTGACAAGCAATTATTTATATATATATATATATATATATATATATATATATATATATATATATATAAGATTTTTGAGGGACTAACTACCCCTACTTTAGGAATTTTATACAATATTGATTTTGATGTATCTGCTTTGAAGAGACCTACTGAGCCTTGAAAGTGTGGAAGTTGTACTTGACATTTTGATTATATGAAATTTACCTTTTTTTCAAAAAAATATGCAAAAGGTAATTTTCTAATTAACTATTACATCTCTTCCCAACTTTTATAACATGTCATTTACATCAAACTCTATATTGTGCGCAGGATTTCCACTTGGGATGTACTCATCCCTTCAAATATGCGACGATCCTGCTCTCTCCATATATTCCACACGATTGTTGATAGCTTGACGTGAGCTAGTCTGAACCACCTTTGAATTGACACCTCCATATTCCTCGACGCAGCAGCTCGGATATTTATTTTATTGAAATTGCTCCTTCCAGATATCCCATGTAAATCCACACTGAAAATATAAATGGTTGTATGATTCATCGAACTGCTGGCATAATTTACATCCTTGTCCCTATGTTTGTATCCCAAACCTGACAAACCTATCCAAGGTTAATAAGCGGCCTCGTAATGCTTCGTACATATTAAATTGCATCTTGTTAGCAAGGCCTTTCTGTTGGGCGCGTGCGGAAGCGTTTGCCAACCCAATTACATCTTGCTAGCAAGGCCTTTCTGTTGGGCGCCGAGGCAGCCCCAGCCAGGCCGCCGCCTGACCCCCTCCCATCCTTGGTTCCGGGGTCCCACGGAGGGGACCCTCGCTGGTTCGCCCGCGGAAACCCTAGGTCGCCCGTGCGATCGCCCGCTCCCATTAGAATATATATATATATATTTTTTTTTTTTTGGAATAAGGGTGAATTTATTCCTCGCATATAGCGGAAAAGGTATTACAATACATAATATCACAATATCACAACTTCTCAAGCCCCAAATTATAGTATTATGGGACCATTACTGATACATCGAATTCTATGTTATGTAGAATTCCAATAGGGGGGTAGTCAAGCCCTCGAAAATACGTCTGTTCCGCTCCTTCCAGATGTGCCAAACGGACGCGGCGAAACGAACTCTTGATCTTCTGGCCCACCCCGGATCCCGGCCTCTGTAATCTCGGATCCAGCTGAGAATGTTCCGGATATCTCTATCCACCCCCACTCCTCCTCTCAGCTGTGCGCACTGCTCAGTCCAAATGTGCCAGGTCACCGGGCATACAAAGAAGAGATGCCCCATAGATTCATCATCTTCATTACATAGCACACATTTGGCATCCGGGATCTGCATCCCAAACCTGAGGAGTCTGTCTCTCGTCATCAGTCTACCCCGTAGAAGTCGGTATGCACAAAGTTGCATTTTTCGGGCAACCCCCTTGTCCCAAATGAAATCCATCTCCTCAGCCCGGTCGTGGTGGGTCCGAACCAACTCGTAGCAGCTACGACTTGGAATAGGCCTGACCCATCTCCCGTACCTGGGCCAGCCCAGCTCTAGGAATCCGCATGCTGGCTAGCGTCAATAGTAATAAGGCGAATCTCCTCGGCAAGCTGAGCAGTATATGGATATCCTTTTGGCCTCCAAACTCTATCTCTGATGATCCGACTGCATGTGAGCCCCCTGCCCGCTTCTCTGTCCAGCTGTCCTCCCAATAGCTCGAGCAAGGATCTGGAACCCAACCAAGGGTCTAGCCAGAGGTCGGTAGTCGTCTCATCCTTCATGTTCCTGCAGATAGCGGTCTGAAGCACCGGTCGACACCTCAGAATGGCCTTAAACGTGACCGAGAAATTGTTGTCTGTCCTGCAGGCCCAGAAGTTAGTCCTCTTTAGGTATCTGTTCGCCATTCATTCCGCCATATATATATATATATATATATATATATATATATATATATATATATAAAACAACAAATAACGTATATTTGATATGCTTTTTGTTAGTGTCCCTAACCTAACGCTGACAAAATAGAATAAATTAAACAACAATATAACATGTCTTAACCTTAACACCTAAAAAACATAAATTGAAGCTGTGAAGAAGCATATGCTTTTTGTTACTGTTAGAGGACATAATCTTAACAGAGCTGACGGGAAGAAAAGGACCCAAAGACCACTAAAATTTGGGAAAAAGGTTTTGTTGTTTGTTGTATTGAATAGTCTGTATCTCATGAGTCTTACACAAAAGAATAATAATTCCCTATTTTTAACCCTCCAGTTGACGGACTATAGCAAAGCTCAGTTGACAATCATAGTCCTCTGGGTCAACTACTTGAAATAGGGTTCATATAGGAAATTTGATGCCCAAGGATGCTGGCGTAATGAAAATTGTGCATCATCTTTATAGCAAAAAAATTACACCCCAAGTCCAAAGGCCTGACTTATTTGCATCAGTAAAAAAGATACGTTATGAACAGAGAAGAGGAGGAAAGACTCCAAAGAAACAAAACAAATACTCCCAAGCACCTCAATGCATAATTGCGGAAAAGAGAGAAACTACCGATTCCCTAAGCACCTCGGAGCATATACGGGCATGCCACAGCTTTCAGTACCAGAAACAAGGCAAAAGCTCAGATAGATAATGAAGTCCGGGAAAACCAAAAAATTGTCAGCACCATTTGCAATGGGTACTCTGGCTTAGTTTGAATTGTAGTTTTGGGGATTCACGTTTGCTCAAATGCCCATTTCCAGAAAGCTCGTTGGGCTAATGTCTAGGAAGCAGTCATTTGAACCCCAAATGAATGGGCCGGCATGCTGGGCTGGATGGAAACAGAGGGCCAGACAAAGAGCTAGACCATGACACCACTAAAACTAGAAAAAGAACCAACAACCTATAAACCACCATACGGGTTCCAGTTAACTAAAACTTTATAGTTTACATTTTAGACAAATCAGATAATAGAAAAAAAAGCTTATCAAGTGTATGCTTAATCAATGACCCTCGTCAAACCAACAGTTAGCAATAGCATGAGAAACAACGCATCATATAGAGGCCAAGACCTTAATAGGAAGTTAGTCATCTCCAATGTTATTAAAGGATCTAGGAAGTTAGTCATCTCTAGTTATTAAAGGCGCCGCCCAGGCGCGTCTAGGCGCCCAAAAGGTGAGAGGCGGTGTTTCACTGCCTAATTCAAAGGCAGGAGAGATATTTTCTTAGGCAACGTCTAGGATAAAGGCGCCAAAGACGAGATTAGACGAATTGGTAATTAGCCGAGCCTAGGCGCACATCTACTTGTGTTAGGTGTTTTATGCAACTTTTTGGGGCTCTGTTTGGGTCTTTTTATAAGTTTTATGTGTTTGTTTTGTTTTATTGGATTTTAAAGTTGCAGGCTTAAGTTTTAAAGGTCCAAATAGATTTTTTTTTTTATCACTATAAGTTGCTAACTAAAATAACATAAATAAAAAAAGAACAGAGGAGATTGAGTAGGATGAATATTTCATTTTCGATGATGATAATGTTGATGATAATGTTCATGACGATCTCTTAGATCTTAGATGAGGAAGATGAATAATGGATGATTGAGTAGGAAGAAGAAGGATTGTTTAAGTCATTTAGAAATGTAGAACATCGACTCGTTGATTATCTTATGTTTGTTTTTCCATTTGAACAACTTGTTTTCTATCGTAATCACTTATGTGTGATATTATTGTTTTGCACTTAATTTTGTGTTTCATAGACTATTTTGTGATCTTGTTAAGTTACTTTGTTGTTTTATATTGTTTATTTGGAATTGTTTTTTACTCTTTTCTTTAGTTTATTGTCTTAAAATTCAAGTTTGATGAGTTTTAGGGATATATGACAGATTTGGATAACCTAACATGCTCTATAAAAGTGACAAAAGGTGTTATGAGAAGGGAGTTTAAGAAGCTGTCCATGTGGCACTTTTTTTCCTCCGGGCAAGGCTAGGCACGCCTAGGCGCTCCCAAGCGATGAGGCAGCCTAGGCAACTCGCCTAGGAGCTCCTCTCTCTCTCTCTCAAAATTATCACAGAAATAATGAAAAAAAGAAGTAAAGAGATTAACAAGGCTTAATCAATGTGGCTCAAGTCCGAGAATAACCGACGCCAATTTCAACGTTGATAGACTGTTACTGTCTTACAGAAACATTGTGTAATACAACACAATGTTTATAGAATACAGAAAAGAAATCCTAACACCAAGAAACTACAAAATTACCCAGAGACCACAAGCCTTCAATTTTTGGTTTTGTTGTTCAGTAATCCTTTGTACTAACTCCTTTAGGCTAAGTACATCAGGTTACACATACAACCCTCTCCACATAACTCGTCAGATGAACAACTTAAAGCATATTTAGCACATGGAACATAAAAATAAACCTTCTGATGTAATGGAGAGTTATTTTTCAAAAAAACAATTCTCAAAATTCCAAAGTATTATGACAACTCTTACCCATTTGTTTCTTCACCAGGAAAAAAAACTCCAAATATCCTTTGGAGAAGGACCTGGGTTTTGAGCCCCAAAAATGCTTCCTATCTACCCATACAAATGAACCAATTTTTCCATAAGTAACATGAACACAATAGTTTCTCCAAAAAGAAGAAGTAGAAAAGACTCGTGGATTATCTGTTGGTCTCGATGCATTCACACAAAGTGGAAACACAACATTTTGTCTTCAAAGCTCTTTGCATTATAAGAATCTCAGAAATCATGAACATTTCCTTTTTCACTCTTTGGCTTAATATGCGGTAGAGATGAATAAAATTAATTGCTTCAGCCTATTGTTGGTGTCAAGGAACCACACTTCATCACTTGTTTGGAATAAACACATAAACAATTCTCCATGAACCGTGTATGCACGAAACCACGAGTACGTTGACAAATTGTGACCGGTAATGCGAAGAGATAACGATCATACCAAGCAGAGTATACAAAGATAAACTAGAAAACCCATAGAGAAAACTCACAAAGGATAAAATTCATTTGTAGAACTATACCACTACTGTCACGTCCCGCTCCCGTAGGAGCGATCGTCCTCGCTAAGGCGTGATGCCGCACGAGCCTAGATTGCGCTCGTGCAAGGCGGGTTCCATAACGGCCGATTTCAGCGGCTGCGACGGGGTCGTCGCACAGAAGTCCCAAGCAGAGACATTGAATAATAGCAGCAGAAATTTGAACCAACACACAAGTTATTCAAAAGAAGCTCTTTATTGATATTGAAACCAAGGATTACAATGGGACGCAAGGCCAAGATTACAATCACTCAAGCTCACTCCTCTTACATTACAAGTCACTCAGCTCTCTCTCATCTCTCAGTACAAGTCTTGAACTAGCGGATGCTTCGGAATGCGACGTCCATACATTATCTCCCGTATAAGTCTTGACTCCATGCGGCCGCACGCTTCGAATCGCCAAGGAACTCCGTGCCTCGACGCATCCAAGAGAACTTCGCGCCACGAGCTTCTACCTGAGCCTGTACACGAAAACTATGTGGGTGTCAGTACTCAACTGCACTGGTGGAATGAGCTCCTTGTCCACCCATACAAAACCAACACGTTTGATTTACTTTGTGCAACATAGTCCCTTCTTTATCAATTGTCTTTCTAATCCTGTCTTAGGATCAGTTTTATGACATACGCCTTGGCATATTTGTGTCTGAGGACCATCCCGTGCTTGCAACAGCAACGTCCACTCAACAACGTTAACCTATCAAGTCGTGCTTGCCTTACGGCTATAATCAGAGACGCAACTACACGATAGACTTCATTTCCGTGTGACCGTGCTACCTCCTTCATTGTGCCGTGCCTCGCAACTCAGTGAGACTTAACCGCATCGCCGCCTCGCGGCCCTGGCTACTTTGATCTCCGACTGAACCAATCGAGACTTGAGAACTTAGTGTCACTTGACCGACTTTGCCTTCCAGCATTTCCTGACTTAAACTCAAGACAACTTACCCGTACTTGTGTTATGACAGCGCAGTCGTGCCTCATATTTGAGGTCGTGTCCAGCAACTCAACGTAACTTCACCCAACTTGTCCTACGGCCATTCTCGACTTAACTCGCAACAACCCAAGTCTAACTAATGCAACTCAACGCCAACGACTTAACACACGACGCCACATCCCGTGCCGAAGTACGTCGCCTTCGTTGTAGCCAAATCTTAGGCCCAGACATTGAGTTCTAACTGCACACACATTCAACTCGACTCCATCCAAAGGCACACACACGGATTGCCGTCCGTGCCGACCCATCTATATGAATGGTCATTGGCATTAACTAGCCATCGTGGACATAGCCTGGCAAACGGGATCCTTGCACCGCAAGTAGCGATCTCCGATGCAGGTCCCCGAACTACCAATTGCCTATTACCAAGCTCGGCTATTACCGTGTTTTTTCCTAGGCCGAGTCGGTCCCGTGGCCCCGGGGTGCCGCTCGAAGAAACAATCGCCCTTGTCGACAAGTTGTCCATGACCGCGCACCTACGCTAACTTCTAGACTTAACGTAACTGCATGGTCTCATCATCGTCATTTAGTTCCTTTGCTTTACTTCTTCCACTTTTCATACTTCTTTTGCAGAGCCCAAACCAGGGTTGCCTCGGCGACTGACCTACAGTCCCGACTTATTTTCCCTCGGCGACTAACCATCGCTTAGACTTAACATTCTTTTGAATCCAGGGAACGGCTACTGCATAGCCTTCTCACTTAACTTGAACATAACGTGTTCCTTAAGTATCGACAGACCGTGGCTAACTTTCCACTAAACCAACTGTGGCTCGTGCCTTAAACCAACTCGTGTTCTACGCAACGCTATCGCCCAAGTCATACCTCATATGACGGGCCTTGGGATCGTGGGACTATTTAACTTGACAACCGCAGAAAGAGCGGAACAACACTTGGAATGACTTAGGTCGACCGGCATAACTTTGCCTAACTTAATCGAGCCTACAACTTAACTTGAGGGACGAACAAAGGCTATGCCAAGCCTTGCATCGAGGAAACACGCACGCTTTATTGAACATTTACGCGGGCGACGCCTATGACTTAGGCTAATTCATGGTTTGTATCAAAGACCAACTTTTCTTCTCCCAAGCCGCGGGACGAAGGACCGAGTGTCATTTTCAAAGCATGCCGTGCACCAACTGTAAGCCGACCGTTGGACCTTCCCATATTCTAACTCAATTCGACCCGTCGGAATTATTCCCTTTAGTTATGTGGATTCGTCTCTTTTATTATTAAGCCTACTTGTGCAAGTTGAAAACATGTGATTTATTATGTGAAGGCAAAGATGAGGCGAGTTCACCGAAACTATCCCACCTGAGCGAACGGTCGCCTCGACCGAGCGATGTCTCTGAGCAGCCGTTGCAAGGCTAAGTTCGAACACCGTCGGCGTTTCGATTCCTCCGATTGACTGAGCGGGATGGGGCACTACATCATACACCACTCAGAAAAAGTTTCGTCATCGAAACTAACTGAGTACTCACTCATTTACTTATCACTCGAACGTTCAACGACTCTCGCACACATTTCTCCTATCCATTTCCCAAATCCGAGCCACGCACGTTCTACTATCAATCTTTTCTTTAGTACGATTTCAAAATTCTCGACACTTTTCCATTCCTCTAGTCTCACTTGATTCAACGTATCACTTAGTTGGATCGGGCACGTATTCTAGACGTCCCCAAAATACATGCATTTTAGCCAAGCCTCGTGATAGGGAATCCGCCATCACCACTCGAGTCGGATCGTGCACATATTCGGACGTTCCTGATATACGTGCATGTCAACCGAGACTCGCGAGTGGTACCTCCACAATTTCTACCCCTTCGTACTTGGACGTCTGCCTAACCGCTAGGCTATGTCTTTCCGTCAGTATTGGAATCATAGTTTCCAAACAACGATATCAACACTGACCCCATCCTAAGGTCAAACCAAGTTAATAGTACGGAATTTTTCTACCCAAGTTCGCATCATTCCGATTTCTAAACATCGAGCATAGATTTTCTACACACATCCCGACATTCGTCGCACGGGGTCCGAGTCATTCAGTAAAGCCATCCTACGACAACTAACGTTCAACTAATCTTCGACAAGAACATATCGCTCGTTCATCAAGCCGTTTCGTATAGTCTATCTCTTCGAACATGTTCGACATAATCCTCCTTTCAATCCTTCCAAGTCAAGCACGCTACGACACGATTCATCGCTAACCAAAATTTCACATTCCATATTCCTTAAGTCATCTATTCCAATTCACGTAATCGATCATAAGATCGTCTGACTTAACAATATGCCACGCTCCGATCTCACGTGAGTCCGATTACCCACGGTGGGCATGAAATTACCATGCAACGCTCCCGCGGAATAATCATTCTCATCGAGGCGTAACTCTTGTTTTGAGTCTAGACTAATTCATTTTCGATACGCAGATCGGATCTATTCAATCCTCGAGTTTACTCAATCGTCAATCACAAGTCCAAACATCCTCGAATTTTTCCTTCGCATCAATCCAACAAGACGAGACAATCAAAGTTGTCGCGTCCTGATTTTCCGAGATCGATCATTCCCGCGACATGAATCACCATGTCAGCGCTCACGCGGAACGATAGCCCCAAATCTGACGCGACGCATGTGCGAGGCTAGAGTTGCGCTCGCGCAAGACAAGAATGTCGACGCTGTCATTGTCCGCGTAACCATCAAGACACAATCATTTTCATTCAACATTTATCTCAATCAAAATCCTAAGTATAGCATCCAACCGAACAATAACACTTGCACGATCGTCATCCGCCGAGTCAGAGTACCCCCGAGTTATTGCATATCGATCTTTGATACGTCTCAATACCATCGACGATATGCGTAACCTGACGATCTTCCTTTGCAACCAATTTCGAGTCGTGCGAATAATGTTATCGTCCGACTGGATAATCTCCTCGACATTCTAATTCAGGTTCGTTCATTATCCCTCGAATCTTTCACCACATCAATTTCCTCAAACCCATATTTGCGTATTGTTCATCCGTCTATCTTCAGTCATCGACCAACGTTTTTCTTCAAATCAACCCATTCCTTTGCTAACTCAAATCATCGAGCAACATCCATTCCAATCCTCAGAGTCATTTTCAAACATTCGAATCAAACTTTTCATGTACGCTATCTTTCCGTCGTGCTAACTTTTTCATACACGATCCGTATCAATTTCCTCGATCAAGTTATCCATTCGCTACACCTTAACTTTTTTTCGATTCGATTTCACCTACTCAATCGTTCTCGCATTTCATACTCGCGCAATCCTCAATCCTGTGCACGTTCCGTGCGCATCAATTTTTAGGTTGTTCGAATCAACTCATCAAACTTCAAAATTAAAACTTATTCAACGATACTCAATCTACGGCTTTGCATAACATGATACTTGCTGATAGACTCACCGACACTCCGCATCCTCAATCGATCGATCGACATTCCTGAGGCTATCGCATACACCACTCATGAATGAAGTCATTCAGCAAATCCCCAAAACTATCATTCGAATCAAAATCGACTTCTTCGAATCCCGTTCGAACCATTTCTCGAAATCCAAGCACGCTCATCTATATCGCATCGACGTTATCATCACTCGATAGCACCCCTATTGATAGTCATCTCACTTTACTCAACCGAGTTCGACTCATTCTTGTTCGACACTATTCAATTCCCGCACTCGACTTTTCTAAGGTCGACACAACTTTTGGTGTATATGCCCAGCCCGACTTAGCCAACCGTGCTTACGTGAACCATCTTTTTTGTTTCTCGTCAAAACTGTTCTCCTACATTTTGCAAAATAGATAGACTTATTGTATGGACATCCCGTGGGACATTAGAGAGAGAGCGCACAAACGATATCAACTTTGCGGAAGCAACAATTCAGAGTTTGCGGAAACAACGGAATTAAAGAATTCAATCGATAGTCCAAGGACGTAAAGTCGTGCTCTGATACCATTATGTCACGCCGCTCCCGTAGGAGCGATCGTCCTCGCTAAGGCGTGATGGCGCACGAGCCTAGATTGCGCTCGTGCAAGGCGGGTTCCATAACGGCCAATTTCAGCGGCTGCGACTGGGTCGTCGCACAGAAGTCTCAAGCAGAGACATTGAATAATAGCAGCGGAAATTTGAACCAACACACAAGTTATTCAAAAGAAGCTCTTTATTGATATTGAAACCAAGGATTACAATGGGACGCAAGGCCAAGATTACAATCACTCAAGCTCACTCCTCTTACATTACAAGTCACTCAGCTCTCTCTCATCTCTCAGTACAAGCCTTGAACCAGCGGATGCTTCGGAAGGCGACGTCCATACATTATGTCCCGTATAAGTCTTGACTCCATGTGGCCGCACGCTTCGAATCGCCAAGGAACTCCGTGCCTCGACGCATCCAAGCGAGCTCCGCGCCACGAGCTTCTACCTGAGCCTGCACACGAAAACTATGTGGGTGTCAGTACTCAACTGTACTGGTGGAATGAGCTCCTCGTCCACCCATACAAAACCAACACGTTTGATTTACTTTGTGCAACATAGTCCCTTCTTTATCAATTGTCTTTCTAGTCCTGTCTTAGGATCAGTTTTATGACAAATGCCTTGGCATATTTGTGTCTGAGGACCATCCCATGCTTGCAATAGCAACGTCCACTCAACAACGTTAACCTATCAAGTCGTGCTTGCCTTACGGCTATAATCAGAGACGCAACTACACGATAGACTTCATTTTCGTGTGACCGTGCTACCTCCTTCATTGTGCCGTGCCTCGCAACTCAGTGAGACTTAACCGCATCGCCGCCTCGCAGCCCTGGCTACTTTGATCTCCGACTGAACCAATCGAGACTTGAGAACTTAGTGTCACTTGACCGACTTTGTCTTCCGGCATTTCCTGACTTAAACTCAAGACAACTTACCCATACTTGTGTTATGACAGCGCAGCCGTGCCTCATATTTGAGGTCGTACCCAGCAACTCAACGTAACTTCACCCAACTTGCCCTACGGCCCTTCTCGACTTAACTCGCAACAGCCCAAGTCTAACTAATGCAACTCAACGCCAACGACTTAACACGCGACGCAACATCTCGTGCCGAAGCACGTCGCCTTCGTTGTAGCCAAATCTTAGGCTCAGACATTGAGTTCTAACTGCACACACATTCAACTCGACTCCATCCAAAGACATACACGCGGATTGCCGCCCGTGCCGACCCATCTATATGAATGGTCACTGGCATTAACTAGCCATCGTGGACATAGTCCGGCAAACGGGATCCTTGCACCGCAAGTAGCGATCTCCGATGCAAGTCCCCGAACTACCAATTGCCTATTACCCAGCTCGGCTATTACCGTGTTTCTTCCTAGGCCGAGTCGGTCCCGTGGCCCCGGGGTACCGCTCGAAGAAACAATCGCCCTTGTCGACAAGTTGTCCATGACCGCGCACCTACGCTAACTTCTAGACTTAACGTAACTGCATGGTCTCATCATCGTCATTTAGTTCCTTTGCTTTACTTCTTCCACTTTTCATACTTCTTTTGCAGAGCCCAAACCAGGGTTGCCTCGGCAACTGACCTACAGTCCCGACTTATTTCCCCTCGGCGACTAACCATCGCTTGACTTAACATTCTTTTGAATTCAGGAAACGGCTACTGCATAGCCTTCTCACTTAACTTAAACATAACGTGTTCCTTAAGTATCGACAGATCGTGGCTAACTTTCCACTAAACCAACTGTGGCTCGTGCCTTAAACCAACTCGTGTTCTACACAACGCTATCGCCCAAGTCATACCTCATATGACGGACCTTGGGATCGTGGGACTATTTAACTTGACAACCGCAGAAAGAGCGGGACAACACTTGGAATGACTTAGGTCGACCGGCATAACTTTGCCTAACTTAATCGAGCCTACAACTTAACTTGAGGGACGAGCAAAGGCTATGCCAAACCTTGTATCGAGAAAACGCGCACGCTTTATCGAACATTTACGCGGGCAACGCCTATGACTTAGGCTAATTCATGGTTTGTATCAAAGACCAACTTCCCTTCTCCCAAGCCGCGGGACGAAGGACCGAGTGTCATTTTCAAAGCACGCCATGCACCAACTCTAAGCTGACCGTTGGACCTTTCCATATTCTAACTCAATTCGACCCGTCGGGATTATTCCCTTTAGCTATGTGGATTCATCTCTTTTATTATTAAGTCTACTTGTGCAAGTTGAAAACATGCGATTTATTATATGAAGGCAAAGATGAGACGAGTTCACCGAAACTACCCCACCTGAGCGAGCGGTCGCCTCGACCGAGCGATGTCTCTGAGCAGCCGTTGCAAGGCTAAGTCCGAACGCCGTCGGCGTTTTGATTCCTCCTATTGACTGAGCGGGACGGGGCACTACAACTACTAAACAAGATTTGTTAAGGATTTTAAAACCCGTTACAATTTTACACAGTCCCCGATCCTAGATATATACAGATAGGTCCTAAGAAAGTCCTAGAGATTTCACCTGGAAAGTGTAGTGCCCCGCTCCTGGCGATGGCTAAGTGTTGACTTGTTGCTAGTATAACCCAGTTGGATATGGGTTAATTTGGAAAACCTTTCGGCATCTAATCTATCAGGACAAATACATTGAGATCATATTCTATTCATGGATTGATTTCTGTTGGAATAAGTCAAAAATGCAGTTAATTGTGTCTTGGAGAATTGACTCTATATAAGAGTCTCTTCCAATACCTTTTCATTGTTATTTTCGTGGACATTTTGTTATTTGGTTTTGATGAATGTGTTTTCGTGTTGTTTTCGATAAATATTTTCATAGTTCACTTTCATCGATTTATGTATTCATTTTGTAAATTTTGAGGGAAAAGAGAAAAGAGAAAAGAAAGATAGAATAACCGTACTGATCCGATGTTTGCGTCATTCTAGGAGGACGCATAATAAAGGCTTCATCGTTATGAACTAATCATCCTCACGAAAATTCTCTAATCGGTGCGTGGTTTTGACCATTCTTTCCTTTACCTTCACGTTTTAATAAAAGAATTATCTTTGTTCCTTACAACGTCCTTGCGATCATAATGTCGTAGTAAAAGTAAAACAAAAAAACAAAAGAAGCCAGATATATATACTGTTATTGCTAATGATTGATACAATGGAACTGTAAACTATTAGTACACCTATGCACGAGAATAATATATTATGAGCTTTCGTATGGAAATCGGTATGGATATGGTTTGGGACCAATGGATTGCCAATTGTGATAACCCTGAATGGGAAGTGAGACTACGAGCATAGACTCGAGGAATGATATGTACAAGTAGAGATTTGCATTTGCATTTACTTTCGGTTTCTATTACCATACATAATATTATTTTATAGCCAAGTTGCTTATACATTTGCATGGTCATGAACAATTTATGCACAAAGTTTGGTATTTTTTCAAAAGGTATTCGAGACACTGAGACCGTATCGACCTAGGAGGAAATTATTCGAACGTGCTAATAGGTACGAAGTATTACGGGACCTTTATTGAAGCTAGCTACCTCCTCTGAAAGGACGCGACGCAATACCCTGTAAAACTAATTTATGGTGCTAAAATCATCTGTGACCATCATGTATACATGATGCATTGCTAATGAGTATTTTGAAGGAAGGGTAAGTGTTAATCCTTGTTTTGCAAGGATGGACAAGTCAACCATGGGTAAGATATTACTGTACAAGCGATAAATTTTATGTTATGTTTTGTATTCTTGATTTTGCGCTGTTAATAGTGTCTAAAATATAAAGATTATTTTAATAATTGTATGCTTCATATATATACTGTATTGGGTTGGGTGAGTCGAGTTGGTACCGCTCACCATTGCATTATGTACTGAACCCCTCCTCAACATGTGTTGGAAACAACGCGGATGTATGGAACGATCAAATACTCGTGAAGCATTTTAAAGCTCTTTATGTTCAAAGTATTTGAAGTCCTTTTCTTTTGAATGCATTTTAAAGCTCTTATAGATAACGAACCAAACCCATACCAAATCAAATTAGGTTTAGAATTAACTGTAATATGCAACTAACACTTATCTCTTCTCCTTGACTTATGGCTATCTTAGAGTGCGCTCCTTTGGTTGTACGAACGTGTAAACTGCATATCAAAAGTAGGTCCAAGTATCTTGTAACTGGCATCTAGTGCATGCTCCTCTCATGCTCATAAGCTCGTATTAATAAGAATAAGAAATGTATGTGTATGACATGAGATGATTCTACATTAAAAACACCATTTCTACAAAGTTCCCTATAAAAACTGTTGTACTTCTCAGTGGTGATATTTAACTAAAGAGTGACATGGAGCAACTCCTGAAGAATTGAAATAACCTTGACAGTAAGAATTTGTACTAGTAGTATTGTAGCAACAGAGAGAGAGAGAGAGAGAGAGAGAGAGAGAGAGAGGTCACTTACCATAATGGAATTTTCTTCTTCATCATCTTACACAACTGGTCAATAGGCTAAACTGGAAAAATGTTACCCCTCTAAAGCTAAAACTCCCCTGATAGGCCCAGTCTGGGAGCAAGGTTGCTTAAAATAGAGTGGGGTTTATTTTTGGTTATGGGAGTTTTGAAACCAGGTTTACCAAAGATGAAACCCTGTCAAGAAAATTAAAATTAAAGACTTATTTAAATTAGGGAGCATGAAGGAAGTCTTGGAGTTTTACGGAAAGAAGGGGGTACAGATTTGCCACCAGGGAATGACCCAGTGATAGGGGCTGGTGAGGGATAGAGAGGAGGTCCTGGGTTCGAGCCCACACCTACAAAAAGATACATATTTAGGATTGAGTTTCAGAAAACACAAAAGGAGCATTCCACTAAAACAAATATCACAGTGTAGGAAAACCGATAAACCCAATTTATCCTCTCTCTTTTTTTCCTTCTTCCTAAAGCTCTCTTTTTCTGTAAGTTGTCTCTCATTGTTGATGGCTATCAACACCCTCTTGTATTGGGAATTCTCTATAATTGGATCTAGAGGTAGACCCAATTCATGACTTGAGGAAACCATGTCACCCTAATTAGAGACGATAATGAGCCAAGTCGCGACAAAAAAATCGTCTAATAGAGCCTTAGCTCAATTAACCTCATCTTTTTAGTTCAGATCCAGCTTCCAGTCATGTATTGTATACTTCGACTAAAACCAGGACAAATGAACACTACCTAGCTCACTTTCCCTATTTAAAATCTCTAAACATAAAGAAAATCCAACATTGCAAATCGAGTAATGTCTTCACTTAAAAGATGACACTTGTGTTAGGCCCACAAATAAGCACTCCAAATTGCAGTTGATTAATTTAGATCTGAAGCTCCTCCATTTGGAATTACTCTGGTAACAATCCAACATGTCCGTTGACTCGATGTTTCTTGCAATTCGAGTGTTGCATACCACATTGAAATCTTGCTGACCACTCTGTACCTGCCATATGATCAGACCTATTGTGTTTGATTGGGACGGGGTAGGGACGTAGGTCTAATCCCAAAAAGCATCAGGTTCACTCAATTTCTTTCCATCCGGTCCTGACGAGGGGGGCCTGTCCCCTAGCTTATATGGTTAAGGCTTAGTCTTGGTTTGGGATTGCTTCTGCTTTTCAAGAAGTGGTAGCGAAGCAGTTTTTGACATCAACCTCCCATATGTTTTCAGAAGATGCTCCCAATGATACGCTACTTTTAATGAAACAGCTTTTGGGGCCACTTATCCGAGGAAGAAATAAAATAAGCGGAAGCAGCCATGATAGCCAATCCCAAACCTAGTCACAGTCATGGTAGTCAAAGGCGTGTCTCGGAGCAAGGCACAGCATATGTGCCTCACACTTCACTAAGCAAGGCGCATTTCTCCGGGCGCACCCAAGGCGCGCCTTAGGTGCACCTTTCAGTAAGGCGCAATAAAGAAATGGTGCGCCTTATGTATTCTTTATTTTTTACAATAAAAAAAGAGACATGGAGATAACCCTTACCTCATACAAGTGGTAAGGATGTGGCCATTTCCATGGTTGCCAAAGTTGGCTATAGTTGAACTCGAAAAACTAAAATTTACTAAAAGCATGGTAGAAAAAAAATACAAATTTTTGTTAGTTTTGTTGAGTGTTATTGTTGCTATGGTTCACTTGGTTATGTTATAATATTTTTGTGTTATTTGATTTTATTTCTTCGTTACTAATTCATTTATGTATATATTTTTTATTTTTTTATTTTGCGCCTCACTTCACTCAGACATGCGCCTTAAGTGCACCTTGCGTCTCGGGCGATATAAACCCTTTGTGCCTCGAGTGCGCCTTGCGCCTTTGACTACCTTGGCCTCAGTCACTCTGTAGTAGGGGTGACGGTTCCAGGTCTAGCACGTTAGGAGCCCTAAATAGTTTTCTCCAAGAAGAAAAATAGTAGAAAAGAGTCGTGGATCATCAGTTGGTCTTGATGCATTCACACAGAGAGGAGAGACAAAGCTTTTCGAGCTCATAGCTAGTCCTATGGGAACTCGGAAGGGCACTCCTTGGTTACAAGAGCTTAAAGTGCATATCCAAAAGATAGGTCTAAGATACTCATGAAATGAGCGAGTAGGTTGGCCTCGTTTGGTTCGCAGAAAGGGAAGGAAAGGAAATCAATTCTTTACTCTTTCATTTTCTTTGGAGAATTGCAATTCCCATCTATTTTCATTTTCGGTGTGGAAAGGTCATAAAAATTGGGAGGGAAAGTGAATTTGAGGTGGGTGGGGGAATCAGTCCCCACCCACCCACATTTCTTTTTATTTGGAAATCATTTTCCTTTCTTGCTACTTTCCTTTCCCAAGACCCTTCGTTTGGTTCGCGGAATCTCCGGGTTGGGAAAGGAAAGTGATTACTTTCCTATGTTTGGGTGTCCAAGGAATTGAGGAGGAAAGGAAAGTGATTCCCAATGGAAGGGAAATTAGGGGGGAAAGTGATTCCATCCATCCAAGGAAGGAATCACTTTCCCACATTGAAGTATTCACTTTCCTTTCCAAATTCCTTGGCATTGCCAAACATCGGAAAGGAAAATCAATGGGAATTAAAGTTTCCCAAAGGAAAGGAAATGACGAGGAATTGATTTCCTTTCCCTTCCATTCCGCGAACCAAACGAAGCCTAATTATGCGAACCAAAGGTTGCCTTGAGTAATAAGTTTGCCTTAACAATAATAATAAAAGTGTTGGCTCATTTAATAACTGCCGTGTGACTGTGAGCGGCTGGCATAAGATGATTCTACATCTAAGATTGTTTGATGAGTTTTACTCTAGGATTTTTTTTTTATATTCTACATAAGAAACAACCATTTGTACAAAGTTTGCAGTAAAATATCGTTGACATGGAATGGACCAAGTACTGAAAAATTGAAACAACGTCGACAGTAAGGGTTTGTACAACTAGCTAGCTAGCTAGTATCTGTAAGCAATAGGAGAGAGAGAGAGAGAGAAGCCACTGACTAACCTAAGTTGTCTTTACAGCTTGGAATATCTTCTTCTTCTTCTTCTTCTTCTTCATTTTACACCAAAATGGATGAACTTGAAAGAATGGTACCCCTCATGATGTTAACTCCCCATTGTTTTTTGTAATTTAAACCCCTTTGGGACAATTTGGGAGCAAAGTATGTTAAAATACATTTGGGTTAAATTGGAGTCGGGAGTTGCTTGGGCTTCAATATGATGTAGAGGAAGTAAGGTAATGTTTGGTCGGCGGAATTAGAACATTAATTATTTTTTTTATTCATTTCTTGTATTTTTATACCCAAAAAAATGAACATGAAAAAAAATGGTTCACGGAAGAAAAACTAGAGAGAAAATAGTTTCATCCATCCTAGATTCATTTCCCTCTCATTTTTCTGTATTTATTATAAAAATTTAGGGCTATTCAAAAATGTATACGTGACCTTTTCAAACACCAGAAAGAAGTCTGTGGATTGGGGCCTAGTGGTAGCAATGGACCCCGGCGCGAAAAATGCAGGTTCGAATCTCCCCTTGACATTTGCCAAGCCGAAAAAAAGAACACATAAAAAAACACCAGAAAGAAAAATTAATAGAAAATACAATTTTCCAAAAAATGGAATAAGCAAAGAATTGTTCTTTCCGCGAACAAAACGAGGCATAAATGTTTATTTATTTATTATTTATAATAGAGACATGGAGGAATAAATGTGAGTGCGGGCGGGTGGATGAAGATACCCGCCCGCGGAGCCCCGCCCCCCTACACCATCGGATCGAGCGGGACCCAGGTGATGTCGCACGATCCGACGACCAAGGGGACGCGAGGCTTCGACGGAGGTCCGAAAACAGGGGTCTCGATTCAGACCCTATATATATATAAGCGTGGTTAGAATAAGGCACATCCTCCCAAGAGGTTGCAGGTTCGAGCAACGGGAGAAGCACATTTACTTCCATGTAGAGGAATAAATGTGAGTGCGGAACGGATGCGGTAAGATACAAGTGCTGGTGCGGGCCTTCGGGTCGAGCCTGATGCAGTGAGATACAAGTATGGGTGCAGGCCTTCGGGCCGAGTTTGGTAGGCCTTCGGGCCAGGAGTTGTTGGTGTTTTTGCCTTTGGACTAGAAAAGATAGTCCCACATCGGCTACACCAAATGGTGAGTATCTCAATATAATGCATTGCTTGTGTTGAGGTGTGCACATGAGGTGTGGTGGGGCACAAGTGTGTGTCATGTGAGAGTATTTTTCTAGAAGGAAAAAGGATTAATTCCAACAAGGATGCAAGTTAATTTTTGTTGTGCGGACTCGGACACGGACTTCAGGTTGTCTCGTGCATGCACGGGAGTGTTCGGGGGGTAGGCGTGGACTGGCACACTACTATGCTGATTGTGGGATGATCTAAAATATCAAACTCTATTTTTGAGTATTGGTATTTTAGTCCCACATCGGATAGGAGAAGAGGTGAAGTCTCACTCCACTCTATAAATAGAGCCCCTTGGCCTCCTTTGAAAGATGCACCAAGAAGAGAGTTAAGGGAGTCTGTAAAGTCCAAGAAGCCCGTTCAAGTCTCAAATATTGACTTACGAGCGTTCAAGAAGTTCTTCGTGAACTTGCTGGTTCTTGAAAGCAGATAGTGTTGGGACGAATCTTGCTTTGAGCAACGGTGATCTTAATCACCCCAGCAAGAACCTTTCCTCTTCTTCTTTCTTCTTTCTTCTTTCTTCTTTCTTCTTTCTTCTCCTTCTTCTAAGTTGTAACTCAGTTCTGTCCGTCAGCAACTGCGATTGCGAGGAAGAACGTGAGATTTATTTTTTGAACTCAGTTCTGTCCGTCAGCAACTGCGATTGCGAGGAAGAACGTGAGATTTATTTTCTGATTATTGTTGCTTTTGTAATCAGATTCATACTATACTGTTCCTCTTGGATCTCGAGAATTATCAAAAAGTGAAACGTTTGTATGAACCTCTGATCTCGACATCGAGTCTACCATCTTTGATCAAGCCCCGGGACTAACAATCACAAAGCAAGATCCTTGTAGATGGAAAACTCTCATGCTTCTCTCATCGATTCAAGCTTTAACAAGTTGGAGAAATTCGACGGAGAACATTTCTAAATCTGGAAGAGAAAGGTCACCCTTAATCTTCAACTCGTGGACGCAGACCATGTGTTGATTGAGGATGAACCGACAATTCCAGAAGGAGGAACTGCCGATGCTATTGCTGCTGCACTCGTCAAGCAGAGCAAATGGAAGAGAGAAAACAGCGTCTATATACTGCTGATTCTCAATTCTATGGAAGACTCTCTGGCATAGTCATATTCCAAGAAGGTGAAGGCCAAAGAGATCTGGGATTCTTTGGGTAAGCTGTAAACCCCCTAAATTTCTATTACGATTTTTTTATAATTTCTTTTATTTTTGTACTTCGTATTTACACGTTGCATACGAGTTCGCATTTTTGCGTAGCATGCGAGATTTGCATTTCGTATTGCTCGACAAGTGCGAATATGTGTCGAGCTACATATTTTAGAAAAATATATTTTATTATAAATTTTATTTTAATAGGAAGGTACATTTTCAAATAATGGGATAAATAATTTCTTTGGTATAAAAGTTATTTTGGTCGTCGTTTAAAAATAAGTAGTAATTTGAAAATTCTGGTTTATATGGAATGTTTCCAAATGTTTTGCGAAATGTGAAATTTGTTTATTAATAAATTTTGTTATTTATAAAAGCTAGTTTATGATTCAATATTTAAGTATTTATCGTAATTTTCAAAATTAATTTATTAATATTTTATATTATTTATAAAAAGACATATTTAAAATAGTTTGATTTAACGTTTGATTATTATGGCAATTTAAATTTGAGTTATCTTTATTTAAAGTAGTTCTAAATTAAAGTTGTGGTTTAAAATTGGATTTGGATTTGGTTGAATTGACTTTAAATCTATTTAATTAAATGATAAATTATCTATTGGGGGATTTAAATAAATTCCAATCCCTATCCAACTGGGAATTCCCACCTCCTATAAAAGGAGAGGTACTCCTCCAGAAATTTTTCCATCCACAGATGTGCATTGTGTCTGTGTCCACCGTTCTTATTCCATATTATACATTTACATTTTTCTCCGTGTCGAACACATCCCCGACACAATTAAAACCTAGACCCTAATCCGAATCATCACCGCCACCCGTCTTCATCACCTCAGCATCACCCCCGACACCATCGGCCAACTCCGGCAGCCCCTTTGCAACAACAACCACCACCACTGTCATCGTCGAACCGCCAATCCCCTGGCCTCGGCCATGCCCGACTTCCTCCCCACATCACAGCCGCTCTCCACCTGACAAATACTGCCTCCTCTCCGATCGTTCCCCCAAGCATCGCCCATCCCCCGACCAATGCTAATACCATCACCACCAGCAACCTCACCTAAACCACCAGCTCCGACCTTCCCAAACACCACAAACCACCACAATAGGAAAGGAAAGAGAAAACCCAAACCTGAGCCGATCTGCCGTGTCCCCCGCTCCAGCGCGCCACCACTGACAGGGCGCCGCCACCGAGGCTCAGATCCGCGCCCGGCTTCTCCGCCTGTCACGCCCCAGAACCAGAATACTGGAGAGCGGGGGCGAACATAGCCAGCTACGTATATTGAAATGAAGTCCATCTCGCTATACGGTCACGGCTGTCTGGGTATGAGGGTTTACTACAAGCCAACAGTCTCTTAAGGTCAAGCCTACTGTCTCAATCTCAAGTAAATAATATAATTACAAGATGTTTGACCACCAAATATACAATAAAAGGCGTCCCAAATATTACATATCAGCTGATCATGAAGCTAGTCGTACAAAATGCTAGGACTAGCAAGAGTTAAGTCATACATGATCAACCCTAGGATTTGTTAATCATGTTTACAGCCCGTAGGCAGACAGTAAGTAAAAGTGCATCGAGCTAACAGGTGCTCGTCGGCTAAACGCCTCAAAAGAATAATTTTATAATAGAGTGAGCGAAACAAAATAGAAAATCCACTCGTAGCCCGGGTTCCTTCTAGTCGCCACCATCGGGCTGGAGGTTCGGTAGATCCTCGGGTGCTGCTCCGAAATCTGGCCACACAAAACCAGCTGGGTCAAACTCCAGAAAGAGCAAGTGCCACAAAGGAGGCCACGAAATAAGAACAAAAGCCAGCATATCAGAACATAAGAAAATAAAAGAAAAGTACAAGTAATAAAGAGCACGTCAGGACAATAAACAACTAGGGACGTGGAACCATTCGGGAAACCAGGTTACAACCCGTAAACCAAACAAGGACCCGGGTTGTAACCTTTCGCCTGAATAGCTCCTTGTCTTTACCCAATTATTGTTGAAGCAAGTAAAACAATCATGTTCAGGGGTACCAGGGTACAGGGACTAGACAAGACTTAGACAGGGCTAGACATCATCCATTCACAAGCGGCCAAGCAATTACTACGGCTTACTACTTTAACTAACTAGGGTTGTCACAAGCCTAATCACTGACAAGATGCAAGTGAGAATTTCCCAGTCCCAAGCCCTGCAGACCATCCAGTTATCCTTTCGTGGGTTGAGAGTATGGTTGGGTACATCGCCCCGGAGACGATATACCCTTAGGTGACTTAGAGGGTGCAACACATGACAGTGCGCTGGAAATGTGCTCTACTCGTCGGCAAGCTACAAGTCCAATTAAGAGCGCCCAGATAACGAGATTGCCTGTGACTGGAAATTCTCCATGAACTATAGTTTGATCTAGTCATTAGCCTAATCCATATTCAGTATGAATCCCTGACCGTGGGAACCAGGGAGTCACGTCCTAGACATGATGCAAGCCAAGACAAGTGGATTGCACAAGCAAGCAAGCAGGAACACCCACGGTGTCAAGTTGATTATACGAGTCAAGTTAGCTGTCGCAACAGCATCAAGTCAAGTCAAGTTACAAGTTACAAGTCAAGTCAAGTCAGGAGTGCGCCGCCATGGGCCACTATCAAGTTATCAAGGTAAATCATGTCAGGGTACTTGTCAGGAGTGTGTCACGACGGGCCACTATCATGTCAGGTTGGTCATATCAGGAGTGCACCACTACGGGTCACTGTCGTGTTATGCTAGTTCTTTGTCATACCATGCCATGTACAATAGTCATTCCAAACATGTTAAGTAAAATCAAGTTCATGACAAAAGGCGTAAGGATATAAAATAGGCGTAAAATATCTAATAAAATATCAATATACAGGGCTATAGAAGAGCCAAGCTTAGAGAAATAAAACCAAAACTCCAAGAGCCAATGGATTGCGCAAAGGGTCAGGGGGTTGGATTGCGCAGGTGTCAGCTGCGCAGGGTGCCAAGTGCGCAGGGGCACAGGGCGCAGGGGCAGATGGTGCATGGGTCAGATTGCGCATGAACAGACTGCGCAGGAGTGAACTGCGCAGGGTGAAGTGCGCAGGAATGGTTGGCGCAAGGGGCTGAGCGCAGTTCACCATAGGGCAAGCTGCGCGGTCGGCACTGCGCTAAAGAGCGCAGGCCGAGAGGGGCTGCGCAGTCCAGCACTGCGCTAAAGAGCGCAGGCTGCAGGCTGCTACTCCAGGCCGAGAAGAATACCAAGAATTCCAAGAATTCAAATTTTCATATCTTTGTCAAATCAAAGCCAAATCTAGATTTTCAAAGTTCTAACTCGAGTAAAATTGAATTCTCTTCCACATGGGAGCATCAAAATCCACAAAAATCCAACCAAAATAGATCAAAACCATGTAAATCCGAAAATAGTTAAAACCTAGATCTAGAACAATGGAGACTCCAAATCACAAAATGTCAAGTTCTAATGTTGATCACCATGGCCTAATCTAGCTAATAAACAAATAAAATCTGGTTCTCATGTGGTGGCAAGGTGCACTTGCCTATGGGTGTTGGTGAGTTGTGTAGAGGAAGGAAGAAGAAGGAGATGGAGAAGTAAATGAAAAATAAAGAGGAGAGAGAAAAGTTAGGTGGGATTTAATGAGGGTGAGTTGTGTTGGAATGAGGGTTGAACATAGGCTAAGGTGTTCCAATGCATGTTAAACCAAACCAAACCAAATCAAACCAATTCTCCTCCACAAAATAAACCAAGCCAGGTAAAACCCAATTACGAGAACCAAAATCTGCAGGTCAAGCCAATTACAAGTACATGCCAAAATCCGAGAAAATAAAATACAGGTCTGAAATACATGCAAGCTTGACAAAATACGTATTCAGAATGTGGGTGTTACAACTCTATCCACCTTAAAAGAATTCCGTCCTCGGAATTTAATTAAGAGACTAGAGAGACAAGGACAAGTTATATTAATCACAGGCAAGCTATAACCAGGCAAGCAATCAGACAATCATACATGCAAGCAAGGGATGGAAAACATAAGGCATAAGGAAGACATTATACCTTACGAGTTAAACAAGTAGGGATATCGCGATCGGATATCATCCTCACGCTCCCACGTTGACTCACCTAGAGAGTGATGACCCCAAGCAACACGGACTAAACTAATAGTCTTGTTCTTGAGTATCTTCTCTCTCCGGTCCAATATAGACACGGGCCTCTCCTCATATGAAAGGTTGGTACCAACAACCAATTCTGAATGGTCTAGGATATGGCTCGGGTTCGGGATATACCGTCGTAATTGGGACACATGGAATACATCATGCACCTCACTTAGCGACGGCGGAAGAGCAAGACGATAGGATACATCTCCTACTCGCTCCAGGATGTCGAACGGCCCTATATACCTAGGACTAAGCTTTCCCCGCACGCCAAAGTGAATGACGCCGCGGTTAGGCGAGATCCTAAGGAATACATGGTCGCCGATAGCAAACTCCAAGGGACGTCGATGAGCATCGGCCCAATGCCGCTGGCGATCTTGGGCAACTCGAAGACGATCTCTGATCCTTCTGACCACTTCAACTGTCTGGGCAATCATTTCTGGACCGAGCATCTGCCTCTCTCCAACATTATCCCATGCTAGCGGGGATCTGCACTTCCTACCGTACAGAGCCTCGAACGGAGCCATCTGGATACTGGCCTGGAAACTATTGTTGTACGAAAATTCCACAAGATGCAGGTGATCCTCCCACGAACCACCGAAGTCGAGCGTACAAGATCTCAGCATGTCTTCAAGAGTCTGGATTGTGCTTCTGACTGACCATCTGTCTGCGGATGATATGCCGAACTGAACTGGAAACGAGTTCCCAAACTCTCTTGCAAGCTACGCCAAAAGTGTGACATAAACCTTGAATCTCGGTCCGAGGTGATACTGACGGGCACACCGTGAAGCCTGACAATCTGCCTGAGGTACATCTCTGCTAGCTGAGCCGTAGACTGCCCAACTCTGAATGGGAGAAAATGAGCCACCTTCGTGAGCCGGTCAACTATAACCCAAATAGCATCTCGACCGGCTGGGATCTAGGTAATCCAGTCACAAAATCCATGGTCACATGCTCCCACTTCCATTCTGGAATCGGCAAGGACTGAAGAAGTCCAGCGGGCCTCTGATGTTCAGCTTTAACCTGCTGGCAAACCAAACACCGAGAGACAAACCGGGCTATCTTCCTCTCCATCTTCCACCGTCGCCGTGCCCTCACGATCTCCGGCCATCGCCGCCCTTCACGCGCTGATGTCCGCCCTCACTCGAGCGTCGGAACCTCCGCGCCCTCCGAGAACGCCGTCTCGGTCCCTCCGACCGCCTCCGCCGTGGTTCCACGGGCATCGACGCGCCACCACTCGCCGTCGGTGAGAACCCCTTCACTTCCTCTCCAGCTCCTCCTTCCTCCGTCGCGGCCTCCTCCAGCCGCGGGCGCCGCCGATCCACTGCGCTTCTCCGCGACCCGCGTCGCCGCTACCTCCTCAGGCGCCGCTGGGCCGAGCGCCGCCCCTCCAGTAAGTTTTCCTTCCGAACTCCCTCTCTCACTCTCTGTGAATTTAATTGGGGGTTGAAGAATGAGTTTTATTAAGGATTTTCTTATTTAATAGTATTATCATTCTTTTTTATTATTATTAATATTGTTGTCATTTCTATTATTATTATTATTATTATTATTATATTAGGAAAAGCTGTATGTTTTGATTATAACTATTATTATTATTATCATTATTATATAATTATTAGTATTATTATTAAGATTATTATTACTGTTATTATCTATTAATTATTATTATTATTATTATTATTATTATTATTATTATTATTATTATTATTTTGTTTTAAAGAAAAGAGGGTGTTTTGATTCATATAAAAAACATATGTATACATAGTTTTGATCTAAAATATTATATTTACAAAAATTAGAGTTTTAGTATAGATGATTTTTATATTTCAAAAAAAAAATAGTTTGAGTAACAAGAAAAAAAAATATATAAATAAATAAAATAAAATAATATAGTTATAAAATATTAATATTTTCAAAATAGTCTATGGACGTATATTCCAATAATTCTCCCCGATTAACATCATTTATCGTTACTAAATCATTAGGGGTGCAACTCGGGCGGGTTGGGTCGGGTTTCAGGTCAATCCGAGCCCAACCCGATAGATCATAAGCCTAGTCCAAGCCCAAGCCCAAGCCCGACCCGACTTCGGGTTCAACATATGAAGCCCAAGACCAAGTCCGGAGGATCGGGTTGGGTCGGGTCCATCGGGTTTATCGGACTCTAATATGATATTTGAAATAATCTTAAACAAGAGTAATATTAAATGCATAATCAAATAGCAATCAAGCCTCAATCATTACAAAATAAAACTGAAATGAGATTTAGGACAAGGAATTGAAGAGTTTGGGTGAAAAAAATTATAGTTTAAACTTTTTATTTAAGTAGTATGAAACAATATATATATATAAATTATATGTATGTCGGGTTTCGGGTTCTTCGGGTTACCCAACACATGAACCCAAGCCCAACCATATTTTTGATCGGGTTCAAATATTTTAACCCGAACCCAAGCCCGAACCCGAATATCTTCAACCCTAACCCAACCCATTAACGGGTTTATCCGATCGGGTTCGGGTTTAGCCCGCCCGAGTTGCACCCCTATAAATCATGCCTCATATTTTCTTGTGGATTCGTATCTTTACTCATTGATCATAGCTATTGGACAACCAGGACTTGTCGGAACATCGCACCACCAGGCAAGATACCTTGCCATTATACTGTTTATTTTTAGTTTGCATTTTATTACATATCATTGTTCATTTATTTTTAGTTCTTGATTTACTGCCTGCTCAGTAATATTAGATGTACTTTGTTATTTATCCTTTGATTGCATATGGACCTAGAGTTAAGGGACTACCGTTGTAGTGTATTGCATATACCATAACACAGCTGTACCACGAGGATGTATGAGATGAGTAGCATGTAGAGGTTCTTGCGTGTGGGCTGATCCCCCATGTGCATGCGTTAGGGCTAACTGCTAATAGAGGCGTGTTAGGAGACTTAGCAGTTAGTAGAGGTACGTGGTCGTGGATGCGACTTGACAGGTACATTGGATGGGGAGAACATTTCCTTGTCGTATGGGCTTCGATTGCACTTCCCTTTTAACCCGGAAGCTCCGCTAGAGATACGGGTATGAGCCTCTCAGGTTGGCCACTGTCGTTTTTGAACGTCATGCTCTTAGGTCACTGGTGCCCAAGTGGGGGCTATACCAGATCCCATTTACAGCCAGGACTCATGCGACGAAAGGTTTGTTCTTAATTGCATGTTCACTTTAGTTTGGTTAGATTATCTTATTATGTCTTGTCACTTTCTTTGATTGTGGCATATTTTATATTCAGTATTTATATGGCATGTTTATTGTATCTTGTTACGTCCCTCTGAGGACCTGGTTATCTCGCCAGGTGTGTGTTTTTGTCTTTCGCAGGTGTTCTAGCCGTGGCCATGATTGTCACTAATTCTTCGAGGATGATTGCGCTTTGATCGTCTTCGCTTCGCCCGCCAAACACATTGTATTTTTCCATGTATTTTTCCTTCCTTGTTGGTAGTGGATTTGTCTCCGCCCAACGATTATATACATGACAAATTCAAGGTTGCTTTTATATCGTATATATCTTTGTGGATGAGATTTAGTACCTTGGTTACTGCATTTTACAGCTTATGTATATATATGAGGGTCCATATACTTCGTATGTATACTGCTGGCATGATTACGTTTTAGTCCTACATATTTTGGGACTGGGACGTTACATATTTTTGTGGTAGCCCATGCAGGTCAATTTTGCCGTTTTGGTTATATGACTGTACCGAACGGGCCTGCAATATAGGATTAGAGTTTAGAATCTCATCCACATATTTGACTTTCTTTCTTGACTTCAAATTCCGAACTCTCGTTCGACCTCCTTGAATTGCATCTTGCTTGACTCCTTCTACCGTAAATTCTTAGTTTCGTGTTTAGTAAGATGACTACACTAGTATATGCCCATAGGTTAAACACATGGCTAGATGGATTGCATTGACAATTAATATGCATTGAGATTTTATTTATAAAGGCATTTATTTTTCGTAGAAATATGATCTTAAGGATTAGTTAATTCTAAGTTGGGTAGTAGCATATTTTTTTTTGCTTTCAAAAGATAGTTGGAGTTTTATTTTGCTATTATAAGGTGGTATACACAAGAGGACCGAAAACAAATTTATTATTTATAATTTTTGGAAATAGCGAAATAGTTTATGATTTATTTGGGATATGAAACCGAATTAAGTAACGTCTTTAAATTGTGACCCATGATTTACGGTTAAGTTCAAATTTGGATTGTAACATGTTAAAGTTTATCTTGAAATTTATTAGAGAGAGTTTTAAATTATAAGTTATGATTTCATAAACGATTAGAGAATATGGAGGGTTTATGATTTATGGGTTATTTGAGAGCTTGAGGTTTTTAAATTGAGTCATACGATTTATAATTTTATTTAATTTTGAGTTTGAAGGGGTGATGGTAAAAAGTTTTGTTTAAAATATTTTGGAAGCTATGAATTCGACTTTAAAGGAAAATCTAAAATTTAACTTGTGTCCGATGATCAATGATTTATAAAGTTATTTAGATTTCGAGTTTAAAGGCTTGATTATGGATATTTTAAATTTTGGTGAAAAAAGAAGAAGAGAGAATTACTTTTGAAGAGTAGTTGTGACTTATTGGAAGCTAGATATACACATTTGAAGGATATATGATTAAATTCGAGAGTTATTTAAATGTTCCATTTTGTAGTATGAAATTCGGTTGATAAACTTATTAAATGATGAGTTTAAGGTTTGGAGAAAAAATGATAATAATTATTCGATTTGCGATATACAAGGGTTATTTCGAGATTGACTAGAGATTTAAAAAAAAAATTGATTAAAGTTGACAGTCTAAGATAATTGAAATTTTGGCGAAGTATCTTGAAAATTTTATTGAGAAACTTTCGAGGAACTTGAAATTTTAGAACATATATTGGTAGAGGGCGAAGAAGCAAGTAAAGGTCACCCTAGTGAGATAGAAGTATTCTACGTTAGAATGCCGTGCCACCTATGATTATGTTATTGCATATACACAAGTATAGTTAGTCATCGACCAAACCGATGAACATATCTTTGACTTACTCGACCTTCCCTCAAATCTAGATCCTTATTCGTGACATCTAATTGTTTGAATTTTTGAAATGGTTGGAATCATTCCCTTGACCATACCCTTATCTATGAGACTATCTTTCCTCTAGAAACTGTGCCTCTAACTTATCGTAACTTGATCTACGAGATTTCCTAAATTACCTTTATTTCGTGCTTTAACCTTTTATTTTTGTGCATTAATTAGTACCTTATGAAAACCCACTTTCTATTTTGATCATTTGGCGTTCCCTATCGTGACTTCAATATTTGGAGCACAACACTAGACTTTTCCTTCCAACAAATTTTACATGCAAGACCTAGACGAGCTCACCTTCATGTAGGTATATCATGTTCCACTAAAACACGTCCCCTTGTACTCTATTTTTATGGTACGACTTTCGGGCCATAAAAACTCAAACATAACCCCTACCATGGTACCGATATGGACTCCACCTCGACTCAATTTTTTGACCTAATATGTGATTGCAATCTATTAAATGCTTAACCTTGTGTTTTATCTTGACTGCTTAACCCTTGTTATTTTATTTTCTTGTATTATCTTGATTTACTTAGACCCATAACACCTTTTACTCTTCATGCAATATTAGCAACACTTACTTTTCTCCCTTCCAATTAAATTGCATTCTCATATTTCACTATGATTTCTCCATTGTTTATGCAACCTTGTTCCTTGTATGATTTCCTTATGCGAAATAAAAATTCGATCATGACAATCTTGGGTTAGTAGAGGTTAGATTGGAGAACCCCACAACATGGATAAATAATGTAGTTGGATAAGATAACTACGAGATTATGAGCTATCGGTGGGAAATAAATGGAAATGTGCAATCCGAATCAATGAAGTAAGGAAGGATATATTATGTTTTGATGAAACAACTCAAGAGTGAATAGACTTCTCGAATTTCAAAAGCTTGTTTTGAGGTAACTAAATATCGAGTAAAGAATCTTCTAAAGTGTTGGTGGTTTAAGAACCAAATTTATATATTAAATTTATGGATGCAAATTTTTGATAAGGACAATGTTGACGATTGCCTTCGGTAGCATAGAGTGTTATGATGATATTAGCTTTCAAGGATGACCAATTGTTGAAGAAAGAGACCCTTACATTTTTTGATTAAGTTCTAAGATGATTATGAATATGAAGTTAAGATGAGTTTTATTTCTACCATCAAAAGATGAGATTGTTGAATTCAAATTTTCGAGAGAGAGACTAATAAATATTTTAGAAAATTGTCAATTGTGATCGAGTTATGAAAGTATATTGTTAGTTTTCGAAATTTATCAAACATTGAAGACGGACTTTATCTTGGTACCTAAGGATGCATTGTACATTGACCAATAAATACGAATTTACAGTAAAGAGATTTTTAATTTCTACTTGGGCCAAAATTGGTTGAAGGTTTGAAATTTTTAATTTTAGAGGAAATTTTAACTTGGGAATATATATATAAGGTGAGCTAGTGTAATGGAGATTATGGAATTCAAATTTGAGACTATTTGAAAATTTATGACGAGATAGAGGAAATTAGAGTACATTTATAATCATATTGGTTTTGTTTAAGGGGACGTGGAACGGAAGTAATTTTTGGAAAGAACGATTCATGATAAGAGAGATTACATGAATATTGATGATATCAAAGGATTAAGGAGTTATTACCTACTTATGAGGTTGTCCTTTTTTTTTAAAGGTTAATGTTAAGGTTGATTGAGCTTAGTCATTGATTGGTTGTCATATACATAATCGTAATCTAAATTGAAACTATCGAAATTTTGTTCTAGTCGATCGAATGACACATTGTCATTGAAGTGTCACTCGCCTCCTCGTAGAATATTTTGTTTGCATTTTCGTCCCAAGAAGATCTCGTACATCTATTCGAATATACTGCTTCTACCTCCTTCACCCTACCTACCCTAATTATCCCTAAATTTCGAGGACGAAATTCTTTTAAGTTGGGTAGGATGTAAACCCCCTAAATTTCTACTACGATTTTTTTTATATTTTCTTTTATTTTTGTACTTCGTATTTACACGTTGCATACGAGTTCGCATTTTTGCGTAGCATGCGAGATTTGCATTTCGTATTGCTCGACAAGTGCGAATATGTGTCGAGCTACATATTTAAAAAAAAAATATTTTATTATAAATTTTATTTTAATAGGAAGGTACATTTTCAAATAATGGGATAAATAATTTCTTTGGTATAAAAGTTATTTTGGTCGTCGTTTAAAAATAAGTAGTAATTTAAAAATTCTGGTTTATATGGAATGTTTCCAAATGTTTTGCGAAATGTGAAATTTGTTTATTAATAAATTTTGTTATTTATAAAAGCTAGTTTATGATTCAATATTTATCATAATTTTTGAAATTAATTTATTAATATTTTATATTATTTATAAAAAGACATATTTAAAATAGTTTGATTTAATGTTTGATTATTATGGCAATTTAAATTTGAGTTATCTTTATTTAAAGTAGTTCTAAATTAAAGTTGTGGTTTAAAATTGGATTTGGATTTGGTTGAATTGACTTTAAATCTATTTAATTAAATGATAAATTATCTATTGGGGGATTTAAATAAATTACAATCCCTATCCAACTGGGAATTTCCACCTCCTATAAAAGGAGAGGTACTCCTCTAGAAATTTTTCCATCCACAGATGTGCATTGTGTCTGTGTCCACCGTTCTTATTCCATATTATACATTTACATTTTTCTCCGTGTCGAACACATCCCCGACACAATTAAAACCTAGACCCTAATTCGAATCATCACCGACACCCGTCTTCATCACCTCAGCATCACCCCCGACACCATCGGCCAACTCCGGCAGCCCCCTTGCAACAACAACCACCACCACTGTCATCGTCGAACCGCCAATCCCCTGGCCTCGGCCATGCCCGACTTCCTCCCCACATTACAGCTGCTCTCCACCTGACAAACACTGCCTCCTCTCCGATCGTTCCCCCAAGCATCGTCCATCCCCCGACCAACGCTAACACCATCACCACCAGCAACCTCACCTAAACCACCAGCTCCGACCTTCCCAAACACCACAAACCACCACAATAGGAAAGGAAAGAGAAAACCCAAACCTGAGCCGATCCGCCGTATCCCCCGCTCCAGCGCGCCACCACTGACAGGGCGCCGCCGCCGAGGCTCAGATCCGCGCCCGGCTTCTCCGCCCCCCGCTCCATCTTCCACCGCCGCCGTGCCCTCACGATCTCCGGCCATCGTCGCCCTTCACGCGCTGATGTCCGCCCTCACTCGAGCGCCGGAACCTCCGCGCCCTCCGAGAACGCCGCCTCGGTCCCTCCGACCGCCTCCGCCGTGGTTCTACGGGCATCGACGCGCCACCACTCGCCGTCGGTGAGAACCCCTTCACTTCCTCTCCAGCTCCTCCTTCCTCCGCTGCGGCCTCCTCCAGCCGCGGGCGCCGCCGATCCACCGCGCTTCTCCGCGACCCGCGTCGCCGCTACCTCCTCAGGCGCCGCTGGGCCGAGCGCCGCCCCTCCAGTAAGTTTCCCTTCCGAACTCCCTCTCTCACTCTCTGTGAATTTAATTAGGGGTTGAAGAATGAGTTTTATTAAGGATTTTCTTATTTAATAGTATTATCATTCTTTTTTATTATTATTAATATTATTATCATTTCTGTTATTATTATTATTATTATTATTATTATATTATTATTATTATTAGGAAAAGCTGTATGTTTTGATTATAACTATTACTATTATTATTATCATTATTATCATTATTATATTATTATTAGTATTATTATTAAGATTATTATTATTGTTATTATCTATTAATTATTATTATTATTATTATTATTATTTTGTTTTAAAGAAAAAGAGGGTGTTTTGATTCATAAAAATAGTTTTGATCTAAAATATTATATTTACAAAAATTAGAGTTTTAGTATAGATGATTTTTATATTTCAAAAAAAAAATTAGTTTGAGTAACAAGAAAAAAATATATAAATAAATAAAATAAAATAATATAGTTATAAAATATTAATATTTTCAAAATAGTCTATGGACGTATATTCCAATAATTCTCCCCGATTAACATCATTTATCGTTACTAAATCATGCCTCCTATTTTCTTGTGGATTCGTATCTTTACTCATTGATCATAGCTATTGGACAACCAGGACTTGTCAGAACATCGCACCACCAGGCGACGCACCAGGCAAGATACCTTGCCATTATACTGTTTATTTTTAGTTTGCATTTTATTACATATCATTGTTCATTTATTTTTAGTTCTTGATTTACTGTCTACTCAGTGATATTAGATGTACTTTGTTATTTATCCTTTGATTGCATATGGACCTAGAGTTAAGGGACTACCGTTGTAGTGTATTGCATATACCTTAACACAGTTGTACCACGAGGATGTGTGAGATGAGTAGCATGTAGACGTTCTTGCGTGTGGGCTAATCCCTCATGTGCATGCGTTAGGGCTAACTGCTAATAGAGGCGTGTTAGAAGACTTAGCAATTAGTAGAGGTACATGGTCGTGGATGCGACTTGACAGGTACATTGGATGTGGAGAACATTTTCTTGTCGTATGGGCTTCGATTGCACTTCCCTTTTAACCTGGAAGCTCCGCTGGAGATACGGGTATGAGCCTCTCAGGTTGGCCACTGTCGTTTTTGAACGTCATGCTCTTAGGTCACTGGTGCCCAAGTGGGGACTATACCAGATCCCATTTACAGCCAGGGCTCATGCGACAAAAGGTTTGTTCTTAATTGCATGTTCACTTTAGTTTGGTTAGATTACCTTATTATGTCTTGTCACTTTCTTTGATTGTGGCATATTTTATATTCAGTATTTATATGGCATGCTTATTGTATCTTGTTACGTCCCTCTGAGGACCTGGTTATCTCGCCAGGTGTGTGTTCTTGTCTTTCGCAGGTGTTCTAGCTGTGGCCACGATTGTCACTAATTCTTCGAGGATGATTGCTTTGATCATCTTCGCTTCCCCCGCCAAACATATTGTATTTTTCCATGTATTTTTCCTTCCTTGTTGGTAGTGGATTTGTCTCCGCCCAACGATTGTATACATGACAAATTCAAGGTTGCTTTTATATCGTATTTATCTTTGTGGATGAGATTTAGTACCTTGGTTACTGCATTATACAGCTTATGTATATATACGAGGGTCCATATACTTCATATGTATACAACTGGCATGATTACGTTTTAGTCCTACGTATTTTGGGACTGGGGCGTTACATAAGCTATATGAAGATGATGAGAACAGGTCCAAAATCTTCATCGTCGAGAAGTACCACAAGTGGCTCTTCGAAGACGAGATGGCGATGCTACCTCAAGTGAAGGAATTCATGAAGTTGCGCCAGAAGTTAGATGACAAGAAGATGCCCCTTATTTGCAAAAACAAAAAGTGTCTTATCACAAACTTTAGAAAAGAGTACAATAGTACAATTTGAATTCTGGGAAAGTATAACTGTAGGAATCTGATCAGAAGACGATCACTTTATCCCTTGGACTATGTAAACTTGAAGACTAGAGCCTCTGGAGAATGCATCAGCAATTTTGCAAGAGTACTTGATCTCTGTCATGCTTTGATAATGATTGGAAACTCTCTTTATAGAGCTCTGGAAATAACTGTTTTAGCAGTTATTCTGATATGCGCAAAGCTGGATTACGCCACATTGGGTTGTGCCAACCTTATGTTGCGCCAATTTTTATTCAGTTATCCAATTGTGTTCTAACTGTATTTAGACGCGTGGCATCATGTGATTGAGATGCGCGTGGTCATGTACAAAATAGTGGACACGTTTTGAGAGATTAATGGCATGTGCGCCACGTCATCCTGCTTTAGAAATGAAAATTGTTTCAACTTTATCTTGTTACGCGAGTTTCAGTCAACAACTTTATCCAGATTGCGCCTAGGCACGTGGTAACTTTTGAGAAGAAGTTGTTCAGATTGCGCCTAGGCGCAACTAAGGAATTTGTTTAGATTGCGCCTAGGCGCAACTCACAAGATGTGCAGGACAGCTGTCAATTAAATCTCCTCGAGCGGCACATTTTAAGGAATTCGAAGAGATTTTCTTCGTTTACTGTGCTGTCAACTGTCAGTGTTGTCAGGCAATGATGGCAATTAAATGTCAGATGCCACGTAGGCTTGGGCGCAATGTAGATTGGGCGCAGTCTGATGTCAGGCGCAACCTAATCAGTGGCGCAGCTTGATCTTTGGGGCGCAACTTGATTGCTGGGTGATAAAATCATGGCGCAACTTGATTTTTAGGCTCTAGAAGACCCCCTTCAAAGTTTTCGAAACTTAAGAATACTTTCAAAGTTTTGAAATACTTTGAACTATGATAATTTTGTTGTTTAGACTGCGCCAGTCAATGCTCAACCGCCACAATAATAAAAATTTTCTCGAAAACATTCGATCTCCTCTTCGTCTTCCTGAGTTTCATTGATGATTTTCGGTTTTCCATGAGGAATATGAAGAGTTAGTTTGGTTATATATATAGGGGCTGGTCCTTATACTTATTTTTCACTTCTGTACTTCGATGGCACCTAAGAAGAAGGAGATGGAGACCAATGCTGACACTGAAATCAAGTCCCCTGAAGCAAAACCTGATGTCACGCCTACGACTTATTTGTTGGAGGCTGACCCGTTACTGAGGGCGGTGAACTTCTTAGACTGTTTGGTTTAAATCCAACAGTCTTCAATCACTCGAGTGGTAGGCCATCACTTTCCTCTGAAGAGCGCGGCGATTCGGAGGGATTCCTTAATCTGATGCGTTGCTTGGGGATCCGCAACATGCAAGAATTGGACGATGTCCTTCGTCAGACCAATGAAGACGAGAAAAAAATAATGTTAAGCGTGCCAGCTTTTTTATTTTCTTTTCATGTGTCCTTTCCTACTTGTCTGTAGGGGTCTACCCCTCTTTATGAAATGAAATTTATAATTTCTGACATCTTTATTGTGTGGCTGTGATTTCAAGTGGCATATGTAAATATGCTCCTTTGACTAATTCAATGCTTACTGTTTCATTGAGAGACACATGGCAGCTATCATGTGGTTTTAAGCACCTATTGTTTAGCTCTTTTCCGAAATAAACTCCTAGAACAACGTATTGTTCACATCTTCAACGCTTTTTAAAGGATAGCCAAAATGAAAGAGACATTCATACTTTCTCAAAAGATGACTTCTCACAAGGTCCCACTATCCAGCAAAAATCCATCATCCACAAGTTCGCTTGCGCCACTTCAACCTGATGCTATTCTTTTGCATGCCGTGCCTTCGGAAGTTGGTAAGTCCCAACAAAGAACCAGTGGTTTTCGCACATGAGCGTTTTACTTTGTGCCATTTTTTACTAAGACAGTTTTGAAGATAGGTGCTGACTTGTAGAAATGAATCGCATGTTGTAGCTGCGCGCCTGAAATTCTGAGAAGAGGCGCGCACTGCGGTCCAATGCCTGACTTCGGTCAGAGGCGCACATTATTGATATGCGCCTGTTGATATGAGAATATGCGCACACTGCAATCCAGTGCCTAACTTCGGTTAGAGACGCACACTGTTGATATGCACCTGTTGTTCTAAGAATGGGCGCACACTGCAACTGCAACCCAGTATCTGACTTCGGTCAGAGGCGCATACTGTTGATATGCACCTATTGATCAATGGCGCAAAGTTTTGATAGATTTTACAACTTTTCTTTCTTTGTTAATATTTGCAAAAGTTTGGTTGGCAAGCTTCTTCAAAACTGGCATCGGTGACCTGGATGCTATGAAGAGCATTCTTCTGACACCCACATCAGACAGCTCATGTGATTCTGACACTCAAATCAGACAGCTCAGGACTCTCTGTGTTTCAGAAGGGTCTTCTTCAGATGGTAGGAAGAGCCTTTATACACGAGAGTTGGATGGTGGAGAGACAGAATTAGGAATCGTATCACAAGAGTGATCTCATTCCTAGTTCTCATGACGGATCGTCTTTTCTCCACAAGTTGTATTGACAGCAGCTTATCTTTGAGCTGTTGTACTCTGTGGTTCTCCTCTCGTTTTCTGAGAGAGAAGACCAGAGTTGATTCCGTTGTCTTGCTCGCTGCTTCAAGTCGAGATGACAAGGAACTGGCATCAAATAAGAAGATCCAAAGATGTAATAAGGCTATTTTTGTAACTATCATATTTTTATTAATCCTCCACTCACTCAAAACCTCCAATCCAAGCAAGAGTTATTAAATAACCCCCACTTAACTCTCCCTCCAATCCAAACAAGGTTCTATGTATTGACTCTACTCCTCCTCACTCTACTCCTCCCCATTTAATCCCACTTAACTTGCTTATTTTTTTCCCCCTCAATCCAAGCAGACCCTAAAAGATATCCGGCTGAAATATACTTTCACTTCTGAATTTCTTTCTCCTTAAAAATTTAAATCTCTCCTTTTAAAAAACAAACATATCTCTATCTTAAAAAACTAAGGCTTACTATCTATTTATTTTAGGCTTAATTGCTACTTGATACCCTCAACTATTACGCTTTTTCAAGTTGATACCCTAAACTTTTTTTTGTAACAACTTGATACCCAGATAATTTTTTGGACAATAATGCCCTTACCCAAATTTTAAAACTACCACTCACCCCCCCTCTACTCCAGGCCACCCCCCCTCCCCTCCGCCCCCCCCCCCTCCCGCCCCGCCTCGCCTCGCCTGCACCCTCCCCCTCCGCCGCCCCGCCTGCACCCTCCCCCTCCCCCCCGCTCCCCTCCACCCTCCGGCAACCCGCACCCCCTCCCCCCTCCCTCTCTCGCTGCCCTCCTCTCCTTTCCCGACTCTACCATCGCCGGAGAGGGAGGGGGGGGGGGGAGGTGGTCGCCGGAGAGGGAGGGGGGGGGGGAGGTGGTCACCGGAATGGGAGAGGGGGGAGGGGGGTTGCATGGGAGAGAGAAAGCCAGGGGCATTTTTGGGATTTTTTGTGTTTTAGGTATTAAGTTGAAAATTGAGGGTATCGAGTTGTTGAGTAAAAAAGTTTAGGGTATTAAGTTGAAAAACTGAAATAGTTGAGGGTATCAAAGTGCAATTAAGCCTTTATTTTAAAACAATGAGAGATTAATTTTTAAAAAAAATAGAGATAGATAAATTATTTTATTTTTAAAATAGAGAGAGATTTTTTTTAAAAAACAATCTATCTTTAGAAATAAATATACCTTTAAAAATTATATTTTAAATATTGATTTTAATGTTAATCTTAATATTAATGCTGATATTAATTTCAATTTTTAATTTTAACAGTAATTTTAATTTTAATGTTAAAGTTAATCTTAGTGTTAATGTTAATGTTAATATTAATGTTAATGTTAATTTAAATTTGAATTTAAATTTAAATATTAATTTTATATTAATTTTATTTTAATATTAATTTTAATATAAGATTTTGAATGTTAATGTTAATGTTAAAATTAACATTAATGTTAAAATTAAAATTAATATCAACAATAATATTGACACCAAAAAATTAACGTTTAAAATAATATTAAAATTAAGATTAAGATTAATATTAATATTTTTAAATGTATATTTAAAAAAAAATCATCTCTATTATAAAAAATATATAAAATTAACTTATCTATCTCTATTTTTTTTAACATAGATAAATAAATTTCTCACTATTTAAAAATGAATAGACTTATCTTTAAGATAAAGATAGCGTTGTTTTTCAAAGGAGAGATTTAATTTATTTATTTATTCAAGTTAAAGAGATTAGAAGAGAGCCATACGTGTATTTTCTCATCCAGTAAGTTTGTCCCGTAAGTTGTTCCCGTAGGAGAAGCTTTATATATATATATATATATATATATATATATATATATATATATGGTCGGTTCGGTTCGGTATTTTTGGTATGGTATTACACTATAACCGTTACCACTACCATTATACTATATTTTAGTCGGTTCGGCAATTCGGTATCGGTATATAATTTTGGTTCGATTTTTCAGAATATTTTTAATCGGTATTTAGTCGGTATTTGCTCTCCCCTAGCTTCTATGGAGTTGGTCTCCTACACACACGAGTATAACTCAACTCTAAATGATATGTGAATCGGTATATATTTTTGATACGGTATTACACTATAACCGTTACCACTATCATTATATTATATTTTAGTCGGTTCGTCAATTCAGTATCAGCATATAATTTTGGTTTGATTTCTCAGAATATTTTTAATCGGTATATAGTCGGTATTTGCTCACCCCTAGCTTCTATGGAGTTGGTCTCATACACACACTGAGTATAATATTCAACAACACTTTTCCAATCTCCATTATACCAACATGTCTTTTTCTCCTAGCATGGCTCTTTATATCTTGAATTTTTAGCATTTTTTTTTTCTTCCTTTTGAATGTTAAAATTTGCGGCTAACGCTGAATTAACGAATTGTTAATATTGTTCAACTAAATATGGCCATAAGATTACATTGTAGTGTTTATTTTGGTGCTATGCACTTTGCGATCAAGTATAGTTTTTGAAAACTTATGGTTATGTTAAACTGATTGGAGTTAATGCACACCCTGAAACAAGATCTAATCTTGGCATCCAAGTAAAGATAGCCTAATATAAGTTTTCTCAAAGGTCCATCCTTCCATGGAAACTTAGTTTAAGCTTCAAATAGGAAATCATGTGAGAGCTAATAACTTGGGTCCAAAGTATTGATTTTAGAGCTATAGTTCCTTTGTCTATGATTTTACGTGAGGACATGATGTGAACCACATCTATTTTGATCTAACGGAGTTTAATTTAATACTCAGACTAAATAAGGAGATCTATTTCAAGGTGATGGGTGGGCCGGTCTGGGCCGGCCCGGCCCCAGGTCAAATCAGGTTTGACCGGGCCCGGTCCGGGCCGGGCTCAGACCGTAAGTGAGAGCGGACCGGCCCAGGCTAATCCGGAGAGGGGGTGGCTGAACCCAGCCCGGACCCGGGGTCCGGTTTGGTCAGGCCGGACTGAATCGGGCCTGGGCCGGGCCAGTTTAGCTCTTGACCGGTCGGTCCGGTTTGAGTGAGAAAAACCCTTTTTTTTTCTTCTTCATAAAAACAGAAATTTCAAGTCTAATAAAATGTAAGAGGTATAAACTGAAATTTTTTATTAATCTCAACATAAATTAATATACAATTTTGGGCAAATTTTGATTTTTGGACAACTAAATTTTATCATAAATTTATTAATGTCAACAAAATTGTAAAAAAATGTACAAGTTCTTTTTTTTGGGTCTTCCGTCGTCCTTCGTCTGTCTCTATTGCTCAGCTGCTCCTTCATTGTTGTCCTCCAAGGTAAGAGACTCAAACTCTAGTTCACTGATGTCAACATTTTCATCTCTTGAGTCTTGGGTTCGTTCTTCCGCACGACCTCAGTCTTGAACACACACGCATGCTTCCAAGATATCCGGCAGCATCATGCTCTTCTTGCTTAGTATCTTTGAACGTGTACTAAAATAAGATTCCGATGATACCGTGGACACCGGGATCATTAGTATATCGCGTGCTATAGAAGAAAATATAGGGTACGTTTTTTTCGTGTCTTTTCCACCATTCTAAAATGGAAAAATGAGTTGGAGTTTCATCATATTCTTCATAAGAATTTAAATATAACGACAATTCCTGAGTTGGTAGGAAAGATTGTTTTTTTTTCTTCCTTTGTAGTACGCTGGCGGAATGTGATAATTTAGCCATAAGACCGGAGCTACTGCTACCAACTTGAAATGTTGTACCGGGTCGGACCGATACAACTCGTTCTTCATACGTATGAAGTAATTAAAGAATCTAAAACATCTTTAATCTATAATTTTAAGTTAGTTACATCTACATTCATATTTTCATGAAAATCATCTAGCAAAATGAATACGCCATCTAATTTGAACTTCGGATAAAAAATCAAAGTCAAACAATACAAAAGAGGTATTTTACTCCAATATTTTCGAAATTTTGTTTCCATTTCGAAACAACATAATCAAAACCGGGAACATTTCTATATTTAAAAAATAAATGAGACATGTCAAAAATTTCTGTTAACGCTAGTGAAGAAGTTGGATAATAAACGCCAGATAAAGTACATGTACCATTGTAAAATAATTCTAAAAATCCATAAATAGAAATAGCAACTAACCAATCATTTTCAATAACTTGATAATCAAAACTTGGATTAACATTGCAATAATGAGTAATAACATCTTTAAATCTAGTGTAATATTTCAACATTAAATATGTAGAATTCTATCTATGCGGTGCATCCTTAACAAATCTTCTAAAAGTTATACCATATTATGCACATAAAATTTTGAAAGCTTGTTGTCTATTTGCAGATTGATTTAAACTTTGTAGACACAATCTAAGAGTTTCTAAATTTGTATGAAAAAATTGAAGACATTCTTGTACAACTAAATTAATAATATGACAAACACATCTAACATGAAACAGTCGTCATTCTACTATAGGTAAAAATTGTGAACTTAAAATACTAATACAAGAAGTGTTATTACTAGCATTATCAAGAGAAATGGAAAAAAAAAAATATTGTGACTATCGTATTCACGTAAAATTTGCATGATGGCTCCACCAATTACAGAACCGGTACGTGCAAATTCCAAATGCCGTAGACAAATAATACGTTTTTGCAACATCCACTTTGGATTTATATAATGTGTCGTGATACAAATAAAAGCATAGTTTTATTTTGCAGTCCATAAATCAAAAGTTAGAGAAAACTTACTAACATTTACGAAACTTTGCTTCAAAGTTGTCATTTCCTTTTGAAAGAGTTTGATAGCCTCCGCTCTATTAGTCGATCTAGAAACTTTACTAAAACATGGGTTAAGAGAACCACTAGCATACTTATAATACCAATCACTCTTCCCGAATGTGAAAGGTAGTTCAACACAAATAAGAAATTTTGTTAGCTCGATTTTGTTACGAGCATCAAAATAAATAAAATTACCAACAGAAGATCCTTGTGGATCGATGCTTACCTGTGACTGTCTGGCTTGCAGTGTGTCTTTACCATGACAAGCGTCATAGTGTCTTTTCAATGTGCTCGTGTCATCGTTCCTTTTCCACTTAAATATTTTTCTACATTTCTTACATTGTGCACATTTAGGAATTGGTTTTTGATTTTTGGGATCTAAAATCGGTGCGCCCTCACTATCAGTATATTTTTTCATAATATTGTCATAAAACTGATTTCTCCCTAATTACAACATTTGTAGCCATGCTCCTTACTTCAGGAGGTGACATTTGTGTCTGTGGTACAGAATCTCGAATATGATTGTTTTTTAATAAATTATTATAATAAACAAAATTTTGTTGTGAATCATTTCCGTAAGGGAGGTTAGAACCAGTAGCATCCATGAAATTTAGTTTTGCAGAAAATTTTATCTACCAAAAAGAGAGAGAGAGAGAGAGAGAGAGAGAGAGAGAGAGAAGAAAGAGTCCCAAAAAAACTCAAAAATTACCCCAAAAAAGTGAAAAAATTTCTCTAAATTAAAATTACTTGGAAGGTACACTTCGGAAAGAGAGGTGAAACTCCAAAAAATTTCGCAGAATTTGAAAGCCGAAAAACACTGCACTTAGGCCTCCAGAAAGTTGCACTTCAAAGCCAAAAACTTATTATTCAATTTTCATAGAATTCCTTAGCTTCAATATTTTGTAAGATGGAAGAAATTGTTGTGTATATTTTTTGTAAAATTTGGTGTATGACCTATTTTAGCCCCCAAAAAGAGTGGTTATAAGAATATTTGGTCATTTTCAGCAAATGACCAAAATACCAAATGACCAAATATCCTTGTAACGTTCAGAAAACAGTCACTAAATATTTTGGTCTTTTGTGCCCCCCAACGGTTAGAAAGGAAAAATAAAATAAAATTTCAAATTCAAATGTACCGAACCGGGCCAATCAGACTTGGACAGAGCCGATCCGGTCAGGCTTGGGGGGTTTGACCGGCCCGGACCCGCGTTCAATCCGGGTCGGACCGGTCCGGGCTAGTGGGTCGGGGAGGAAGACCCAGCCCGGACGAACTTGGGGGCAGTTCGGGTCGGGCCGGTCCGGATCGTTGCCCCGGCTCGGGCCGGGCCGCCCGGCCCACCCAACACCTTGAGATCTACTAGATCCATTATGCAGCAACAAACTCTAGAAAGAGTTCCAAGAGCAGTGAAAAAGTCGATGATAATAACCATAGGCACAAACATTTTTAACTTGGTACAGTTACTACTCTACAAAATTCCACATCGCATCATTTCACCTGGGAGAACCTGACCAAGAAAAATCTAGTGGTGCACAGTACACAAATCAGCAGTTAACCAATATCAGAAGTCAGTGTTGTATAAGCATAGCCGCAAACATTTTAACTTGGTATGATTAATACTCTCTACAAATTACCACATAGTTTCACCTGAGAGAACCTGACACAAACATATATAGTAGCTGCAAAATACACACATCAAGACTTCAGAACTTCAGTTCACCTACAATAGCATGCCCAATACATGTCAGTCATTTAACCACCCCCCTGAGCCTCCTTGGGGCGGAAATGGATGCCTAGGTCCAGGGGCAAAGAACGAGTCAGATGGCACATCCCTCGTCGGTCCATGGAGTGGTACATTTGGCCCGGGATTTCCAGGCCCCATGGCATAGTTTGTCTCGTCAAGCCGCGGAGCATATCTCTGCATTGCAGACGACCCTATTGCAGAACTTGACAGCCCGTAGGAGGATGACGAGTAAATAGATGTATGTCCTGGCGCAGAGCCAAAATCTCCCAATGAATACCTGCTTCTCGGCAAGGGATCCTCGTGTTCTTGTAAACTGTAAGGCCTGGCTTGCTGCGCATCAAGAGGCGCCCCCCCATAACCACTCCTGAAGGTCCTTGCAAAAGAGTCAGAATGACTGTAACCTGCATACCTATCTTCTGAATGCTGACTCCCAAGATCACGACCAACAATGTCATTATTGGACCAGGGATGTGAACTGCCAGTATACAAGCCATCTCTAGTTGGGAGGCTAGAATACCTCATGGCAATATCTTTGACGCTCTCATCACGGCCGATAGTAGCTGAGGGTCCTCCAGCAATCCGTTCAAAGTCCAATCCTGACATCTGGTTGCTTGGTCTCTCTATGTTAGTCACAGGCATCGCTCTGAAATTTACAGATGTCTCCTCTTCGTTACGACTCCTAGATGGCTCCCTAGCAGCGTCACTTGCATGTGGAGGTGAAATGCTCATATCGGAGAGCTGAGCTTCATTTTTTACTTGCTCTACCCCGTTCCTTTCCAATGTCTCTTGCTGCTTACTCTTTAATTTCCTTTTCTTAGCACGCTTACTAGCAGACCTACTCCTCTTACCTTCAGGGGAGTTCCTTTTCTTGCTATTCTCTCCATTTCTATTACCCTCTCTTCCAGTCTCTTCTGCACAGATAACTTCACTCTTTTCCCATTTTTCTTCTCTTTTACTCTCCTCTGTACTGACAGCTTCTCTCTGAACCCGTCTTTCTTCAACATTTTCCTCCACAGGAAGAGCATCCATTGTATTTCTCACTCGAGATCCATCTTTGGAAGTGTCATCGCAATCTTTGGGTACATGGTCGTGCTTCGAAGCTATACTCATGTGCTTTGATGTCCAGTCTCGGCGGCTCCACAAGTATAGTGGAGGTGGTTTATTATTCCACTGATCCATTTGCTTGTCGTTTTCATCAACAGATCCAGGCAAGTAGAACGACTGAAAAGATGGAAAGGAGAAATTTAGAGCAATAAGTGAAGAACCCTATCACGTGTAAATAGGAAAAATTCAGTTCTGATACCTTGCCTGAAAGGAATTCACCGTCCTCCCAGATTAAATCATACGGCGGTTTTTTCCTATCTAGCCTGGATATGAGAAATATAATGAGAAACAGAACAGTAGTCAACTCTCGTGCATGGGAAATATAACTACTAATATGTATTACATTCTCCTGACTATAACTGCCCAGTGTGTCCGTGAGTCCAAGATACAGACTTGGATACACATCAATTCGTGTAATACTTGCTATGACAATCACGTACCACTTTAAATTCACAAAATACAGGGATAAAAATAAAGTGCCTCCCCATATATGGATATAAGAAAATATTGATTTACGCATTATTTTAATTAAAAAATTTTGAAGCATGTATAAGTATATATTCTGAATTTCCGGTCTGTAGAATCAACACATGCTAATATTACCTTTCAGTCTCCTCGGGAACAATAAGAATTACGAGTTTTGGCTTGAACGACAAGGCTTTGTCAATAAACTTGTTTGCTAGCGATGCTTGAACCCCAAAAGGAGGATTCAGACCCATAATCTGTTTTTAACAATGTCAATAATTGTTATTGAAAGCTGCAGTCAAATTATGCAAATCAGCACAATATTATACCTACCCGCAGAGCCCAATTCATAAAGAGGCGAAGAATTAACAAATATACACTTACAAGATAATTCTAAATTCTTACCAGTTGTGACCCAGTGGGTAATTCGTCCGGCTGCACCTTCATCCAATCTCTCCTTTCAAAGTTGAAATCATTCTGCAAAATAACACTTATCATCCTCCCAAGTAAAGTCCAAATCTGCATTGTATGTCACATGCCTTGCATATTTCCTCACATTCAAGAAGCAATGTTCACATCTCAACATTAACCCAGAATCCATCATGATGATAGGCATTTGATCATGATGATGAGAACAATAAATTTTTGCCTCAAACGATATCCTATGCTTTAGCTCCAAATGTAAAATCAGTAAATGAAATTTAGCACAATAGAACCCTAGAGAGCCAAGGAAGATTGCTAAAATTCAATTGATGACACTATTGAAAGGGAAGATTCCACGAATGGGAAGATTTCAGGATAAACTAAAAGAACCCTAAGGTTTTAGGAAAGCGAAAATGCAAATTAAGATAACAAGTTAAAAGGTGTCCCTCCAATACCAAAAGTTGTCCAAGATAAATTTGCAGGTTTCAGTAGTAATACAAAGACACTAGTTGGTTTTATTGTGCACAACTATACTAGCAAATAGCAGAAAGATCAACTAGCTAATGGAAATGTTGGAATATGATTGTCACATGCCAACAACCATATTAGTACAACATATTAACTATTTATTATGTAAGGTACGGTCACACACCCAACAAGTTAGAAAAGCCGAAACCTTCTGTAGTTGATTCACATATCATGTCAAAGAAATGCATGAAACAAAGTGCTGAAACATAAAACAGACAATTAAAAAAAGTTACAGATAGATATGCACATAAATGCAAATGCATAAACATAATTTTGTTTAGCAACAAGAAACTGGGGACACATCACACTAACTAAACCTCATAAAAGTATGTAATATAAAAGTTTTACAGAGCACGTAACCATAATGAGCAAGTAATTATATTATCAAATTGTGTGTAACCTACAAAGCTTGCTTGAAAGGAAGACAGATAAATATTGATCTATTTAACGATTCAGAAAATTTTATTCTGTGAGTCAAAATCCACACGAAGACTTGCTAGAGAAGGAAACCCACCTTACAAATCGGGCACATACTACTATAGTTGTAAAAAATTTATTCAAAACTCAGAAATAAAGTAGTTTTAGAGGAATTAATTTATGTGGAATAACATTTATATATTAAATTATTAATTATATACCAACTTTTAGAACATTTTTGAGAAGAAAAAAGCCTTTGCTTTCCCAATGGTTTTGAACCAGACATACTGTAGAAAGTAAGATGATTACCAGGCCAGATGAAGTGAAATGCAGTATAATCAATTCTACATATCTACTTGGTAAAAATAATAGCAGCAAAAAAAACCTTGTGTATCAACAAACGATTCAAGCTGGGACCAGACAGGAAAAATAGAAGTGCTAATGTGATACCAGAAAAATGTTAAAGTAGGTGCAGTATATATATATATATATATATATGGACCGATCTCTCTTTTGTATCACAAAGGGTCAACCCCGAACATCTTTGTGGGGTGGATCTATCTCCCACCCATTTGCTTTTCAGTAAAGGGCCAAAAGTCCCCACCAACCAGGAGGTTATATATATATATATATATATATATATAGAGAGAGAGAGAGAGAGGGAGATGTTAGGTTTCAGACCGGTTCACGGCCCTGCCTTTCATTCTATGATTTGCGTCCAAAATGAAGATCCATGACATGTGCTTTTCAGTAAAGGGCCAAAAGCCCCCACCAACCAGGAGGTTATATATATATATATATATATATATATATATATATATATAGAGAGAGAGAGAGAGAGAGATGTTAGGTTTCAGACCGGTTCACAGCCCTGCCTTTCATTCTATGATTTGCGTCCAAAATGAAGATCCATGACATGCATCCTTGTATTCATAGTCTCATTTCTAAAGCATGCATTCTTTTAATTTCATGCAACTTAAAAAGCTCCAACTCTAATGGTCTAATCTGTTCTATTGTCAAAAACCGTTGAAGTGGGATTCAATTGATCAATGGATTAAAGATATTCAAATTGCGTAAAATTTCTAATTCAAAACATGGATCGCACAGTAGAGGATATGTACCTTCAATTCTATGCAAATCATAGGGTCAAAGGCACGATCTGCAGCCTACCAACCAACACACATCCATGCACACAAAAACATATATAGGGGATGGGGTGTTGTTCCTACCCTCACCATACGGGTAGTATTCGAGGATTCAAGTTGCACGTTCCGGAACGTGGAACCAGTGTTCTAAATTTCGCTAGACGAAATCTGTACGGCGAAGGGCCGCCTAACGCCTAGGCGGCCGAACAATTTTTCTTTTTATTTGAAATTTGAAATCCATTATACAAATTTGAAATCCAAACATGTTCCAACTTCTAAATCCATAATACAATTCAAAAAAAAAATGAAATTTAAAAATTAAAATAGTTGAAATTTGAAATTTCAATGTTCTAAAATCCAAATCCAATCTTAAAACCCAAACAACATATCCACAATATAACTAAGCATAAAAAAACCCAAAAAAAGAAATTCAGCACAGGGCCAAATAGGCCCACGTAGGCGCTGAGCTAGGCAGAACAGGGGGTTTCCGGTGCGGCGGGCGGCTGCCTAGACCGACATTTAGAATACCGCGCAGAATGCTGACAAATTAGAACTTGGAAATAAATGTTCCAATAAACAAACACATCATATACTTGGATTTCCAACAAAGTTTTTAAAGGGAAGAAGATCCAACTTTTTCCGCTAAAATAATTTAGAGGCCAAAAGTTGTTACTTTTTTTTTTAAAAGACATCATTGTTTAAATTATTTGGAACTTACACCCACCCACCGTTTGCTCGTTTTTGTAACATATGGGGCGTTCCAGACCATGACATAACATTGAAAAGCTGTTGCAGAGAGCGAAGACAAGTGATTTAGGGAGGATTGCCCCTACAAAATGGAATTTATGAGGGTGGTGCTGCCAAAAAACAGAAAAGACCGTCTTGCCATAAAACCAAGTAGTCTAGTTAGCATGTAGGTAGATCTAGCTTTACAGTCATGCAGTTTAAGCTATTGCGGCGAAGGAGTACCCTCCAAGTTCCCCTATTTACCAGAAGAGAGTTTAGACGAAGAGGTAAATGATACAATTTGCTATAAGGAATTACATTCATGTCTACACCACAAGGAAAAAGCAACAGAGTGAAAAAATAATGACTTCCGACCAAGCATGAGTGTGTTTATCAAAAGGAAATAAAAAACAAAACCAGGAGAGAGCACTCTTTAAAAATAATAATAACATGAATATTGTGCAGAAAATGAAACATCATTCTTATACTCCTATTACAGGCATTGGGCCAACGATTTCGTGTTCTGTTGAACATCGGCTCCCTCTTGATTGTGTATTTTCCTTTTTAGCCTACCTCAACTTACCCCGTACACAATCAACTTGGATTTCCAACAAAGTTTTTAAAGGGAAGAAGATCTAACTTTTTCCGCTAAAATAATTTAGAGGCCAAAACTGTTGCTTCTTTTTTTTGAAAAGACATCATTGTTTAAATTATTTGGAACTTATGAATCTTTTTTATTTTTGGATTTTTATGACAAGTATATGGTTAACTTTGAATTATATATATATATATATATATATATATATATATATATATATATATATATTACATATTTGTTCATTAAAAATGTTCGACGTTCCAGAATAAACATATTGTGTTCTGAAGAAGCCTACCTCAACTTACCCCATACTATAATATGCCCCCCACCCACACCGTTTTCTCTGTTTGTAACATTTGGAGCGTTCCAGACCATGACATAACATTGAAAGGCTGTTGCAGAGAACGAAGACAAGTGATTTAGGGAGGATTACCCCTACAAAATGGAATTTATGAGGGTGGTGCTGCCAAAAAAAACAGAAAAGACTGTCTTGCCATAAAACCAAGTAGTGTAGTTAACATGTAGGTAGATCTAGCTTTACAGTCATGCAGTTTAAGCTATTGCGGCGAAGGAGCACCCTCCAAGTTCCCCTACTTACCAGAAGAGAGTTTAGACGAAGAGGTAAATGATACAATTTGCTATAAGGAATTACATTCATGTCTACACCACAGAGTGAAAAATAATGACTTCCGACCAAGCATGAGTGTGTTTCTCAAGAGGAAATAAAAAAACAAAACCAGGAGAGAGAGCACTCTTTAAAAATAATAATAACATGAATATTGTGCAGAAAATGAAACAAAACTGAACTAACTCATGAAATCACAAAAAACCAGCAAACTAATCTTACCTTTGGTTGAATGACATCATAATTCTTAAATAAACACTTCTTCCCAGATGCATCAAGTGTTTCTTTCATCAGTTGACTGAAATCATTAGCACCACAGCAGAAATCAACTATCTGAAAAAGGAAAATACACAATCAAGAGGGAGCCGATGTTAAAAAGAACACAAAATCATTGGCCCAATGCCTGTAATAGGAGTATAAGAATGATGTTAGATAGAAAAGGGGAAAGCTATCAAATTGCCCACTGTGATGAAGTAGCTCAACATTGAATGCAGGTAGTTTGTAACTTTGCAAGAGAGATTGATTTTAAACATAATGTACAGTAGTCAACTCTTCCACTAAAAGATTGGTGCTCATCTTCTGTATCTCACGTGCTCATTGAACAAATTGGATCTTTTACCTTCTATATTAGTGATAGAATTATTTGTTTTATTCACTTTCTAGGAATTACAATATAACAAGACAAAATCTAGACCTCATTGCATCTTCAATCAGACCAATGGGTCTATGGATATTGTGTGTAGCACTTGAACTTTACTTTTCTTTTTTGCAATGCTTTGAATACAAAAGAGCAGGCTAAAAACAAGGATGTAAAATTGTTAGCCAAAACGAGAATAAGAGAGAAGAAAATAACTAAATTGAGGATGTAAGCTATGATGATGTTTTAAAGCTGCAGTGGAGGGCCAACACTTCTGAGTAACACACAAAGCCGCGAGAAGGGTACGGAGAAAAACTGTCTAAACCAATATAGTATAAGCAAGTTTCACAATATCAATCGATACCAATTTGTAACGCCCATATCGTATCATTTTTGGTCTGTCCCGATCTATACTGACCGCTACTGATACATTCTGACATTGGGACTTTCTTTGTCGAACAATTCAGCAAAAGGAAAAAACTACAAGGAAAAATGAGAGATGGAATGGCAGTTTTGACACAATGATACGGCGTGTAGAAGACCTACTAGCTATAGCATGTTGACAAGATTCCTTATCGACAGTGTAAACATTCCATTTGTCAAAGTTGTATATTTCTAGATTCACAACGTCCATCAATATTAATATAAATTAATTCAAAGCTAACAAGAAATAGCAAATAACAAAGCCAGCAAACTTTACCCCAACCAATAGTCACATATATCGACATTATCCAACACGTTTGCAATTTCTCGTTCCCATTCGTTTCTCAATCATCCAACTATCTTACAGCCATTCTTAAATCTCATGAAGCAAGGGTCGAGTAGTTCATTCCATTCAATCCGACAATTCATGTATCAACTAACCATTCTCTATGCAACACAAATATTCAGGGTTGCTACTTGTTACTTTTCTAGTACAATTCAATTCCTCAGCATACATGCACATATGCAACGATTATCCTTTGGTGATCAAGATGGATTAACATCTATTACACCTTAGGGTCAAGGTACAGATCTCTAATTTTCCTTTGGTTCACCGACAATATTTTCAAAACATTCAGCTTAGCAACCAACTTTGTATTAGCCACATATGATTTGCATCCAACCAATCGAAGTCAACATTCAGATGTTTTAAGCCACAACACTCTCTAGCCAAATCCATTTACCCATAGCATACTGACTTTACTAGATGTGTTTATATTAGAGTTATTGGGCTTTAGTCCCACATTGCTTAGAATAATAGGAGAGGAGACTAGCCTCTCCTATATATATATATGTAATCTCTCCCTCAATAATAATCATCCATTTTCCATTCTACATACTATCAGAGCCAAAACCCTAGCCGTCACCCACCACTCTCCTTCCCTCCACAAAACCCTAATCTCCTATCCCCCCCCCCCCCCCCCCCCCCCCCCCCCCCCCCCGCTGCTACAGTACCCCCCCCCCCCCGCCCCGCTGCTACAGTACCCGGCGCCCCCACTGCTAAAGTACCCGACCCCCTGCTACAGTGCCCGCCCCCGCATACTGACTTTACTAGATGTGTTTATATTAGAGTTATTGGGCTTTAGTCCCACATTGCTTAGAATAATAGGAGAGGAGACTAGCCTCTCCTATATATATATATATATGTAATCTCTCCCTCAATAATAATCCAAAATCCTAGCCGTCACCCACCACTCTCCTTCCCTCCACAAAACCCTAATCTCCTATCCCCCCCCCCCCCGCTGCTACAGTACCCCCCCCCCCCGCCCCGCAGCTACAGTCCCCGGCGCCCCCACTGCTAAAGTACCCGACCCCCTGCTACACTGCCCGCCCCCGCTGCTACAGTACCCCGCCCCTCCGCCCTGCCCCCCCCCCCCCCCCGCGATGCCGACAATACCTAACCCTAACCCTCTACTTCCATCAGCCGCCACACACTCCCTCCAAACCCTAGTTTAGGTTAAAAAAAAATAAAAATTAAAAAAAAAATTGTTGGAAATCTCAGAGGAAAAACACTTGTATGAACCTCTGCCCTTCAATGTTGAAAATTTAACAAAGAGCACACATATGGTTTGTTGTGCATGAATCTTTGTTTCTTTCCTTGATCTTCATACCAGGATTTAACAGAGGATACCATGGGCTATCTCTCTGTCCTGGCTTGTGTCCACACTCTCTGCTTTCTATGCGCGTGTGCCGGTTCTAGGCTCCGTTTTTAGCGCATTTGCAGAGTTGCTATGTTTTTCAAGAGTAAAGAACAAATCGACAGTCGAATCTCTGATAAATGGCAGACTCTACGGCAAATAGCAGCGCCACAGATACTAGTGTCATCAACACACTAGCAGGCACTAGCACAACAATTTCCTCCATTCGACTTGTCGATCGACAGTTGGAAGGGCCAGAGGGCTACTCCACATGGAGAAAGAAGGTCGAAAAGACACTTCGAGGAATACGGTTGTCCAAACATCTGAGTGACAACCCTCCAGCAGAAGATGATCCCATCTTTGAGCAATGGGAGACGGATGACAGTAGACTGTTTACACAATTGATGAATTCCATGGAACCATCAGTGGAAGACATGGTTCAAAATACAGACTCCGTGAAGGAGTTATGGGAGGTACTGGCGACGGCATTTGATGGTAAATGCGATTTGTCTCGTACCTATGACTCGGTCGTTGGTGTATACCTATGACTCATGTCATGGCTTATCTTGCCTCACTCTGTCCCGATGCGGACTCTGCTCGATCTCAGATTATTGTTGGATCTGATGTATCATCACTGTTAGAAGCACACTATCGTGTCCTTCGGGCTGTCAAAATAGTTGAAACCACTCCGGGTGATCCTCCTGTTGACCGTTCTGCTCTCGGGACCGCACGTACGGGATTTCGTGGTGGTCGTGGCGGCCGACGTGGTGGCCGCAATACTGGTTGTGATGGAGGACGGGGCAATGGCGGTCGTGATGGAGGACGACCGCGCACATGCTTTAACTGTGGTCAGCTTGGCCATTTCTATTGGCAATGCACTAAATCACCTGTTGCTAATATCACCACTGATGCCCATGATGATGGTGTACGATCTATTCAGATGACTTCGGACTCATATACAGAGTTTCTTGATTTTCAGGCTCAACGTCGTGGTGAAGCATCCACGTCAGGTTCCACAGCTGGAGACTCAGCAGCGTGCATAGTGAAACCCAAGCAGTGGATAATTGAATCTGGTGCATCCTCTCACATGACTGGAGACGCAGGTATGATACATGATTATGTACCTGTACGTCGTGCTTCTGGCATTACTGTTGCCAATGGAGGTTCCCTAGCAGTTCGAGAACATGGAAGTGCCATTCTTTCTACCGGACTGTCCCTCAACTCTGTGCTACTTACTCCTGGAAACCCGTTCAGTTTACTTTCTATTAGTCAAATTACTCGTGAACTACATTGCTCGATAACATTTTTTTCTGATGGTTGTGTTTTTCAGGACCTGAAAACTGGAATGACTATCGGTAAGGGACATTTGGCTGGAGGCTTGTACATGTTTGACGCAACTGCTTCTGTTGTCTGTGCCGGCATGAAACTCGATCATGTAGAGTTATATTGTCGGTTAGGCCAACCATCGTCCCAAGCTCTCCAGAAAATATACCCAAATTTAGATATTCCCTCTTCTTTTCATTGTGAGACATGTAGTTTAGCTAAGCATCACCGGGTTCCTTATCCGGTGAGTCCAAACAAAATTGCTTCCGCTCCTTTCGAGTTGGTGCATTCTAATATATGGGGACCTTGTCCGACTGAATCTGTCATGGGCTTTAAGTACTTTGTTACTTTTGTCGATGATTACTCACGTGTCACCTTTATTTATTTGATGAAAAATCGCTCTGAATTATTTAACATTTGGTGCAACTTTCATGCCAAAATAAAAACACAATTTGGTCTACCTATCAAAAATTTTCGGAGTGACAATGGCCGTGAGTATTTATCTTATGATCTCGATAAACATCTGGCCCGCAACGGCATCATCCACCAAACCTCTTGTGCGTACACACAACAAAATGGTGTGGCCGAACGCAAGAACAGTCATTTATTGGAAACAACACGTGCTCTTATGTTTCAAGCACGTACTCCCAAGAGATTTTGGTCGGATGCGGTTCTTACTGCTTGTTATCTTATTAACCGCATGCCATCGGCCGTTTTCGATGGTAACTCCTTTTTCTAGACTTTTTCCTGGACGAGAGCCATTTCCTCTGCCTCTCCGAATTTTTGGCTGCTTATGCTATATTCGGGATATCCGACCAACCCTTTCTAAATTAGATCCTAAGGCAATACAATGTATTTTTCTTGGGTATCCTAATGATCAGAAAGGGTATCGGTGTTTCTCCCCTGTCTTAAAGCGATATTTTTTCACTCGGAATGTTACCTTTGTAGAAACTGAATTTCCACCACTCCCACAATCAAATGGTCCGGCTCCTCTGGTCTATCAAGAAGATGATCTTTTGTTCTTTCCTCCTCAAACACAACCGCCTCCCGTACGGGTGCCCTCCCTTACCGAGCCAATCTCCCAGTCAGATGGTCCACATACACCGATTCAGCCATTGTCAATATCGCCCACAGATTCATCCTCTCCTTTGGTTCCATCAGCAGTTCCGGCTCAAATGAGTTGCCTCCTGTTCCACCAGCAGCTCCACCAGTTCCACCAGAAACTCCAACTGTCCCGTACGGGTGCCCTCCCTTACCGAGCCAATCTCCCAGTCAGATGGTCCACATACACCGATTCAGCCATTGTCAATATCGCCCACAGATTCATCCTCCTTTGGTTCCATCAGCAGTTCCGGCTCAAATGAGTTGCCTCCTGTTCCACCAGCAGCTCCACCAGTTCCACCAGAAACTCCAACTGTCCCGCCTACAGAACGTCCTCGTTGTGCCTGTCGTGATCATCCCTTATATGTTGACAGCTACAAAGGTCTTACCAGTCACACTCAGTCTTTGGTGGCTACTATTGATGGAATTCAGATCCCCAAGACCGCTGAGGAGGGTCTCAGACATCCTGGTTAGCGTGCTGCTATGAACGAGGAGATGAAAGCTCTCCAGGAGAATCATACATGGGACTTAGTCGACTTACCTACTGGTAAACAGGCAGTCGGCTGCAAGGCTGCAAATGAGTGTTCACGACTAAGGTCAAACCGGATGGCACTCTTGATCGACTGAAGGCTCGGCTAGTGGCCAAAGGATACTCTCAAACCTATGGTGAGGATTACTTCGAGACATTCTCTTCTGTGGCCAAAATGACATCCGTTCGTGTCCTCGTGACCTTGGCCATCCGATATGATTGACCGTTACTCCAGCTTGATATAAAGAATGCTTACCTCCACGGGGATCTTGATGAAGAAGTATATGTGATGCAACCTCCCGGGTTCGTTGCAAGGGAGGGTAAAGTGTCATCTGAGGAAGGCCCTCTATGGTCTGAAACAATCACCCCGTGCATGGTTTGGTAGATTTACACAGGTTGTTACTCAATTTGGAATGTGTCAATCGAAGGACCATTCAATCTTCTATCGACACACATCTGCTGGCAGAATACTTCTTGGTGTCTACGTTGATGATATTGTAATCACGGAAGATGACAGCCAGGGTATTGTAAGTATCAAGAAGTTTCTTGGAGAACAATTTCAAACTAAGGATATGGGATCCTTGAACTATTTCTTGGACATTAAGGTCACAGGCGGTAAGCGGGACATTGTAATGTCTCAAAGAAAGTATGTGCTGGACATACTAAATGATGCAGACATGATGCAAGCAAAGGGAGCAACCTCACCTATGGATCCAGGGGCAAAGTTACTTCCAGACGAAGGGGTCCTGATGACCAATCCAGATCAGTATCGTCGAGTAGTTGAAAAACTCAACTACTTAGCAGTCATGACGCGTCCGGACATTTCTTTTGCAGTGAGCGTTGCAAGTAGATTTATGGCTTCTCCAAGAGTTCCACACTGGCAGGCAGTTCTCAGAATTCTGTGTTATTTAGTAAAGAATCCAGGAAAAGGAATTCGAATGGAAAATAATGGACATACTCGCATTGAGTGTTTTACTGATGCTGACTGGGAGCAAGCCTGACAGATAGACGGTCTACATCTGGCTACTCAGTATTTATTGGCAAAAATCTAGTAGCATGGAAAAGCAAGAAACAAAGTGTGATAGCACGCTCAAACTCAGAAGCAGAATATCGAGCTATTGCTCATGGCACGTCAGAGATATTATATATGAAGCATCTCCTACAAGAACTGGGAGAAGACGCAGGATCTCAAGTGGTAGATCTATGGTGTGAATACCAATCTGCTATTCACATTGCCACCAACCCAGTATTTCATGAACGGACAAAACATATTGAAATTGACATTCATTTTGTTCGTGATCAATATACAAAGGGAGTGATACAGTTTCAACATGTGAGGACCGGCGACCAGATAGTTGATATCTTCACAAAGCCTCTTCTGGGTCCTCGGGTTCAATTTTTATGTAACAAGCTGGGCATGATTGACATCTATGCTCCAGCTTGAAAGATGGTGTTAAGTGTTATATTAGAGTTATTGGGCTTTAGTCCCACATTGCTTAGAATAATAGGAGAGGAGGCTAGCCTCTCCTATATATATATGTAATCTCTCCCTCAGTAATAATCATCCATTTTCCATTCTACAAATATTAATATAAATTAATTCAAAGCTAACAAGAAATAGCAAATAACTTCAATATATGGATCTTTTTTCATTTTTTAAATAATATTTTTTATTATTTTTGACTTTCTGAAACATAGAACTCCAAAAGTCTGACCCCGAAACCATCAATATTGATACTCTAAGGGTCCGAAACTGATTAAAATACTGCGAACCAAGCTGACATATATCATACATATTACATGGTTGCAGCTCCAAAGTATTGAGATGCCAAGTAAACAATGGGCCAAGAAAGCATCGGAATAACAAATCACATATAATCTCAGTTCTCTAACAATGAAAACTAAAAGGCTCAATAGAATACAAGTTCACATACCTAATAGATTACATGACTAGACTAACAAGCAACATTGACCTGCTAAGTGATTCATGGACCAACAACCATCAGCGTAATCACATGATCACATCTAAAACCCAGCTCTGTAACAACAAAAACTAAAAAGGGAGTGAAATGATATGAGAATTGGGAAATACACTTATATGGCAAATAGTTCAAATGTAATTTCTAAAAACTCAAGCCTTTTATACTCAAAGGTGATGAATAGGCAGAGGGATGAAACCGAGAAAACAGCATCATAACATGGAAGAAGCCTAATGTGCACATATGATGACAAAAGAGAGGGTTATGGAGGAAGCAACGGTAGAATGAAATTATTGTGGATAACAGCTCGAAAAAGAGTAGGAATGATGCTGATGAAGTCCTAACATGCATATTTTCTTTAAAATCCACTACTCTTTCAAACCAAACCGACTCAAGTTCCACAACAAGACTTTCAAACAAACGAGTTGAAGTAATGATCGCAACACCACATACTTGATAAACTCACGTGCATAAGAATTGGTACCAAGGAAAGGAGTCAACTTTTAAGTAGTCAGTACAAAAATAATTAGAAATTAAAGAAGTGTCTTCGTACTAGAACAAAGAACAAATGACGTGAGAGTTTACACAGTTAAAAATACCACTACATATCATTGAAAGAGAAGATCAGCTACTGGCATTGGAGATTTCCCCTTAATATTACTTAACGACAATTTAGAAAGTGCCACCACCTAATTTAAAGTGTTAGGATTAGAGGAGATGGTCAAAGTGAGTTCCGCTTTAGTGTTTTGGATTATACTTTTCCCTTATAATTCGACATAATTGCTTATAAATGGTACTAGTGTAGGCATGAGACCCCTACAGGGTACCAGCAATATAAGTAGCATCAGCTATTTAGATTTAAAAAGTGTTAAATTTGTTAATATAAGAAATAAAAATTGTCAAGAGTCTTTGCCACTTTAACAACGATATATATATATATATATATATATATATATATATATATATATATATATATATATGTTGCATGCTGAACTATGCAATTATCAAATTGCGAATTTACAAAAATCATGTACATATTTCATAGAAAACTAACATAAAAATATCCAAATATCTCATGAATTATGTTCAAACTTCAAAGCTCATCCAAGCCTTCTCCCATCATAATGGGGTTGGCTATGGAGCATAAAAAAACTCCATACAAGATTTGACAGTTTTACAACCGACTGTCGACTTGATGCCAACCCTCTATGTCGATACCAAATTCCTACCTAAGATAGCTATGAGCCTGAGAGGGTCATGCCATAAAACCTATGTGGTCAGTTGGCAGGTAGGTGTGCCTACCTTTTGGGTTGCAGTTTAAGCTCATGCAACCATGGAGCACCCTCCAAGTTCCCCTAGACTATAAACAATTTAAACGATGAAGTAAGATGATACAATTTGCTATAGGAAAATGCATTCATCTATATAACACACTCTTTATAGCAAATTATATCATGTACCTCTTCCCTTTAAAGGGTCCAATAACAAACCGCTAAAAAAGAGAAAAAAGATGGGTCATCAAAATAGCTCTCTATTGCGAGATAATAGAGATAATAGGTTTCAGGTCGAACATCAGATGTGCGCCATCTTATAAGGAACTTCTTTCCAACAAATCCAATTTTATTAGACATCCTCATCAATTTGTTTATGGGATCAGAAAAAACGAGCAATGTGTTCCAAGCCTCCAACAAATCCAAGTTGATTACACCTCGTCCCCGTACGGGTTAAAGATTAATTATATAAAAGAAAGGTTAACGAAAGTTTCTATCTAATGATTTAGCATATAACTTCCTTGTCATGTTACAAATAGAGATACACTCATGGCGTGCCTGGCGAGGCACGACACGCTTTACCTGTGTTGTCGGCACGCAAAGGCCTCCGATGGCTGTCGGCACGTAGAGGCCTCCGCTGGCACGACCACCGAAATTTTCGTGCCATGTTGTGTCGTGAATGATTTATACAAACTGCACCGACGGCCTCCCATACCAGCACCGGCACATGAGTATCGTGTCGTACCTGCCATGGGGTCACCGGGGCTGGAGGGGAGGGGTCGCGGGGGATCGCCGCCGCAGCGCGCAGCGGCGGTGTGGAAGGGGAATTTCGTCTATAAAAAAAAACTTAACGTTTGGGATGACGAAAGGTACCAAATTGAAAATATTAGTTGAAGGAGGGTATTAAGTTAGTACCTATCAAAGTTGAGCGTATCAAGTTGAAAAACGGGAATAGTTGAGGGTATCAAGTTGTAATTTAGCCTAAGACAAAAATAAATCCAGCATCGAGAAACTTAAGATCCAACTTGCAAACCTCTCTCCAGCCAAACAAGCAACCAGTTAAAACTCGAAAGATGTTGAACAGATTACATTTTGGACAAAGAACCTCCACATGCATCCAATGTGACAAAACGAAATCAAGTGGAATATATAACGATTCATGAAATAAAAGGCCCTGATATTTGTCAGACGTGAACAGATGGTGCAGCTTGTCTTAACCCATTATGTGTATGGCAGTACAAAGATACCAGCTTAAATATATCATGTGTTTGAGAAAAAGACCAAACGCATTAGACATGACAAAAACAAATGACAATTTTAGATTAAAGGGTCTCTGACATAGTGGCGTGTCAATAATGACAAAATAATAATCAGTACTTGAATATATTCTTCTTTCCCAGTATCTGGATCAGCCAAATTAACAATAACAGAATTGATATTTATTTCTATTTTCGACGCTATCATGCATTATAAGGGATTCAATGGGTTCTCATTGCTTTCAATTTCAACTTCAAAACACACTTGATGGTGGATAGTTTAAGACGAATATGTTAAAACTATTCTAGACAGGCAATATTGAAACCAGTGGTGGAACCAGGCATCTATAACATTTGGAGGGTCGAATTCTATATAGAGCAGGAAAAAAAATCATCGCATAACCATAAAATTTGTGCTCCCCAAACAAAAGCACATCTAGCATCAATATTAATATAATAATTCAAACATAAAATTTTAAGAAAAATATATGGACAAACATGAATCAATGTCGATCATGTTGACAGTCAATAATTGTTTTCTTCATAAAAGCATAGGTTGGTATAGATCATATAGAAATAAACTTAAAACGGAAGCACATATATATTCTAATTGTTAATTTGTTTGGATTAGATTTATTCTGGAAATTTTAATTATTGACTTTTGATGGATTAAATAATTAGATCATATTTTACACTATATTTTATCAGACAAAGTAGTTAGATGCCAAATTGTTATTAGATTTAATTAAGTTTTATAAGAATCGATCTTAAATTGATTTCTACCAACAAAAGATTTGGAGCAGATCATAATGGAATTTAGGGAGAGATAGAACAGGAACAAAACTGAAATTATGGATGAAAGATTCATACGAATGACAACAGGAAACAAACTGAGACTGGAATTAAGGTATTTTCTTTTATAAAAAACAGAGAACTTACCATGTCACCATTTTGTACATACCATTGAAGCTTATCTACAATCTGCAAAACTCAAGGTCACGGCTAATAAGAAAATAAAATCCGATACAAGTAGCAGCAGCTATAAATAATAATAAGGAAAAACTACCATAAGAAGAGATCTTCCTCTTGAGAAGAAAACATTACTTAATAGAAGGAAACACAAAAAGTTGAACAGTTTAATTACTCATGCATTCACTACAAATTGCCACGTTATATATTAATGTCAATCTACTCTATTCTACCCAACTAAGCAAGTATTTCCATAAACTTGTGACCATTCCTATCTATCTACATTGAACTTTCTATGAGAGTGCATGATTGAATCGGTGTTTGTCTATTATCATATTAAACATGCTTTGATATGAGTAATGAAGGATTGCACAGCACATGAATTAATAAGCCTTCAATTTACTGAGAAGCCAAAGAATAACATAATTCATTTCTTGCGCGTCTAGAGAACTTAAGAAGGATCAGCCCGTCATGCACATAGACAAATCGCAACTGAAGAAATTAAGTACCATAATTAACGATAGCAAATTATATGCAGGCTTTCTTGCTGCATAAGAAAGTTTTGAACTTGCGGAAGTATTGATGGAAGTTGAACCAGCATGGCCCAACAAGCTCATATTTCGGGCCTGGCAGATGTAGGCTAGCATCTACAGCCGTAAAAGAGCTTAATCAATTATGATGTGGTATATATTAATTATGACCTATTATTGCTTTCTTCCTCATTCTTGATCCTCATCATTCCTAGGCAATCATAACTCAGAAAAGCAGGTTTGTTCCTCTCACACTCTTCACCTGCAAATCCCCCAATAATGGAAGCTATCATTGCCACACTTCCTCGTGTGCACCTGCAGGCTTCGTTGGGTCTCACATCTCCATCTCTCTAAAACGTCATGGCAAAAGTCATCAACCTCGACATCAGCAAATGTTGGTTGACGAATCCCTTAAAACTTGCCAGAGAATAAAGGGTGGTGAATGATGCAGCCGAACGACACAAGCCTTATTCATGATGTTCTTCATGCCATAGAAAGTGTGGATTATATTCATGTGGTTCGAAACTTCCAACCATGGATAAGGTTCTATAGAATTTTATATTGTTATTTCTAATGTTCAGAAAAGTTGATTGAAATTCATTTGATTGTTAGAATGATAGGTTAGAAATCTCCATACTGACGTCCACATGCATTTTAGAGCATAGGGACTGTCCTTCCTTTTTACTCATTGGCTAAATGTATCATAGCGATTAATATAATTCCATATAGCAAATTGTATCATCTTATCGTTTCAACTTGGACTCCTCATAATCTACAGGAACTTGGAGAATGCTCCTTTGCCTTCTCATGCTCATCTACCTTGGTAGGGATTTCGCACCAATATAGAGGCTTGACGTGTCAAGTCCACAGTTGGTCATAAAAGCTACAAGCGTTTCCCGGAACGGGATGTCCACGAACCTAAACCAAACTTCCAGGTGTCATAGAGATTAATACAATTCCGTATAGAAAATTGCTATGTTGTGAAAAGCGCGTTTAAGTGCCGCTTAAGCGAAATTTTGAATTTAGGCACCTCGCTTAGGGAAATCTCGCCCCAGAAAAACAATCGTCGCTTAGACGCGCTTAGGTTGCGCTTAATAGCGTCTCGCCTAGTGTTAGGCGCTGGAAAAAGCGTCTTGGATCAAAAAAAATGAACAAAACAAAAATTAACCCTAAAAAATAGGAACTTTGGAGACTTAACTTGTATGTTTGATGGTATTTTGATGACTATGTAGTATGTATACATTCTGTGGCTTGTTGACTATTTTGACCATGGTATTTTGATGACTTCGTATTTTGATTATAGTATTTATGTTGTTACTTTGTTTGATTGATAATTGGTATTGTTATTCATGCATATACTAATAGGACTGTATGAAAAATTATTGATATTTATGTGTATTTTACATGTAGGAGGCTCCGTAGGTAAAAATGGGTGAAGTGTTAACTAAGCGCCGCTTAAGCACCGGTTAAGCGTCGCTTAAGCGAGGAGCCAGCTTCGTCGCCTCGCCTCGCCTCACGCTTAATATAACATAGGCAAATTGTATCGTCTTTTCATCTTGGACCCTTCATAGTCTACGGGAACTTGGAGTGCTCATTGGCCTTCTCATGCTCATTTATCTTGGTTGGGGTTTCGCACCAATATAGAGGGTTGACGTCAACTGCTCAGTTGGTCAAAAAGCTACATGTATTTCCCGGACCAAACTTTCAGGCACCCGGTTGTGTTGAACCAGCTCATAGAAGCCCAAGCCTTGCCCGAACACACCCCTCTAACCATGGCTTAGTCCTAATTAATCGCCGAAATGGCCCAAGTCTTCTCCAATTTTGTAGCTATAGTAGACGCCTTTCGTTGATGGCTTTATATCCCTTATATTTATAAGGGAGACTCGTGGATCACAACGAATACAACATATGAACCTTCTAATTTCTTGCTTTTCAAGGAGCATTTAAAAGTGCATCGCTATATCAGAATTTACTTTCTTTCGAGACCATAACACCAACTGTGATATTATTGTCCTAAAGATACGAAGTCCAACGTCCTCGTGTTTCAACTGTTAGTATTATGGGATAAACCATAGTTTAACTCTTCAATATTATATTCTTCTAAATTATGAGTTGATTTCTATATGCTACATACATATATGTTACATCTAGGATTGCCATTCCTTCACTCTTTGCCGTAATGTGGCATAGAGATAGATGCAATTCTCTATAACAAATTGTATCATCTTACCTCTTCGTCTAGACTTTTATAGTCTAGGGGAACTTGAAGGGTGCTCATCGGTTGAATGAGCTTAAAATGCAGTCCAAAAGGTATGCCTACCTATCTGCCAACTGACCACTTAGGTTTTATATCATCACCCTCTCATACTTATAGCTATCATGGCCATATATTCGCAAGGTTCTAAATGGCATTAGGCGGGTGCGCAGCAGAGAGAGTCCGTCCACCGCTTAGGCGTCGCTTATGCGGTCGATACAATTTGAACATGTTTTACTATTTTACCACTATTTTTTTTGCATAATATGCATATTAAGGATGTTTCATGCATAACTAAGTTGTAGAACAAAGATTTAAGTTTTAGTTTGTAAAAGTGAACCATAGGCTCATAATGCATACAAAACTTTTTTGGCCAAAATATCTTGTTAGGTTCCGCCTAGGAGTCCGTCTATGCCGTCTCACATCCGCCTATGCCGTCAACCTCCGTTGGCCGCCTACTCCACCGCCTACCAAAATGCGGTGCGGAGAGAGAGCGCCTACCGCCTAGACGGCCACCATTTAGAACTTTGTGTATTCGGCCCACCAACATAGAGAGTTGACACCAGGTCGACAACTGGTCATAAGACTTTGTCAAATCTTGTATGGAGTTTTCTTATCCTCTATAGTCGACCACATCTGATGAGAGAAGGCTTGAATGATGATGATGATGGCATAAATACATGGTACATGATAGTTGTACTAAATAAGATTTTGTTTCCTAATTTACTACAAGTATTGCTTAGGTTGTAAATTAAAATTCAAGGAAAGCTAGGCTACCCAATGTGCTAGTTCAAAAAAAATAACATCAAGAATGGTGGAAGCAACTCCTTAACTTCTTAGTGGAAGAGGTCAAAATGGTTCTAAGCTTGACAGCATATTTTCGAATAGGATGTCATTAAAGGTGTTGTTCACTCAAAGACAAATGCACAGTTTAACCAAATAATATCAAGAACTACAACAATTTAAGGAACAAATTTTAGGAATTTGGCAAAGGATATGTGAGCAGACACTACTATAGGCCACTCGTGTCATATGATGTGTATATTGTAGTCAATGTCAGCCTCCATTTGGAACTATTTTTACAATGTTGCAAAACATTTTTTTGTTGAACAATGTGACACAAATGGACTAATGCCCTCCCAACGGAGGTTGCACCGCACTTTAGCCAGGTTGGCACCTTGCTTTTGTTGTGGATCTAATAGAAGAATCCAATATACTATGGACAACAAAATAGAGTTCAAATGAATTTGAAGCTTCCCTATTTTGTTGTGAACAAATGTGACCTGGAATAGAGCCAATGAGCCATTGTTCTAAAAGGCGGTCTAGGCGGCACCTAGGTGCTAGGTCCCTGGTGCCCGTACGATGTTCGCCTAGGCGTCCGCCTAAACCCCCCGAGATAGGGATAGCAACGGGGCGGGTAGGGGCCGGGGACCATATTCTCCGTCCCCATCCCCGAGTAGTATTTGAATTCCTATCCCCATCCCCGTTCTCCGTCGGGTTCAATTTTTTACTTCCATCCCCGTCCCCATTAAACAATGCATTTTTCGTCCCCGAAGAGTACTATACCCATACCCGTCGGGTTCAATTTTTTCGTCTCTTGTTCAGTTAACAATTTTTTATGTACATTATAAGCTTAAAAAATTACTTAACCGGGGCGGAGAGTACTATACCCATACCCGTCCCCGAACCCGATCGGAGAATTATCTTAATCCCCATCCCCTCCTCCATCTCTATTTTTAAATTCCCAAACTCGTCCCCATCGGGTAAAAAAATCGGGTCCCAGTCGAATTCGGGGGACATTGCCATCCCTACCCCCCGACATCCGACTATACATGTTTTGGGATTTTGTGGTCTTTTTCTGCAATTTCAGTAGATTTTTTTTATTTATTTCGGGTCCCAGTCGAATTCGGGGGACATTGCCATCCCTACCCCCCGACATCCGACTATGTATGTTTTGGAATTTTGTGGTCTTTTTCTGCAATTTCAGTAGATTTTTTTGATTTATTTATTTATTTTTGAACCGCCTAGATTTAGGCGGCTGCCTAGGCAAGCTAGGCGCTAGGTAACAGGTTCCCGCCACCTTGAATAGAGCAATACGTAACAATCTCGATTTCAAGGACCTATGTTCTTATTTGTATATACATGTGCCTTGCTTTGACCAGGCACGTTGCTCGCTTTTCTGCTTTTTGCCTATGACCAAAGAACCATAGTACCAAGTGCGCTTTTCGCCTGTGGATACTATGCTTCATATTCAAACTGATGTGACCTTGACTACAAGAAGATCCAAAATGGAAATTCATAACAAAATCACAAGAAGGTTTGTTACTAATAATCATAGACATGAATCACATGATTCTAACAGAGAGTATATTTCACTAGTGCTGACAATATATTGGCTTACATTATGCTTATATTTCAAAAGATTAGCTTCTTTGCCTTCAGTTGAACCTAATTAACTGCTTGGCTTCCAGACTTTGAATGGGCCAATGTCCTCAATTATAAACCAGTACTATACCCATACCCGTCCCCGAACCCGATCGGAGAATTATCTTAATCCCCATCTCCGCCTCCATCTCCATTTTTAAATTCCCAAACCCGTCCCCATCGGATAAAAAAATCGGGTCCCCGTCGGATTTGGGGGACATTGCCATCCCTACTCCCCCGACATCCGACTATGCATGTTTTGGGATTTTGTGGTCTTTTTCTGCAATTTCAGTAGATTTTATTTATTTATTTATTTATTTTTGAACCGCCTAGATTTAGGCGGCTGCCTAGGCAGGCTAGGCGCTAGGTGACAGGTTCCCGCCACCTTGAATAGAGCAATACGTAACAATCTCGATTTCAAGGGCCTATGTTCTTATTTGTATATACATGTGCCTTGCTTTGACCAGGCACGTTGCTCGCTTTTCTGCTTTTTGCCTATGACCAAAGAACCATATTACCAAGTGCGCTTTTCGCCTGTGGATACTATGCTTCATATTCAAACTGATGTGACCTTGACTACAAGAAGATCCAAAATGGAAATTCATAACAAAATCACAAGAAGGTTTGTTACTAATAATCATAGACATGATTCTAACAGAGTATATTTCACTAGTGCTGACAATATATTGACTTACATTATGCTTATATTTCAAAAGATTAGCTTCTTTGCCTTCAGTTAAACCTAATTAACTGCTTGGTCTCCAGACTTTGAATGGGCCAATGTCCTCAATTATAAACCAGTGCGTCCACCACAAGCATTAGGCACTATATTTATTTGTAATTGAAACAATTCAGCATTCAGTCTAAGTGTTCAGAACCGTTATCCAAGACATGATAATAACAAATGTGCACTTCTGCGAGTAATCAGCCATTTCTTATGAAATCAAGTGACTAGCTTTATGCCTGCAAATATGAAGATCAAATACCTCCTTAAGCTTATCCTTTTTTGTAAAATGACGCCCATATGACGTGTAGCGCATGCCATGGAGAAAAGGTGCAAGATAAACTTTAAGTTTTCTCTGCAAAGAAAGAACTCATCTCAGTTACATTAAGCCAATTTATAATAAATCAAAACTATTTAGCAGATAGATGTAAACTACTTAAAATCTCAAAGTGACAAAATGGACGTAGGGGCATATCAGCAAATGAAAAAATTAAGCAGATCATCTAAATTTAGCACCAAATTAATACAAAAAGTGCATAATTTGGAATTAGAATGAACAATCACAATCACTTAAAGCCTAGAGCTTAGGAAGCATGGGTAGCTAGCAGGCAGCTCTGAAGCATGGAAGCGTACAAACATTTGATACTCTGTTGATGCATGTTGGATACACCTTATGTGTTCTAATTTTCAAAACCATACTAGGAAGCATAGACACTCCAAATATCAGCAGCACGTTCGTTCGAAACATATCCAACACGGCCCAGACACCAAAATACACTAGCGCATATCCAAATAGAAGTTGTATTCGTGATATCCTGTCCATATAATATGGTTTAGTATTCATGTATGCAAGAGAATCCAAGAGTATCTGACACTTGTATTTTACTTCGTCAAACAGAGAAGAAGGCGTATAGATGCTAGACTAATAAGATCCATAATTTCCTATGGTATTGGATGCATTTCTTTTTCAAATTGTACATTTTTCATCTAACACATGAATCGGGTATGTGATACATACATACATAAGAACATGTAGGTATGTGATACATACATAACAAATTAGGACTATGTTTGTCCAACACAAAATCTTAAAAGAACAGGTGGATAGATACATAAAACACCAACTATCACCATTGTCACCATCTTCATCCATCCAAATCTTTTCCCAGAAGAATAGGATCAGCTCTGGTGCATAAGATCTCCATAAAAGAATTGTAGAAATTGTATCGCAGACTTCCAACCTGTCATCACATCAACTCCTTCTGCTGGTGCCAAATCTTTAGCCATGTTCTATGAGCAAGAGAGCATTTCTTTAAAATCTATAAAGAAGTCGGCAGGTAGGTAAAATCCTTTTTTTTCCATTTATTTTAAGCTCATGCAGCCAAGTAGCACCCTCCAACTTAATTAAAAAAGGAGTCAAAGATAAAGAGGTACAATGATACGATTTTGCAATAGGGAATTGCCTTCATCTCAATTGTGCATTAAGCAAAGAGTACAAAAAATGGCATTTCCAATGTGTTCCAATAAAGAACCATTTGGAGCCAACAAATTAATTATGGTTACAATGGAAGAGTGCTCTAGAGTGCTTTTTGACAGCAAGATACCTTTGAAATTGAAAGAAATTTTTTTATAGGATAGATAACATATGCCCTACGTCATAGATCAAAGTGTTGGACAATTAAAATCCAACAAATCAAATGAGTGTGTAGATCAAATGATATTGCTACAATGGAGAGTGGAAATACATTGAACGATAGGTTAAGAAATTAGTATGTTCCTAGAAAGTTGAGGTGGCGTCAATCAAGGATAAAATGAGAGAAAATCATCTCAAGGTGGTTTGACATCTGCATCGCATACCAATAGATGCTCCAGTTAGAGATGCAATTAAATATTAGTCAACAGAACTACTATAATTAGCGGTAGGCCAAAACAAATGTGGACTGAGGTTATAACAAGTTTTTGCCAATGTTACAGAGGACATGGCCCTTAACAGAGCTGAATGGAAGAAAAGGATTCAAATAACCAAGCCAAATCCATGAAAGACATGGTCCAACCTGTTCAAACTGATTCCAAAGTGTAGAGATTAGGAAGACAAATCAGTCTTATATTGATTGGCATAGCACTCACAGCTATTATGGTCTACAAAATTAAAAAAATTCTCTTTGCCCAAATGAATAAGATCCATACAAAGTGATTTAAAGCTAATTCGACATAAGGATTTGGCTAATAGTTTGCTAAGTTGCACTTAATACCCTGAAATATCACACTTTTGCACTTAAATAGCTTGTGCAATTTTTCTAGACACATCCCTGAACAATAACACTATAAGTTGTTACCCGCCCGCCTTTAGTCTCTCCCCCAATTAACAGTCACATGTAAAGCACTTGACTATATAGGACTTTCTTGCCCCAAAACAATCAGAACACAACGGAAGAGGCGTGTGTGTGTGGGGGTGGTGGGGGGGGGGGGGGGGGGGGGGGGGGGGGGGGGGATGTTACGCAGGCAGTAGGTTACAGCAGTGATCTTATGGGGTTAGTGGTTTGGTGTTACAAATTGCTCCTGTAATGTTTATAGAAGTTTTTATTTGCATGAAGTTGTCATAACAGGCTATCTTAGCATACAACAACATCCACTGTGATATCAGAGAAGATATCTGAAATGTTAGTTTTATGTATATATGCAGCCAACAGGAGGTGCATGGGGGTGGTTGCGGACCGGAGGGCTGGTTTGTAGCAAGAGGGGGTGAGTCGTGGCGGCTAGGATTAGGTTGATGGAGGAAAATGACGGATTCTTTTAGATAGGAGATAAATTGTACTTTCACACTAGCAGCTAGCCCAGCCATGGTACTAACTTGAGAAAGAGTAATATTTCCAGGTATAATATGATATAACATAGTTTAGGTATTCAGCTGACTATTAATTGTACATGATATTTAATAGTTGAACGTATATTGGTGTGAATTAGCCTAAATAGTTTACCTATATCGTTTATGCAAAATATGTATGGTGCAAACTCATAGCCCAAATAGTGGAGAGAGAGAGAGAGAGAGATATTAAAGTCCTGAATATAAGTCAAGGAAGATTACAACATTCTTAAACGGCTGAAGAAATACTTTTTATAGTATCTTCTGAATCACAGTAAAAGATATCACGGAAAGCATCCCTTAGAAGCCAATTTAGATAAGATTTTAGCAACTGTATTAAAAATGATTTTTACTAGGAATAAGATTCTCTTATCAAGAAGTTAATCTAAGATTTATTATACCCTAAATTATCCTAATGTTTGTCCTTTTTACCCAAATCTTTCTTAAGTATAGATTGAAGAAATTACCAGAAACCACAAGTACTAATTAAACAAAGAAATACAAAATTCAGACAGCTGGTCTTTAATATGTTCCGAAAGCCACCCCTCCTATCGGAAATTATTTAAGGGTTCTCGGTGTTGGGAGATTACTGCTATAGCCATGTAGGAATTGGGTTTAGAAGAAAATTTAACATAATGCGGTTATGGCAGGTCATTGTTAAGGAACTCATTGATAAGTCTCACTTCTCATGACAAGTATGTAACTTTCAGTGCAGCACTCGTTTTCTCAACCTTTTAGCATTTTGGAAGTCATTTCTTCAGTGTTGCTACTACATTTAATCCAAAGATCAAGATGAAGAAAATGAAAGATTCAAAAAAAAATTATTAAGATGCCACTGCACCATTTTGTCCCCGCTGTCACTTCATACTTTTACCAACTCAAGAGTTTAGAACTTGAAGAAATTATTGGCAGCTTGAAATGTCCATTTTTTCCATTCAAAAGAATTAGGAGAGGAAAGAATAAAAACAAGACTAGAACTGGAGATATATCTAATATCCTAGTTTCTCATCTCTAGTGTCTTTGATATCATAGTGTACGTTTTCTAATCCACAAGAAGAAAAAACATGAGTTAACATCACATATAATCTATCCATAAGTAAAAAAACAATGAAAGCATTCAACATTCATCATCATAACAATCCAAGCCTTCTCCCATCACCATCAGAATCATAATGGTTATGGAGCACAGAAATCTGCACCAAAAATAATGTATTTGACAGGCTGTCAACCTAATCGTAATCCTCGTATGTTGGTGCCAAATTCCTCACCTATGTTCTTAGAAGGCTAGTGGGTGGGTGAATAACCAAACCTACCTTTTTGCCATGAAGTGTAAAGAGCAAGGAGCAGCCCCCATATCAACCTAGACTAGAAAAGAGTCTAGAAGAGGTAAAGTTGCACATTTCAGGGATTTACTTCCATCTCTATTGCACACTAAAAGGAATGTCCTTCCAATATGAATATCTCAAAAATCAAATATGATTATCTCAAAAATAGAAAATAAGATGATTGTCAAATCAGCATATGTAGCCAATACTGTTTTTGGTATTATTGTGGGTATATTTTAGGATTATTAGGTTATTTGGGTTTTTACTTGATATAATCAAAAACTCATATTTATAGACTGAATCAAGAGTCTCCCTTTCCATGTAAGTATTCTCGAGGAAGAAAAGCTAGTATGTTGGTTATTCCCAAAAAATTAATCATCTCCACCAGTAGGCTTAGTTAGCTTTTGGAATAAATACGTTTCTTAGTATGTTGGTTATTTTGAGAATAACCAACATACTAAGAATTTCTTCCTATCAGAAACTTAATTAAGAGGAAGAAGATCCATCAAACTTAATTAAGAGGAAGAAGTAACAAAGATTCAAAGAAAAATTAAGAAAATTTACATCTGTAAACTCTTCTGCGGAGATCACAAAGGCTGTCATCAAGTCAGAGCATCATTCTTTACAACGATGAGGAGTTTTCTCTCTCTCTCTCTCTCTCTCTCTCTCTCTCTCTCTCTCTCTCTCTCTCTCTCTCTATTAGTTCATAAAGAGAAAAGGTGGAAGTGGCACGTAGCAGTAAGGAAAAGATGAAGGAGACATGACGGAGTAGGAAGGACGAAGGAGGCATGGCAACTACAGATATTGAAGGACGGAAAAGCGAAAGAGTGGAAGATAAGCCTTTCTAAGAAAAAGGGTTTTTGGTTTCAACTTTTCACCAAACCACAAGGAACCATTTGGTCCGGATAAATAAAAATAAACATGGAAGACTCTCATCCAACTCCAAGTACATGATTTAATTATCTTTCTAATCAGGAATATAACTCAAGTGACAAGTTTCTTATGCTCAAAAGGATGGCAAGCTCTAGAAGCCCATATGAGAAAGCTCGGTATACATAGAAAAGTATATTAATTTTCCATGTAATATAGATGTCCAACAAGCTATTTTCCTATTTACCAATTAGCATAGTATAAATAACGGTAGACAAAGTCTTTTTAAAATTAAAACAGGCTTTCCATAAATAGAAATTGATAAACTTAAACTGGACAAACCTATATCCGATTTGGATAGAGTTCGTATCAGAAAGGTCATGTGGATATTTGTGGTTTGGCACTACAGATTCTGAGTAGCTGATAATCTGGTTCATTCAAGGTCAGGGTTACATATTTCGTATAGAGAATTTTGCATGATATATCTATGGATGTCCGTATAAGGCACCAATAATATACCCCATATATATTTGGATCCCCCACAGCATTTTATGCGCTTAAATGTTAAAGGGGAGAGAAACGGAAAATTAGGTAGCTGCTTATTTGGAGCCGACCTGGTGAAGTGATCTACCCAGGTAGAGGGATGGTCGGTCCGAGTAGAGCATGAAATAGAGCGGCCTGAGTGGATGATATAGAAAGGATGCATCAGCCACAGTAATTGAGGATGTGCGTGCATAGAACAAGACCCAAGCCTAGGCCAGGGAGATGTAAAAAGACAGTCTTAGCCCGGGATATGTAACACAATTAACCAGCTGCATATAAATAAATAATATGTGTGTGTATGTCAAAAGATGTAAGGATCATAGATCATCATACAAGCAAAAATTGTACGAGGCTTATTCACAATAAGGCATTAATACTATAATTTATTATGCTTGTTTGTCAATTAATGTGGTGCATCATATTATAAACAAAAGTGCATTAAATCAGAGGGTAGAAAGCTAACTGTTAACAGCTATTGATGTTCATTACAATTCACTGGGTGCACTAATAAGTATGAAATGAGATCGTCTGGTGACTTAACTACCAAGAGCTTTTTGTCATTGAGCCATCTAGGTACAGAAAATAAAGAAAACTTAAGACGACAAATACCGATAGACTGATAAAGGAACAATGCAATTAAATCAAAATTTTATTTCAGCTCTCTACAGAATTTTTAAAAAAAAACTAACACTATCATTGAGAATTATGATAAACAACCTGCATATGCATTCAGTATGCCTCCAGTCCACAAAAAAAAGGAAAAGAACTTAGCTAGAACCAAATGGCTGAGGATGGTGTAGAATGTGTGAACATTACATCACCGAAATTTAAGATAAAACTATGATGAAACAAGAAAATAAACACATACATTCCACTTTTGTAATTGCCTAAGAATGTCAGGCTCACAGACAGCTTTGGCATCCTCCACACTGCCATTAGCGTCTAACTTTTGCAAAGCAGTTTTCAAGGCCTGTAGATGAATACAGAATATCAAGTGTAATAACACACAGAAGAAAAGCATATTCTACATAATATCGAAATTTCAGTTTAAACTTGCCCTTGAAATAGAAGATATACCCCTACGGAGCGCTCAACCTTGCCCAGTGTAATGCTTTTGTCTACATTCCTTGAAGTGTGGGCATGAGTTGATGGCATTGCACGCTTCTTTATAATATCTTCCAATGTCAATGAAGATGATGCCTTCTGTACTAGAGAAGATATTCTGCATTGCACCGTATTATAAATTTTGAGTTATAATTAATGTTCCATACACTTCAGCAAAATTTACAACTCAAGGGCCCACCGAAGAACAATAATTAATATCTTTATTAGAGAATCATAGATGCAGATTTCTGACATAGCACTTTTTCATTTTCAGAATGATAATAAAGAAAAACAAAATATAATGAACAAACTATTTTTAAGTCGAGTTAAAATGTAATTCTTATAATCTAAATATCAAGAACAGTCGAGCAAAACAGTCTCCACATACATATTGGCAGGCATAATACAGTAGCATCAAACTTGTCCAGGACACTCATCCAACAGTTTATAACAAGATGACGGCTAAAGTCAGCATAATTACCATTAAGCTAACTCAAGCAACTAAGGGGTTCCTTTTTAAATACACAGAAGCTGACAAGGAAATGAAAGGCGAGTCATCTTACTTTTTCTCTGTTTCACCATCAATCTTAGGATGAGAACTGATGAATTTTTTCCCAAAAGATGCTTCAGAACCAGCGGGTTTTGAAGCTTTATTGTTCTCTTTTGAAGTTCTCTTATTGTCCATCACACTTGATCCATCAATTTTTCGTTTGTCAGCAAGTGCAGTATCCTTCAAAGGCTTCAACTGCTTCTGAAAATCAAGAACTTGACTCATAACACTTCTACCAGTTCTTACCACTGGTTGACTATCTTCAGAACTAGAAATTCTTTCAGATGACTTTACTGGCTTTCCCCTATCTTGCACCAAGCCAGCAGAAGACTCATATTTCTTCTTCACAAGAACCTTCGGTTTGGTTTTCTGCCCATATAAAACCTTTTTCTTTTCAGGATCTTCAGGTTCTTCAGCGAATATTATATGGTTTCTTATAGGAGTTCCCAAGTCATCATCAATCCTATGCTTCCTGTGCAACAAAAGTTAACAGGGAATCTTAAAAAAAGAGGATCCAAGGGTTATCAAGAAAACCAAAAGTCACTAAAAACCAAGAACTCACAAGCAGTATATCAAGATGCGATTTGGAAGTAGATCATCCCAGGCCCTCTGTATAACTCCTTCTTCTTCGATATCCTCAAAGGCTATTTTCCTGAGAAAAACAGTGCATAGGACAATGTAATAATGATATTAAGTATTTAATTCTCTAACTGCATGAAAGGAAGTTGATTAAAGGCCAGACTGGATTGCAGTTATGTTTCATCCGGGACTCCATTTCGTGCCAAATGCATGACACAAGACAAACGGTTTCCATTCCAGACGAATGTTTTTTCAAACGTGCCATTCATTTTAGGGCTGAAATGGCGCATTTCCGAATTGCTAGCCCAACCAGCATTCAAAAATTGGGCATTTGAGTAAATGGGATGAAACGTAACTACAATCCAAGCTAGCGCAAGTATTTATAACTACCTAGGCAAACACTTCCTATGGTATGCCTTTGGGCAACGTCTACACACTGCAAACTGCAAGTCTCTTTCCTGCTTGTTTTCTACTTGTTTACAAACACAACATTTGTGGACAGGGCATGTAAATGATTGTCCATCAGCAATCTTTTTCCGACATTCTAATGCTTCAGTTTCATTGTTGGGAAACAGTATGTCAGCAGCACATTTCGGATGGTAGAAGTGACCACAAGTGGCACTAGCACATTGGAACACCTACAAGAAGAGAATCAAACAGCATATTCAGAAACAGAAGCCAAATAAGAAATAGGTGAAGCTAAAACCAAACCACCAAAGACTATAAGTATAACAACACAATTTTGCAGTGGTTTAATGGGTCAACATGTGCCGTCTAAGCAAGTGGAGCAACCTTGTGTGCTTCATATATGTTGAATAATATGAATATTAACCCTCAATCCTCCCCAACACTCTCGTGTTTTGGAGCAAGTGGCAAGGAATTTTATATGGTATCAGAGATCTTCTTTGACGCGCATTTTAAGTAAAGTGTATACATATTGTTGTTGCGTGAACCCAGCTTCGGACCAAAAGAAAAACGGGATTCGACCAGCAGGGACGTGTTGTTAACCTCACCAACACTCTAGAAATTTGGTGCAATCGTAGGGAGTAACAAGATGCACCTCAAAAGTAGGCACGAGTACGAGCCTACGTTATGGTCCTAACATCATAGAAAACAAGACGCGAGAGTGAGCCTCGAGCCTCATGTGCACCTAGGCGAAGTTGTGAATAACCCGTGAATAGGGAACCTCAGCGAGTATACACACCAACAATTTGTTAGTACGCGAATACTCAATAAAATTTGCTAATCATTCACCACTTCGCAAATAAAATGGAACTATTCGCCTTTAATTTCAAAAGCCAACCCATAATGCAGGCAACAAGCAGACTCAAGTGTCAAGCTCACGCACTCTATACTAACAAAGGATCTTGCCTCCCTTCTATAACCAATGCTGACCAACTCTTCCCATTTCCAATCACGGACTAAACAGAGCGCCAATTCTTTAACAGAAACCCTCCAACAAAATAAATTATTCATAAAAACTCCCTGTTTTTTGATGTATTAGCAAAGAAACCCTCAATAATAGGGGGAAAATGACTTATGCTCTAAACGATTTTTCTCAACTATGCCTACTAAAGCCCCATTCCTTCCCAGAAAAAAGTAATGCAGTTTTTGGTATAGTGTTAATATAAGAGATAAGTGTAGTGGTACTAGCAAATTTCCTATGGACATGAATTTGACAAACCTCCTTTCCTTCAAATATTTTCCATCAATCTTTGTATGTGAAACATAGTATATTTATTTGCCAAAAACTTTGTTATGCAAACAAATATTGCATGGAAAAAGTTCTATTATTTGGTTCTGGAAATTGCTGAGAAACCCAATTTCGGGGTGGGCTTTTATGAAATGCCCACCCGCTGCATAAGTTTTATGAAATATCCAGAATTAAGTATTTTCACGTTAAATATTCCAAGATTCCCTTTTAGATGCCACCCGCTGGGAAATGCTATTTTTATAATACCGAAACTATCCCTCTGCGCGAATTGGTCATCTATATGTATTTGAATTCAAAAAACTCAGATCTGGATTGCGATTTTCGTCTTCTTCTTCACGGAAAATCTGAATTCCATTGCTCTCATATTCAGCAGAGATTGCAAAAATCGTTCGTAGTTCGGTGTGTTTTTCTTCAGTCGAACTCAGATCATCGCTCGTCATCATCATCACCATCATCATCATCTTCATCGTGGAGACATTTGAAGTTTTTCGACGATTAGGTCAATTGTGGAGAGAAGATCTTTCTTCTTCTTTTCCATAAGAATTATCATCGTTTTGAAAGAAGAACGAAACTCTTTATTCATGAAAAAACTAAATTAACGTTTTAACACTGTAAATGACCATTCTCCGTGTAAACTAACACGGAGAATACCATTCTCCGTTTTATTTAAAACGGAGAATGCCGTTCTCCGTGTTTCTAACACGAAGAATGACCATTCTTCTGCGTTTTAACACTGGAATGACCATTCTCCGTCTTAATTAGGACGGAGAATGACCATTCTCCGTCTTATTTAACACGGAGAATGCCATTCTCCGTTTTATTTAACACGGAGAATGACATTCTCCGTTTTATTTAACACGGAGAATGGTCATTCTCCTGCGTTTTAACACTGGTATGACCATTCTCCGTGATAAATTACACGGAGAATGGCATTCTCCGTGTAAATTAAGACGGAGAATGGTCATTCTCCGTTTAATTTAGCACGGAGAATGGCCATTCTCCGTCTTAATTAGGACGGAGAATGCCATTCTCCATTTTATTTAACACGGAGAATGACATTCTCCATTTTATTTAACACGGAGAATGGCATTCTCCGTGTTTCTAACACGGAGAATGGTCATTCTCCTGCGTTTTAACACTGGAATGACCATTCTTCGTGTAAATTAAGACGGAGAATGACATTCTCCGTGTTACTAACACGGAGAATGGTCATTCTCCGTGTAAATTAAGACGAAGAATGCCATTCTCCGTGTTACTAATACGGAGAATGACCACCCTCATGCGAAAATTAACATTTTTCGTGTTCTAAACGGAGAATGGCCATTCTCCTGCATTTTATGGTCAGCTGAAACTTTGGAGGGCCATAACTTTTGACTGGGAGGTCGAAACGAGGTCCCGTTTGTCGCAAAATGAGCGTATCGTCGAGGAGACTGAAAGTAACAGCTTCACCGTTAGACGGCCTTCCGAAATTTTAGAATCGCAAAAAAATGATGTTTGGACCTCCGTTTTAGCACTTTTGCCGTTCGTCCCGGTCTTTCCGAAATTTTCCGACGAGTTTTTAAAGATTTTTGAGGAGAAAACCTAGATTCGAAAGTGAGCAGCGTATGGAAGAAGATGGAGTATTGAAACGTTTTTTTTAAGATCAGTTTTGTGGGTGTTTCCAATAAATTAAAAGGAAGGGCAAAAGGGTCATTTGGAACCCGCTTTGGATAAGTTTCTCTAATTCTGGGCACGCGATGAAAGTTTTTTTAGCGGTGGGTTTTACATAAAACTTTTTTAGTTTTTGGGCATTTCATAAATCTTCCCTATTTGGTTTTATTCATCAATCATCCTCCCATCAGAATGGGATCGTGGAGCATAAGAAAGCTCCATAAAAGTATTGACAAAGAACTATTATCGATTGCTGACCTGAAGTTATAGTAGGTCCCAAATTCCTGACCAGATAGCTATGAGCATGATAAGGTGATGCCATAAAACTTGGGAGCAATTTAAGCCCCTGAGTTTGAGGGTAGGTAGACCAACATTTTAGCCATGCAGATTGAGATCATACAACAAAAGGAGCACCCTCCATTCTCCTATACTTTAATAGAGTCAATAGACTAGAGGGAGGTAAATTTATAGGAAATTTCATTGTTTTACTGGTAGGAACAAATAAATGTGGTCACTAGTATGAGTGAGTTCTCCATTCCAGTCCTGATGATTATATACATTAAAGAAATTCATAGGACGAAAATAACATAATGAAACCTAACAGGACTGGTCCCTGCCATAAAAGGGTTGCCTACACTGGGTATTATGGCTATTCAAAAGGGTGTATGAAGAAGAATCCAACTTTAATTTTAAAAAAATTGAAGCTGTTTATTCTTTTTCCAATTACTTCACTTCTAATAACTCGATTAAAAATTTAACAGTATTGTCATGTTCGTCTTATATTCATGTTCTATTCTCTAGAAGAACTGCCATATCCATAGCATAGTTTGCAGTATCGGCCGAGATCCGATACGGTCGATATCGATGCGGTTTGGAATGTCCTGACCCGATACCGACCGCTACGTTCTATTCTCTAGAACTGCCATATACATAGCATAGTTTGCAGTATCGGCCGAGATCCGATACGGTCGATATCGATGCGGTTTGGAATGTCCTGATCCGATACCGACCACTACCGATACTTACTGATATCAAAATAGGGGGCTCTCTTTTCCAGTCAATTCGGTAGAGAATTGAATGAAAAAAACCAATCAACAAGGGTGTAAAAGCATAGTACATTTGTAAAAACATGTAAATGATGAAAATTTATTTATTGCAGGTAAACCAATTAGGAAGGGTGACTATTTTTTCATTCAATTCAAAACTACTAAGAAACAACACAAAAAATATTTAAAATTATGACTATGTATAAAATATTTAAAAGTATCCATATATGTATAAAATATTTTTTCTAAATTCTTAAAAATGTGTTAATAATTATTTGTTTTCGGATACCAAAAAATCCGATACTCTGATCCGATATTGTCGATACCGTCGATCATGATACTCATAGGAAGGGTCCGACACTGATTCCGATATTGTGAACCTTGATCTACAGTTGTCCTTGTCCGTATTCGTACAAGTGTGGACATGATCAAATGCTAAATTTACCCAAAACGTTACTGTGGTAAAAAAAAACAGAACAAAGAAATAAGGCCATAATGTTGGTAGGACACAGCTTCAGCTCATACCCATGCTTCACAAGAGGAATAACATGGAGAATAAAATGTATTAGAAGTAATTGCAGGTACTTGGCCTGTCAAGGGTAACGATAAAACGTTAATCCAACTCAAATTCTAACTAAAAAATCGGGTTTGGGCGTTAAAAAAAATGAAAGAACTTCATACTGGGTTCGTGTAGAACTTATGAAACCCAAATATTTTCAGGACGGTTTGGATTTTGATTAAATATGATAAATCCTCTCTTTCTATATGCAACCAGTTAACCAAACCCATTGTTTTAATATAAAAAAACAGGTCTGGATGTTAAAAACGGAACCCAAACAAAATCCGGTACATTTCGTGTACAAATTTTAAAAGCGATAAAATTTTGGGCCAGATTTGGGTTTTACACGAATCCAATTTGAATGTGACCGATTTGCAGCCTAGGTCAAAGGTAAAAGAAGTTCACCACGTGCAGTACTTATTGTGGTTACCCTTCAGTAGCAAACTTGAAAAGGGAGAAAAACAAGAACTAAATAAAACATATACTTGTATCATAGCATAAAAATAATATTTTGAAATGTAAATGAGGAAGAATGATGAACTAGATAATGCTGACGGGCATTCTAATCCATTAGAATGTTGAGATAATCAACTTATTCCCTATCGAGTCAGCTTATAAGATGTTCCAAAAACAGAAGAATAAAGCCACAATGGCAGTTTCAAGTAAAAGAAACCAAACCTCAGCACCAGCCGATTTATCAGAAGATCCCAGTTTCCCACAGGCGAAACATTGATGCCGTTTGAGCTTACAATTCCTGCACAAAAAGTTTTGGATTGCCTGCAAGGAAACAAATATTTGTTTTCAGTGATGTGCTTAAGAGAATAATTCATCAGCTAAGGGAAAACTCAAGAAAATTAACATTGGAACATCCTTGAGAATATACCTCAACTTGAGTCCTAGTGTACCCAAGGGACTTGCAATCTGAATCCTCACCGGCCCTCCTGGTTGCATGGAAGGACCTCAAGCATGTACCCTCACAGCTGCATTGAAAATATAATAATGTAAGAAGAAGCAATTGACAAAGGGCATCCTAGATGCTGCTCACTATTCTTGCCAGAACAAGATGCAGATAAAATACAGGTGATGTTCACCATTCATGCTATTTGAAAACATGGAAGTGATACTTAATTCGTTATATTTAAAACACCATGACAAGACAAGGAGAAAGTGGTGTTAAAAAACTTCGAAAACATTATATTTAAATTTTAGCTTCGTCTAAAAATTGTTTATACTATGATATCCAAACATGAACCTGAAATCACAAACTTGCCTAAACAGGTCTCTACAATTATCCAAATCCCCGCATCGCCCTACCTTAGTTAGATAAGGTCCCCTCTCCCGACAAAGAAGCTGATTAACTTCTAACAACAATGAAGCCTTCATCCAAAACGTTTGGGGTCAGGTACATGATGTAATGTCATGTCCCGCTCAGTTCATCCGGAGGAATCGAAACGCAACGACGTTTGGACTTAGCCATGCAACGGCTTGTTCGAAGTCCCGCTCAATCGAGGCAACTCCTCGCTAAAGTTGGTAGCTTCGATGAACTTGCCTCAACTTGTCCTTCACACTAATAAATGAATGTTTTCAATTGCACTGACTAAGTATGCTAATAAAAGAGACGAACACACATAGCTAAAGAGAATAATCCCGCTTTGAGTCAAATGTATATAGAACATGAAAAATGGTTAACTTGTTGCCTAGATATCACTTCACGATGGCTTTCAAAGTTGGCACTTGGTCCTTCGATCCCATGGCTTGGGTAAAGAAAAGACGACTTGGACAAAATAGGTTACATTTATACTAGCACATAAACTATCGACTTGCGGTCATGGTCTAGATGTTTCTACGGTCGCATTGCTTATCATAGCACGCGCGCCCCACGATTTCAATGAGGACCATACGGTTTATGGCACGAGTTAAGGCACCCAAAGAACACAGTTGTTCAAGTTGAGCACGTGCACGTCCCCACGGTATCAAGGCCCATCATATAGAGTATGACAGTTTACGGGGCACTTCAAGGGAACACGACTTGTTCAAGTTGAACAGGAGGGCTATCAAAATAGTCGTTTCTGGGTGTGAGTCAGAAGGTATGGTAACATGGAAAGTTCACGCGACCGTTTGTCGCCGAGGCGGTCCCTTATTTGGGAGTCTCCGATGAAGTATGGAAAGTATGGTTTATGAGCAAGGAAGAACACTTGTTTGAGTTATATGGTGAGTTAGGTAGGAACCATTGTATGATCATTGGACAACTTGTCGACAAGGTTTCACATCCTCGAACGGCAACCTGGGGCCACAGGACCGATCCGGCCCAGGAGGAAAGCAAGATAGCTGAGCAGGATTGTACCGCTCAGGTGATTCAAAGCTTTCGACGGGGCTCGCACCTGGGACCACAGGACCGATCCGGCCCAGGAGGAAAGCAAGATAGCTGAGCAGGATTGTACCGCTCAGGTGATTCAAAGCTTTCGACGGGGCTCGCTACCCGCGTCGGACGACCTTGTCTACACCAAACTATAAAGTCCAGATATGCCAGGGGGCCGTGATCTTTCATATAGATGAGTTGGTATGCTGAGCGGCAATCTGCATGCACAGTATCGCTCTGAATCACAAGAAGTGTAAGCACGGTACAAATGAGTCAAGAAAGGTGTGCACGTTATGCAACACAATTTCGAAGCCTAAGATTTGGCTATAACAAAAATACGTGCTTCGGCACGAGATGCGACGTCGTGTTTTGAGTTGTTGACATAGAATTTGCATATACTTTAGGATTGAGTCATTTGAGTTGAATAGAAAATGTTGTATGGCAAGGTATGGTTAAGTCGCACAGAATTACGAGACACGATCTTGATGTTGTTGCACGACTGAGTTTATGGCACGACCACTGAGTTGCGAGGCACGACCTCGATGTAGAATCACGAAGGAGTTTCATGGCACGATTGTCTCGTCGCATCACAAAATAGGCCAGGAGTCTATGTCCTAAAACTGATCCTAAGACAAGATTAGAAAGACCACAAAAGAATAAGTTACACTCACTAAAATGAACGTGTTGGTTTTGTATGGGTGGACGAGAGGCTCACTCACCAATACGATTGTGTACTGATACCCTACCAGTCTTCATGTGCAGGTGCAGGTATCAGCACGCTCGGGACGGAGCTCGCTTGGACGCGCTAAGGCATGGAGTTCCTTGGCACTTCTAGGCGTGCGGTCGCGTTGGAGACTTCACATATACGGACATAATGTATGGACTATGGACATTGACTTCTGAAGCATCCGCAAGTGTCAAGCCTTGGACCTTTGTATTGAGAGATGAGAGAGAGAGCTGAGTGATTGTATTCAAAGAGAGTGAGCTTGAGTGATTGTAATCTTGGCTTCGTGCCTTTGTAATCTTAATTTTATTATCAATAAAAAGACTTGATTTGTTCGAATACTTATGTTTTTTGGCTTATTCAATGCTTCTGCTTTGAAATTTCTGTGCGACGACCCCGTCACTTAGCCTGTAATAGGCCATTATGGAAATCGTCTTGCGCGGGTGCAACCTAGGCTCGCGCAGCATCACGTCCTAGCGAGGACGATCGGTTCTGCGGAACCGGGACGTGCCACATGAACCTTTAATAAAGGTTGTAAAAATCGCTAGTTGGTTCGTGGGGACTAGAAATTAATCGGATTAATCGGAAGACTAGTCGGATTAATCGGTTTGATATATATATATATATATATATATATATATATATATATATATATATATATGTCATCAAAGTATTAACTTAAGTACCAAAATATATATACACAACATATGTCCTTGGTATGCACCTTTTTTGAAACTTCTTTTCCTTCTCTTCTTTCTCCTTCTCTGTCAGTTGCTTTTAGGTTGTTGAAAGAACTGAATTTCGGGTCGGATTTTCATCTTTTGTACCCCTTTTTTTTGGAACCAAGACCTAGTCGGCCGAGTAGCCCCGACTAGCCGCCTAGTCGGCTGCCTAGGTCCGATTATTGCTTAAGCCTATTTTTTTGTCGACTAGCCCCATAGTCGAGTCGGCGAAGGCCGACTACCGACTAGTCGGGGACTAGTCGAATTTTTACATCAGTGCTTTAATTGCATTGTCCCTTATCCTTTCTAAACCTCTACATCATAATAAATTCTAAAACTCCACATCATAATAAATTCTAAACCTCTACATCATAATGAATGATTGATCCTAATTATTGAAAAATATTGTTCTCAAGTATCTCTTGGCGTCAATATGAACGACAATTCAATTAGTCTTGAACTCTTGCTGAAGTACATTTTATATTTTATTTTTGTTCTACAAATTCTAAATCATGTATATCACAAAGTACTCCCACATTGGAAGAATACAATATACATGTAAAATCGATATCATGCATGTGACCTACACAACAAAGACACGCTAAAATTGGTGTCATATATAGGTCGTAGTGTCTATAGGACATGTTGTATCCATGTCTCTATGTGCAACATAGCTCCCCACCATAACACAATATCATCCTATGTTGTTAATCTCCTAGAATACATGGTAGGTATCGTAAGATATAAAACAAAAGGCTTTCGATATGAATCGTATAGGTATACCAGGTGGGACAAAAAATGTATGATACGTTTTCATATCGCCCGATACGATACGTCCAATACCATACAACGATACGATACGTCCAATACCATACAACGATACATTTTTGTTTTTTGTTTTAAACTTTTTATCTTATTTTATTTTTTGTCCACTTATTGAGCTTATCCTTTGATTTTAGATTTTACTACTAGTTGAATTATGGACCTTATGGTGTTGAATAGATAAATTTATCTATGTTAGGAACTTATGATGGTTATCTAGGTTATCTAGGATTGTATAATGATGGTCATTTATATGCTTAGTGATACTCTATGTTGTGAGCATAGATTCGGATACGACATGACATATTTCAGACACGACGACACGGATTTGGCACCTATTTTGGTTTGTCCTATTGTATTTTGAAGTGTCCATTGCATGTCCGATACGTGTGTCAACACGACACGAATACGGAATAAAATTTGGTGTCAGGGCCTTTTAGGGGATACTCTTTATATTGTCGTCTCGTGTGTTCAACTTTATCCATATAAATTATATTAATTTGCTAATATATTTAATGTATCTTATAGTACATGATACAATAATCAAGCATACCGATGACAACCTAGACAACATCAGCTACAACACATTTCACATATCCAACATTAAAAGGTATCTCCAAGTCCGTTTGTAAAGGATGATACAATTCTATCTAGTTAGAGCTGGTCCAAAATGATGGAATCCAAGTCGATAACACCAAGTGTAATGTCTCGCTCCCAGCGGTGGCATAACTATTTTCAGATAAGTGGACATGACTTCACTTTTTGATTCTTTCACAATTAGTAATAAACCATAAAGAATGGATATATGATTTGCTGCTAAGAATAGAATTGTGATCACTAGAATGATAATTACATGAAATCTGTATGCCCTTAATAAGAGAATGGTATTGATTAAGTTATAAACTATGAATACAATTGAAAGAACTATTGTTTTACTTGTTAAAGAAAGAAAGAAAGAATGATTGCATGTTCCTTTATTGTAAGATGTTAAAAGAGAAAATTTGCATATTTGTGTTATAGACTGTGAATACAATTGAAAGAACTGTTTTTATGCTTGTTAAAGAAAGAATGAATGATTGCATGTTCCTTATCGTAAGTTGTTAAAAGAGAATAATTGGATGCTTGTGTTATCTACTGTGAATACAATTGAAAGAACTTTTGCTATACTTATTAACGAAAGAAAGAATGATTTCATAGACAGTATCATATGTTGTTAAAAGAAAAGAATTGTATGCTTAAGTTATAGATCGTTTATAGAATTGACAAAGTTCTAAACGGCGGTAGACGGGTACACAATGGAGGAGGCCCGCCTACCTCCTAGGCCACCTAGGGGCTCGATACATTTTAAAAAAAATTTACTATTTTATCATTGTTCCTTTTACATAATATGCATATTTTAAGGGTGTTTTATGCATAACTAAATTGTAGAAAGATTTGTGAAATTTCATTATTGTAAAAGTGAATCATAGATCCATAATGCTTGCAAAATTGTTTTGCCAAAACATCTAGTCAAGTATTGCTCCGCATAGATGCCCGCCTACTGTAGTGTCCCGCTCCCGTTGGGATGAAGCACTATGTAATAGGCTCGTGGCAAGTCAGACATGGTCGGGAACATAGATGGCTAGTCTGACTCAGCAACGAGTTTGGTATACGAAAATCTTTGGACATCAATAAAATCGATTTAGACAAATGATATGAGAATTCTAACTAATGGATCGGCTTCTGTTGGAATAAGTCCTAGATGCAACGAATTGTGTCTTGGCGAATGAGCTCTAAATAAGAGTCCATTCGACGAGACCGGTCTGTTGTTGGTTTTGTTGATTATCTGGATGTTTTGCTGCTTGGTGTTGATGAGTGTGCTTTCGCGTTAATTTCTGAATGCGCCTTTAGGAATTTCGAAAGGGAAGGATTGAATAAGGAATTCTACTATGATGTTCGTGCCATTGCAGGAGTTCGTGTAATTGACGCTTGACCGTTGCAAAACGATCTCCTACTCTCGACGCATTTATTTTAGGTGGTTGGTTCGGCCCCTTCTTTTCTACTCCTTTCCGTCAACAAATCTCCAAGTTCAACGTTTAAATCGATGATGCTGGTTGAATATATATATTGTGCCACTGAGATAAATAACATGGGATAACTGTAACATATCTCGAATAAATAGGCCTGGAGACATTAACTTAGCGCCTCGCTTCGAGGCGAGAAGTTTGGCTCAAAACCAAGAAAACTGTTGAAAGGAAGGACATTGAAACATCGATTGGTAGCGCGGCGCCTCGGGGTATTTGGTGCCCACGGATAGCCAAATCAGAACATACGGTTTTGAGGCAAGAAATGAACTGTTGCGCGAGTGATGGGTTATATAGCTTAATTCTGTTTATGTCATGCATTTGCTGCATCGATAAAAATGTTCACGCATTCGCAGGGTCATGGACAACTTGTGCACAGGGTTAGCTTTCCTCGAAACAGTATCAGGGGCGCTGGAACCGAATCGGCCTACGAGAAAATTATGAAATCGTGCTTCGACGCAAGACATTGCAAGACCTCCAGTCGGACTTGCAACTCGGGCTGATAGGACGCGTCGCAATGCTACGTAATTGTCCTTCATGGTGTCGATATCACCAATGACCGTACATAAGATAGATTGCATCCTCACATATTGTCTTGTGCAGGTGGTAAGTATTATATCTATTTTATGCAGGAAATGAGCACGGTTGTGGTAAAATAAATTAAAAATGGTTATGTTGTTTACTGCTTTAAAACTATGCCTTCGATATGAACTGCAACTCATTTAGTTCTAAACAGAAAGATCACTTCGAATGCTTGAAATCCTTAATAAGCATTGTCGGTTTATACGAGTGGGTTCGTTCCGCTCACTAGCAAGTGTGTTAACCCCCAACTCCCCAGGTGACGAACGCGTTGCAGGAGCACGAGACTAAGCTGAAGCTGAAGAACGAAAGGCGGCTCGAAGCTCTCCTATTTTGAAGTATTTTGAAGCCCATTTCAAATCGAAGGCTTTTTGTTCAAATGTATAAAGGGACATGAATGTATGAAATGGCAAGGATTATTTCATGGCAGCTTGTTGAAAGTTTTTTTTTTGTTTCAAAGAATGTAGCCGTAACAGCATATGTAATGTAAGAATGATTTTGCACATACTTTGCAAGATTTATCAATGAAAAGCTCATTTTCTTCCTATACTGCATCTTCAACTCTCTACACTATTAAGTTTCAACTTGTTGTCGCAAAAGAATTAGATAATGCACATACATGTCTTGTACAAGTCCAAATTAGGCTTATACGACATCACGTTCCAGCGAGGACGATCGATTTGCCTTGAATCGATGCGAGGACGAACGATTCGGCTAATCGGGACGTGACACCTATACCGTCTCACCTCCGTCTATGTCGCCAAACCACTGTTGGCTGCCTACTCCACCGCAAAACGACAAAAGCAGTACAGAAAGCGGCCGCCTAGCACCCAGGCGCCGCCTCGACGGCCATTTAGAACACTGAGAGTTGAAATAATTGTATTTTGTTGCATAGAAAAATGGAAATTGGATAATTGAAATGTACGTTTTATATAGAGAGATGAATAAGAAACAGAATTGTTAAATGAAATTGTGCTGAGATAATATATTTGTGTAAAAGAAAGGAAGAACATGACATGACGTCAGAATAAAAGAAAGGAAGAGTTGAGCTACCGCTCTATGATATGAAAGAAAGAAAGAAATGTTTATTTAGCATTTAGTTATTGTATCGTATTATTTTATTTAATAAAAGTTGCATATCATGCATTAGTCTTTGACAACTTGTGCACAAAGTTTAGTCTCTCGAACGATTGTTGGGACATCGGAATCGTATTCGCTTGGAGAGATGGGACACCATGAGGCTTGTACGTCCTCACGATCAGGGGTGTGTCATATCTATGAGAGAGATGGGCTTATACGTCCCAACTTCTAATTATAGAGACATAGTTGGACAATCATATAGTTAGGTCGCATGCTAATGAAATTTATTTTGCAAGCCTAACAGTTAATGCAAGGACGAATTTCTGATACCTATAAATATGAGTTCTAATGTTAGTTTGCAAGAATATAATTCGTCTTTTTATCGTTTAACTATGGATAAGTTATGAATGTTTTCTAACACCGAAATGTTGTTATCATGTTAATAAGAACGAATTTGGTTCAAGTGTAATGCTGACATCATATCCCTAAGAATGAATATGGTTTAAGAATAATGTTGTGCTCAGTAAAAGTAGAAAGGAATGGATATTGTTCATGAAATCTCTAATGCTTGAATAAATGAAAGAAGAAAGTATGTTTTTATTAAGTATCGAAATGAAGTATGGCTTTTGATTAAGTATTGATATGAAATGGAAGTATGTAAAAGATAGAAAGACCACCTTATTAAAAGTAATGTTTTCTCACAGGACTATTTAGTGTATGCTTTCAGATAAGTGTAGTTTTGTCGATCACTAATGCATTCCCCAAAGTACTTACCGACCTCCACCTCCACCTCCACAAGTGCTGGATTTTTGTTGGACTTTCTGAGGCGATAGAAGACGCTCACCCTTTGGAAATTGGAGATCTGAAGGCGCATTGTTGTTTTTGTATAAAAGAATATAATACATGGTAGTCAAAGGCGCGCCTCACAGAAAGGCACAACAGTTGCGCCTCACACCTCAATAGGCGAGACGCTTTTATTCGGACGCGCCTAAGGTACGCCTTTCAGCAAGGCGCGACCAAAAAAGGCACACCTTATGATTTTTTTTGTTCTGATATATATATATATATATATATATATATATATATATATATATATATATATATAATTTGAGGCATGCAGATGGCCCTTACCCCATACAAGTGGGAGAGAGGTAGCCATTTTCACGGTTACCAAGTTGGTTACAATTGAACTGAAAAAACTAAAACTTACTAAAAGCGTGCTAGGAAGAATACACTCTTGTTAGTTTTGTTGACTGTTATTGCTAGTGATGCTCTGCTAGTTCACTTGGTTATGGTTTAGCATATATTGGTTTTATTTTTTTATTTTTTATGTATATTTTTATTATTTATTATTTTTGTGCCATGCTTCGCTTGGGCACGCATCTTAAATGCGCCTTGCGCCTCGGACGATATAGACCTTTTGTGTCTCGAGTACGCCTTGCGCCTTTGACTACCTTGATATAATGTGTGGAACGAAGTCGTTGTACTTCTTTTCAGTTAAAAAAGATGTAAACCAAGTTTGACATTTTGAGTTGGCCAGTAAGATCTTTTTGTAATTCCGTTGCAAGTATCAATAAAAGAAGTTATTTTGAATTATTCATTGTTGTTATTTGGTTTTCTGCATTAAAGTTCCGTTGCTTCACTCTCAAAATCATTCTATTTTGTTGATGTGCAAGTTTGTGTGTTGTACAAGTACAAATTAGGCTTGTATGACATCACGTCTAGTGGCGACTTTTTGGTCCTCCAGGATCGGGGTGTGTGACACTAAGAAGCCCAATATTTCAACATTATGTAAGGGTCCAGGTCAGACCAATTCATAATGGAAACTGGATCCTAGTAAAATCTGGACACATCAGCATAATTTTATTACCAAAAGCTCACTTTCTAACACAGACATCAAAGAAACTCAGCTCCACAAAAGTCGATCTGCTGAAAAACACCCTAAAAGGTCATGACTTCTAAAGTAAACTCAAGAGACAACACACTAATTTTGTAAGTAAGGAACAAACAACATAGTACAAGTACAACATGGAAAAAAACAATATTTCTACCCAAAGATAGGTTCAAAAAATGGTTGAGAATATTAATGAGCTGAATAACATACCACAAAAGTTCACCTCCATTATCACAAATGGCACAAACATAATCAAACAAATCTGTTTCTTCCTCAGACTCATTTCCATCATCATCCACATCATCATCAACAATAAATGGCTTCTTTGAATCAGAATCATTTTCAAGATCCTGGTAAAAAACATTCCAAGTGTTCAAATGGCATCCAACTCTATATCTGAACTATGATAACGGGCAACAGCTTCATGTGAAACATAAAAGAACTTGCAGGCTTGAACTTAAGTATCAGAAATCAGCTCTAACCTCACTAGAAGTTTTCTTTGTGGGCTTGTCCGATAGAAACGTCATTAACAACTGCTCAAGCAAAAATCCATCAGATATACAACTATGTGACCAGAAGACAGGAATATCAATAAAAGAAAGTAAATTACAACAAATAAAATATTAAGGTGTCAAGAAAACTACAACTTCAAGTCAAATAGTCCAAGTAGCATCTTATAATCAACTAAGAGTAAGAAGTATTATATTTGTTTACAAAATAAGACTAAAATGGCTATCCATTATAAATTGCTTAGATACTATGATATGACTAGAAAATCTGGTAGTGACATGTAGGTTCGCTAGAGAGAGATTAACATAAATTTAATGTGACGTAATTAGTCATTACAATTCAAGATAAAGGTTACTTTTAATATTTAAATGACTTGTCAAATCATGTTCAAGAGTGTGTGTATATAACCACTAAACAATAGTTGTTGTGTATTCAGTATTATATATGAAATTTATGAATGCTAGACTTCTTGAACAAATGAATGAGTAAGCATTGACACTCTGATCCATCGGGGACTTAAAATTATGGAAGAGCATAAACTATAAAGCTTATTCAAATTAGTCACGTTCATGTGCGTTGCACGTGTTCTTTATGCAAGTAATTTCCGTCAAGTCTCTTGTTTTTTAGACAATATGATCAGTACTAAATAAAAAATATAAATTCCTCTGATATTATTGAAAAATTAGATAGCAATTTAAATTATATTAAAAAAAGTTTAAATATGATTTGAATATATTTTAATAAGGATTTGTTATAGATGTGTTTTTACGACTTTGGATATATGTTTAGTTAGATAACATCAAAATAGTTTAGATACAATTCGAGTATATTTTAATTAGGATTGTTATAGATATGTTTTTACTTTTTAGGACTTTGGATATATGTTTAATTAGATAATACCACGTAGTTAGATAATACCAGGATTTGAGGATTTCATACACGTTTGTTAAGGTCTAAAAATTAATTAGAATTTTCTTTCTTTCTTAATTATGCAATGATATACAAACATACGGCTTATACAGCTCTTTTGAGCCGTTTTCAAGCCTCAATATGATAGTATTCAAATAACATTACATATCCATACATATTTACATATATTAAAAAAAAATCCAAATCGTATAAAGCAGGACATATACACTTACCTATTGGAAGCTCCCAAAAGACGCCTTACTATGTAGCCTAGATTTGAGAACATTATGGACATGTTTGATAACCAAAAGTGGGAGGACAATGTGCTCTTATGCCTAGTTATTGGCTGACTTCATCAACTTAAAGCATTTGGTTCGTCCCAGAAATGCACCAAAATACTTTTCCATGATGATATTAATGTTACATTTGTTCCCCTTGTCCCCTAAGAACTAGGATTTCCACATCTAGGTTTTCTCTACGAAGGGAGTTGAGAAGTGCTCCAAGTGTTCCTAAATTATTCTTTATTGAGGTTATCTCTTTGTCCAGATCCTCTTACACTTTTGTTGGTTTCCACTTCTTCTATGGTACCACTTCCACCCTTCAACCAAATAAAAACCATACTATAAATAGTACTTCTCACGAGACAAAAAAACACCCAACCACGCCAAGAAGTGCAGACACGTTTGTCACTTTCATTTCTAGTTACCACCTCTCTCACTTCTGACTAAGTTTCAGGTTTTCAGCTTTCAACCATAATCTGAATAATTTTCCCAGTTTTATTATCTACAGGAATTAGGATACTGCAACGCGAATGTTACCCACAATGGACCACAATACATAAAAAGAGACATTACTCAGACAATTTCCTAAAGGTAGCTACGAAACTGGCTTCGGAATGCATGAAGGCATAGTGGCAATTTACTCCAAAGTCCAAACATAAAACACAAATTGGTACAAATCTAATGTTTTCCTATGAAAGTTAATACTTCAGTAAAACCAACTCTGAGGGTCTGTTTGGTATGAAAGAGGTACTAGAGGTGGCAAGTTTTGGAAATCTTGGCCAACTTCCTCCACCTTCTTCGTTTGGTTGAGCGAACTTGGGGAAATTTGGATGATAATCATGACTTTCCAAATCATATATCCCTATTTTCCCTCATCCCACATCCACTTTTGAAGAGAGTATATCGGTTGGAACTTCTTCTTTTTATAAATAAAAATAAATTCTTAGCTAATTAAGAACATTCATAGATAAACAATCATTGTTTATATCACTAATTAGTAATTAAGATAATAATAACAAAGTGATTACTAATACTTAATTATTAATAAGTAATTAAAATAATTAACTAATCTTCAAAAACTAACAATAAATAGTGTTGAATAACTAGTAGTACTTAATTATCATAAATAAGTAATAAAGATAAATTAATATGAAATTAGTAATTTAAATTAATATTAAGTAATTAGTATTCGTAATATATAAACAATTAAGATAATTAAGCTAGTTAATTACTAAAAGTAAGTAGTTAAGATGATCAATGAATATTATGCACTCAACAATGTTGAAGTATTGCTATTCCATGATTATGTTAGAATATTAAGCATAATTGAATCAACTTGGATATTTCTCCAGTATCTATTTACCGCCTCTCACTCTATCACTTCCGACTAAGTTCCAACTTCCAACCATAATATTTTAAAAGAAATAGGTCCTACACTGTGAATGTTACACACAATGGACCACAAGGCATAAAAGAGAAATTACTTTTAGACAAATTCCTAAAAGTAGTCATGAAACTTGCTTTGGAATGGCATGAAGGGAAAATTGCAATATACTCCGAACATAAAACACGAATAGGTACAAAACTGAAGTTTTTTTCCATGAAAGTCAATACTTCAGCAAAATCAACTATGAGGGTCCGCTTGGTATGAAACAGGTACGAGGGAAGTGGCGAGTTTTGGAGATCTTGGCCAACTTCCTCCACCTCCTTCGTTTGGTTGGGAGGGAACTTGGGAAATTTGGATGAGAATCATGACTTTTCAAGTCATGTCCCACTATTTTCCTTCATCAGCATACCACTTGGAACTTCTTCTGTTTTTATAAAATAAAAATAATACTTAGCTAATTAAGAATATTCATAGACAAACAATTAATGTTTATATCAGTAAATAGTAATTAAGATATAATTAACATTAATTGACTAATACTTAATTATTAATAAGTAATTAAAATAGTTAACTGATATTCATAAACAAACAATAAAGTGTTGAATAATTAATTAGTACTTGATCATAAATAAGTAATAAAGATAAAATTAATGTTAACTAATTAGTAATTTTAATTAAAATTAAGTAATTAGACATTTTAATTAATATTAAGTAATGAGACATTTTAACTACTAAGTAATAGAAATTTTAATTAAATTAATTAATTAGTATTTTTAATATTAATTAATTCGTATTCGTAATATTAAGTAATTCGTATTCGTAATACTAAGTAATAACCTCTTTAGTAATGCCCATTTTTTATTCACCCCATCAAAAAGCATGGATAAAGAAGTACTACAATGATGTTTTCTTAGTCAATATCCCACGTCTGTAGAAACCTTTACCAAGAATTCAAGAAATAAAGAATCACATGAATTCATAAGATTTCTTACCAAAATGAAATTTACAAGATTAACACATGGGCATATCGAAACAAACTAAATCAGAAAAGTCCAACACTTAAATACCATGTATTCACTACATAGATAATATCATTTGTCTTGTTCTCAATATTTTTACCAAGTTTAAGTTGAAGACAGAATATATTCACTAGGTCACTCTAGCCGAAACTAAAAAGAAATGAAGCTGCAAAAGAGGATCACAATACACACAATATCTATCACATTTGGGATATATATACAAGGGAAAATAATTGAAATGGTATAAAAAAAAACTAATATTTTGTTAAAACCTGCGATTTTGATAAAGCGTCATCCTTCTCAACAAACTTCTGAATTAGTGGATAATGACCAATAAGGTCATTTACAGAAGGTCTATCCTCTAAAGAACTGCAGGAAATACAGTATTAGAAATTAAGCAAAGTACAATAGCATCTTATTGATACAGACAAAGAAACAGTCAACTGCAGGTCACCTGAAAACTTTGCGTAAATGACCCCAGAGGTTCTTCTCTGACGATTCTGGCTTTCTCCTCAAAAAGTGTAACAGTTGTATTGTAATCAATATCTTCCTGATACATACCTCATAGCTCTTCCTTGGTTTCAGAAGCTTAATCCATTTGCTATCCCTTGAAAGCACATATACCTCAGGCTGGTCATCTTTGAGCTCCACTTTCCATCCAGTGACCTGTTTATACACTTTCTGAAGGCCACCATCGCCATTTCCGTGCAAGAATACTTGCTCCTCTGAAGCAGCTGGCTTCTCGGCCTCATCAAACAGGACAGGCAAAACAGAGAATGAAATGGGTTCATCTTCTTTTCCTTCTAGAAAGTAATAATTAGTGACGGACTGCAGAACCGTGTCATCCTCATCGTCCGAAGAAGCCATGATACACACTCAACAGTCTGAAACAAGAATATTCAAGGCTATAAAAACAAAGGACTCGGGCTCATCCACAGACCAACTTGGCATCATGAAGATAAAGCATGAGTTAGGAAGAATTATACAAGGCTGCATTAGGATGTTTGTTAGAGCAACATTTTCTTACTTTCGCGCTCCTCTTCAATAAGAAAACCTGCAATTTCAGTATGTAGGTAGCTAGTCTCTATTGTATTTTGCTCTTAGTTTTAGTCCCACTTTCAAAAGGCATAAAGAGGGGTGTTCCCTTCCCTATAAATATGTAATACCCACTTCTAGTTGAGTCCATTGAGTTGAGCAACTTCTAAACATGGTATCAAGAACATGGTTCTTTCATTGGAGCTAGCTTTTCTACTTGCCCAAATTTTTAAACCCTAGCCACCACCATCACTTTTCCACCCAAAACTCTAATGTCCCCGAATTTAGAAACCCTAACCACCAGTTCACATCGTCTATTTCCCACCCATACACAAATTTCTCCACTAAACCCCTAATTTTCTAAAATCCGTCCACCACATTCCAAAACCCTAGCATCACAAACCCTAATCTTCCCATCCTAGTCCCCGCCCTAGCATCACAAACCTTAATCTTACCATCCAGCCGCCGCCTAGCCCAGCACCCTCACATACAACCAGCCACTCGAGAGCCCGATCTCTACATCAACAACCTTCCCGAGGCTCACCCTCTCAACCCATCGACGACGACCTTCTTGCGACCCTCCAGAACCATCGTCAGTTCACCAGACATCAATGACCCGTCGACGACCCTCGTGCTTCCTTCTAGCACCCTCAAGGGCTCTCGCTCTCAATAAGCTTCTTCCTCCGAGATCTAGCCTCGGGGCACTTGCTTCGGCCACTTTCTTCCCTCCACAACGATTTTTGAATGTCGGAGATGATTGCAACCCTCTCTAGAGCCTCTAGTTAGGGTTTCACTTTGTTTCGATATTGTTGCTTAGACTTGTCTTGTCTTGGTGCGGATTGCTATGGTGTTGGTGATTTAGTACTGGTACCCTAGTGATTTGGGGATGTGCGACTTATGGCGACTCCTCCCGACTTCTTCGATTTCTTCCACTTCTACATCAAGGCCCTCCTCTTCTATCGTGTCATCCTTCTATGAGCACAAGGGTGACCTTCGTCTTGCAATTATTACACTCAGCGGCAATACTAATTATCTTATGTAGGCTCATTATATTTGCCATTCACTTTGGAGTCGGGGACTCTAGCACCACTTGACTATGGATCCTCCGACTTATTCTTCTAAGGAGGCCTAGCTACGTGATGGTGATTGTGCCCAGTCTTAGATGTTAAATGCTATGGAGTCTCAATGTTATCTTAATGTTCTTTATCTATTTACTATGAAGGAGATGTAGGAAGAGCACACGTCTCTATATTCTACACAGGATAGTCTTGAACATCCATATCATGGTAGTCAAAGACACAATGCCCATTCGATGTGTAAAGAGTCCATATTGTCCGAGGCGCAAGGCACATTTAAGGTGCGCGTCCATGCAAAGCGACGCACAAAATAAAAAATAATAATAATATACATTAATAGATAAATAAATTAGTAATGTAAGAAATAAAATCAAATAACATAATAAAACCAACAAAAATGTGATATAACCAAGTGAACTAGCATAGTAGCAGTCAACAGAAGTAATAAAAATTATGTTCTCCAATAAGAAGCAACTAAATGAAATAAACACAAATTTAAAATAAAAGCAGAACCAATAGAACAATCATGCATCTTCATCAAACTTCATGAAATCATCGTCACAACCAATCCTATCAGTATCATTTTCTGACAAGTGAACCCACAGAGCCAAAATAAAGAGAAAATACAAAAGACGCATCTTTACTTGATGGTGCCTTGCTGTTCGGCGCACCTGGAGAAAGACGTCTCGCCTAGTGAGGTGTGAGGTGCAGCTAGTGCGCCTTGCTGCAAGGCAAGGCCTTGAACGTGTCTTAGACTACATTGGTCTAAATAATATATTACGAGAATTCAATTCTACAGTCCCGTAGGTTGTGACATAATTTATTTTGTGGCTTGGTATCGGGCATGACCTTACTTGAGGCGTTAATTTTCAACCTTTTGATCCGGATATATATGTCCAGTGACCCCAGTAAGAGGCCTTACTTGGAGCGATGATTTTAGCTCGTGTTCCATCATATCTCGATAACATTCGCTCCAACATTCTATCTTCAAGCAGCAATCCCTCCCTCTACAATGTATTCTCATCGGTGGGACGAGTTTTTCTCCTATGGAGCATATGGTTTATACCACGACAGCATACTCTTGGATCTCGCCCTCTTGTTTATGGTCATGGAAGTGCTCATAGTACTACCGGATTTCGTAAAGGGAGGACCGAAAGAGGTGTAGCCATGGTCGGGGTACTCTTCGAGTTCATTCTTATAGTGGACGCAAGGTAGTCAAAGGCGCAAGACGCACTTGAGGCGCAAAGGGTCCATATCGCCTGAGGAGCAAGGCGCACTTAAAAGACGTGCCCGGAAGAAGCAAGACGCAAAAATAATAAATAATATAAATATAAATACATAAATAAATTAGTAATATAAAAAATCAAATCAAATATCATACTAAAACCAACATAACATATTAAAACATAACCAAGTGAACTAGCAGAGCAATAATAGTAGTAGTAGTCAACAGAATTAACAAGAGTATGTATTCTCCCTACCACGTTTTTAGTAAATTTTAGTTTTTTTTAGTTCAACTGCAACCAACTTTGGTAACCATGTAAAGTCATCTCCCTTCCACTTGTATGTGGAAAGGGTTATTTTTATGCCTCCAAGTTTTTCGTGTAAATATAAAAAAAACATAAGGCGCGCTTTATCTTAGTTGTGTCGCGCTGAAAGGCGCACCTTAGGCACGCCTTGCGTACGCCCAGAGAATAGTGAGGTGCGAGGTGTAGCTGTTGCGCCTTTCTGCGAGGCGTGCCTTTCACTACCATGAGTGGACATCCTAACCATGTCGAAACCATATGCTAGAAGAAGCACGACTACCCCGGGAGCAGTCTTCCACGTCGCAAACCTCTACTTCACGTTCACTGTATGTGCCTATTGTGGTTGTTCATGCTACTTACTCTTCTTTCACCTATTGCTCGCTCTACATTAGATGAGATGCAGAGCTTACGAGACGAGTTATAGAGTAACATGGTATTGTCTATGTCCTTTGGCCATCTCTGTTCTGCTTTGAGCACATGTATATTATTCATTATTCATAGTTCTTCTTGGATTGTTGACTCCAGTACTACCAATTATGTTACTCCCCGGTACAAATGATACATTCCCTAAAGTTCATTACGGTAGCCTATGGAGGCACTATCCCAATTCACGAATATGGAATAGTGCCTCTTATTCCCACTCTTAATCAGTATTTTTTGGTTAATGTTCATGAATTGCATTTTAATCTTGTCTCTATTAGTCGTCTTACTCGTGATTATAACTGCGCCATAACATTTTTTCCTTTGTGATTCAGTATCTCCATACGTAGAACCTTATTAGTAGGGGGCAGGAAGCCAATGGTTTATATCTTCTTAGCATCCCACCACCAATTCTGATGAGAGCTTGTTCTGTTGATTGGCGTCGACATTTAGGCCATCCTCCACTACCATCTTAAGAGAGATGCTACCAAAATTTCTTTTTCCCGAGTATTCTTGTGACACATGCATTTTCAGGAAACAACATTGCTCTACTTCTCATCCTTCTTTTTCTATAAGCTATGCTCCTTTTTCTTTAATGCACAGATAGTTTGAGGCTTATAAAATTGTTAGTTTATTTGGTTTTCAATATTTTGATACCTTTATGATGATCATTCTCGCATGAGTTAATTGTATTTACTTCGGGATCGATCTAAAATCTTACACATTTTTCGTTCCTTTGAGGTTGAGACTAGAAAACAGTTTTCCACCATTACTAAAATCATTGAGACTGATAATACTTATTAATATATGAGTGTCGATTTTCAAGATACATGTGCATCGCATGTTACAAATTTATAATTCATTAAACTTCCTGACAAAATTGGTATAGCAGAACGTAAAAAATGTCTTCTCAAGGTTGCAAGTTCTCTAGTATTCCAGATGCATGTTTCGAAAGCTTATTCGAACTTTGTTGTTACCATTGTTTGTTACCCCAACGTAGTCAAAGGTGCAAGGTGCACTCGAGGCGCAAAGGGTCCATATCATCCGAGGTGCAAGGCGCACTTAAGACGCGCACCCGAATGAAGCTAGATGGAAAAATAAAAATATACATAAATAAATAAATAAATTAGTAATGTAAGAAATAAAATCAAATAACATATTAAAACCAACAAAAATATGTTAAAACATAACCAAATGAACTACCAAAGCAACACTAGCAATCAACAACTAACAAGAATTTGTATTTTTCTATCACGTTTTTAGTAAATTTTAGTTTTTCTAGTTCAAATGTAGCCAACTTTGACAACCGCGGAAAAGGCTACCTCCCTCTTACTTGTATGTGACAAGGATGTCTTCCTGCTTCAAAAGTTTTTGAAAAAAAAAATACACACAAGGCGCACATTTCCTTGGTTACGCCTTGCTAAAAGGAACGTCTTAGGTGCGCCCGGAGATATGTGCCTCGCCTAATAAGGTGTGAAGTGCAGTTGTTGTACCTTGTTGCGAGGCACGTCTTAGGCGCGTCCGAGACGCGCCTTAGACTACCATGCCTCATTAATTGTATGCTCTCCCTTGTTCTCAACCATCAATCTCCATACATTATTCTCTTTCCTTGCTTGAAACCTTTTTCGATGATTCCTCGAGTTTTTTTGTATATTTGCTTTGGTTCACCGTTTGATAAATTGGCACCCGTGAGGCCGTGTTTATATTTGTTGGCTATTTTCGTACTCAAAAAGGTAATATCTGTTATTCCCTCCTGAACGGAAACTTGTCAGTTCAGATGATGTTACCTTTCTTGAAGATTAGTCTTTATTCCCTCGACCACCTTCCACTCCACTCCACCAACAAAATCTCTTTGTCCAATTGTTTTCATTAATAGACCATCTATCCTACTACACCATCCACTACATCACCAATACCACATACTTCCTCCATTTCACCACCACTACATGAGGCTGTAACTAGTGGACTCATCATGATGCTACAGGTCTATCTTCCCCTACTCATGTCGTGTCTGCCATTGATGATCTTTCCATTGCTCTTCGTAAGAAACAACGTACGTGTACTATGCATCCTATTTCTAATTTTGTTTCTTACTATCGTTTAACTCCTCCACTACGCAAGTTTGACTGTTTTCTTCTGTTTCCACACCTTCTGTAAAGGAGGCACTCCAACATCCGAGAAGACGTGCCACCATAGATGAAGAAATACATACCCTTTAAGTCTAATGGTACTTGGTCATTCTCATGTTAGCTCCCAGTAGTATTTATAATCAAGCATAATCCAAATGGTTTTGTTGAGCACTTGAAGGCATGTATTGTTGCACGGGATTTTACTCAATGGTATGGGATTTATTATGAGAAGATTTTCTCTCCTATTACCAAACTTAACACTTGTCTTTGTGTTGATTTCTCTAGTGGTACAACATGGATGGTCTTCAAATCAGCTACATATCAAAAATGCTTTTATTAATGATGATTTAACTAATACCATATATATGCAACAGCCTCATGGTTATGAGTGGAGGGATCTCTTGTTTGTCATTTACGCAAATCGCTTTATGGCCTCAAGTAGTCTTCTCGTGCTTGGTTTGATTCGGTCAGGTGGCTCAAACGATTTGGTTTACTCAGAGCATTGTTGACTTATTTATTTACCTAGCGCCGACCATAGGGGATAGTGATCTTTTGGTTTATGTTGATGACGTTCTTATTACTGGTGATGATACTGTTGTGGTTTCTATGATTATAGAACAACTATCCTCTTATTTTCATAGCAAGGATTTAGGTCTTCTTCGTTATTGTCTAGTGATTGAGATTGCTCAACGGTATGGTGCAACTCAGGCGGACTAAACCCAAGCCCGCTCAGGTAAACCCGTTATGAGTTGGATTAGGGTTGAAGATACTGGAGCTTGGTTTCGGGTTAAAATATTTGAACCCAATCAAAAATCGAGTTGGGCTCGGGTTCATGTGTCGGGTTACCTAAATAACCCGAAACCCGATATACATATGATTTATATATAAATTTATGTATACATTGTTTCATACCTTTTAAATAAAAAGTTTAAATCCTAAATTTTTCAACCCATACTCTTCAACTCTTTTGATAAATTTCATTTCGTTTTGTATTGCTTGATTGCTATTTGATTATATGTTTAATATTAATCTTGTTTAAAATTATTTCAAATAACATATTAGAGCTCGATGGAACCGATCCAACCCAAGCTTCCTCCGGGCTCGGTCCTGGGCTTCATATGTTGAACCCATGGTCGAGTTAGGCTCGGACTCGGGCTACGCTTATGATTCATCGGGTTGGGCTCAAGTTGAGCTCAAGCCTGACCCAAGCCGCCCGAGTTGCACCCCTACTCAACGGGGTGAGTCCCTTATTCTATCTCAACGGAAGTATTTAATCGATCATCTGCATTATGCTGACTATTTGGGGTGTCATCCAAGTGATACTCATATGGATGTAAACTTTGAGCTCTCCTCTCTTGGTTATGCATCCGACTCTTTGTTACCTAATCTCGATTACTATTGATAAATCATGGAGAAGTTGATATATTTAACTATAACTCGTCCAAACATTTCATTTATTGTGAGTATTATGAGCCAGTGCATGCATTCTCCTTGAACTGTCTCATCTCCAGGTTGTTGAGCTTAGTTCTATTTAAAGAAATCTCATGGACATGACCTCATCAACCAGCGTTCCTCTCTCTCCACGACCGCTTACGCAGATGTTGATAATGCAAATTTAGTAGACAATCGTCGTTAGACAAGTGCTTACGTACTTATTTTGGTGGCAACATTGTTACTTGGCGGACCAATAAATGGATTGTTGTCTGCTTTTTTGCCAATGTCGAGTATCGCTCGATGGTCAATGGGATTTCTCAGTTTACATGGTTTGAAGTGTTTACTTACATATATTGGTATTGATATCTTCTCTTGTTGTTCTCTATTGTGATAACCATGCAAGTAATCGTATCGATGAAAAACCAATTTACCATGAGCGCACCAAACACATTGAGTTTGATTGTCACTTCATTTTGAAGTTGTCTAAATAACAAAATAGGCCAAAAGATCTAGACAACTTAAAATTAGGAAGCACGCACACTCAAAATGGGTCTCATTCTTGTGACAGTCCATGTCAGACGTACCAACACGTACCAGGCGCAAATGGACACTCCAAAACAAGCTAGGACACGTCGAAATAACCATGCTGGCTGGGTATGTATCCAGTTGTATTTTTGAGAGTGCAACTTAGAAATATATTTCTTCCATTCAAGAAAATGAATTCATCATTATAAACTTATTTCCTGTCACTACGCAACTCCGGAAAGCACTTCAATTGTCAGACAATGCGATCAAGTTCACATATTTTAAAATAAGAAAACCCGCATTCACAAAAGGAAAAGGAAAATAAATCTAACGGCTTCAGTCCATTAGGAACTACAAAAATTTGCGTTTATCAGCAAAGTTGGATCATTTTTTCAGAATTATAGAATATTCAGTGTTCAGTAAAAAATCAATATTTTGCAAACACCGGTAGGCTTCTGCTCGGTCTAAAAAGTAACTAAAAACTGATATTTTTGCGCAAAATTGGATCATTCAGCGACTTTCGAGCTAATTAAATAAACAAGTAGCCAAGTTCTGCGAAACCCTAACGAATGGAAGAGATTGCATAGGAACAAACAAAAGCAACGTCTTCTGTACGAAAATAACTGGAAAAATTGAAGCTTTTCAATAAAGCATCAATTTCTAACCACAGAAGTTCGATTAAACGACGATTATTGGGGAAACATCCCTCTAAATCATAATGTTACAGCGAGCTGCATAAAATCAACAATATATCGTTAAATCAGTTTCGATTTAGATTATTATTCAGTAAATGACAAGAAAATGAATGGAGAAATTGGGGGAAAAAAGACAGGAGGGAAAAAGAGAGAGGAACCCTAACCTGGAGTGAATGAAGAGAGAGGAATCGTCAATAGAAACAAAGGATGAGAGAGATGTAATATAGACATGTGGATGCGGGTCGGGTTAGACATATAATACCCGAAACTATCCCATAATTACTTGGGATCCCCCTCAAGCCACTGTTTTAAAGGTCGGTCTCGTACCAAAATCAGCTGACTCTTGTGGTAAGCAAGAAAAGATATAATCTCTTGGTTAGACAGACGATCTCGAAATATAACCACAAAAGAAGTGTGGGCATTACATCATGCATCGCAAAATATCAGTCTCGCCGTCTTTTGTGTTTAGGTTTCTATTTCATCTTGTGAAATTTTTACAACTTGTTGATAGATGGAAATTTTTCTACCATATTTGTTTTTGACTATAAATTTTATTTTTTAATATTTTATGTTGGTGCTCTTGCTCCTTGACATGAAGAGAGCTTGCTCTCAACATGCCTAATAAAGTTTAGTCCCAAACGGAAAGTGCACCATGAGTTATCTCAACATATATACTTGTATGTGTTGTTGGGATATGCACATGGGATGGTGACCCTAAGGAGGGAACCATGTGGGTGATTTTACTAGGAGGTAAGGATAAGGCTCCAAGTAAAGCATTCATGCTTTTTGCTCTTGGAAAATTAATTTTCATTGGGGCTAAGCCCCGTAGGGGCTTAGCGACTCGGACTCGGACTTAGGCTCATGAGGCGTAATGTGGCGTTTTGTTGGCGCACTTTGCACATAGCACATCAGCATCGTCGCTAGGCGCATAGTGCGCTTAGGTTGCGCTCGTTGCGCGAGCCCAGTTGCGCTGCCCAGTTGCGCTGGGTTGCGCAAGTGCGCGAGCGCGCTGGTTGCGCCAGCTCGCGCAGGTTGCGCCAGTTGTGCCTGCTCGCACTGGTTGCGCCGCGTGCGCAGTGTGACTGTTTGCGCTGATGGCGCGCGCGCAACCCGTTCAATAGGCGCAACACGCGTAGATTGTGGTTGTCCACGTTCTGACTAATTCGTAACGTGCGATAACTGATCCTGAAATTTCGGATCTGACATCAAGTCGTTGCGCACTTCTCGGATCTGGGCGGTTACAGCAGTGGCTATATAATCAGAGCCTCTATTCTCTCTCAAGAGACTTCTTATACTTCAGAAAAAATATTTCCGGAGAGAAAAGCGAGAGCTGCTGCGCACCTTGTTCCTCCTCGCGCAACTGGAGTTTTGTCCTTGTCCTTCTGAGCAGTTCGTCTTAGAGCAGATTACCAGAGCGTTCCAGAGTTCTTTCAAACTTGCTGGTTCCTGGAAGCTAACCGAGTGGGCGGATCTAGCTTTGAGCACTAGTGTTCTTTACACCCCAGCAGGCCACCTTTTTCCATATTTTGCCAGTAATCTTCGCTGCTGCCTTTAGCATTTTGATTAGTACCTTCTGTTTAGAAGTACTACTATCGTTTGCTACGTTTACAAAATCTTTTTAGATTTTCGTATTCCATAATCCTCCTAGGATCTCTGTTACGCACCTTCCTTGAAGCGTTGCGTTGGAACGTTGTTTTTTACAACTGTTTCATTCTCTCAGTTTTTCATTGAAAATTGTGCCCCGAAAATAACATTCACAAAGCTAGACCAGCACAATGGAAAACTCTCGTGCCTCTCTCCTCGATACCAGCTTTAACAAACTGGAGAAGTTCGACGGAGAACACTTTCAAATCTGGAAGAGAAAAATCATCCTCAATCTTCAACTAGTAGACGTCGATCATGTGTTGATCGAGGCTGAACCAACGATTCCAGAAGACCGACGACTCCAGAAGGTGGTACAGCAGATGTCATTGCTACTGCACAAGTCAAACTGACCAAATGGAGAAGGGATAATAGTCTCTATAGGCTATTGATTCTGAATTCAATGGAGGACTCTCTGGCAGAGTCATACTCCAAGAATACTTCTGCCAGGGACACATGGGAGTCCTTGGAAAAGTTGTATAAAGACGACAACAATATATCAAAAATCTTCATCGTCGAGAAGTACCACAAGTGGCTCTTCGAAGACGAGAAGGCAATGTTGCCTCAGGTAAAAGAGTTCTTGAAGTTACGCCAGAAGCTAGAAGATGAGAAAATGCCCCTCGTCGACAAGTTTGTTGTTGGAGGGATTGTCTCTAAACTTCCTGCTGGATGGAGCACATTTTATGCAAGAATACATCAGAAGAAGCTGGATATTAGCTTGGAATATCTCCTTCAAGAGATCCATGTTGAGGACGAGATGCGTTCTCAACATAAGATGGACACTCTGTCCAAACAGTTGGCTAAGGCCAATCTGGTGCGGACGAGAGAGCCCAAGAGGAAGCATGTGGCTTCTCATCACAAAAAGAATGATTCTACTAATCTAAAAATGAAGGGTCCTTCATTCAAGCAACAGAAGTCCAAGTCCCACGTGACTTGCTTCAATTGTGGCAAGAAAGGTCACTACAAGAGTGAATGCAGATCCAAGCCCAAACAATCAGAGAAAGGTGAGCCTAGTAAGGTTTCTTTGGTTTCTAACATTGTTGCCATGATCGCTCAGGTCACAACTGTGGGGGCTGAATCTGACTGGTGGATAGACACCGGTGCAACGTGCCATGTCTGTTCTGGCAAAGAATCGTTTGTCACGTACGAGCCAACGTCTGAAAAAGTTGTCATGGCAAACCAGGCCCAAGCTGAAGTTCTGGGGATCAGAACTGTGGAGCTAAAACTCACTTTCGCACGGTGCATTACGCTGAAGCGTTGACTCAACGAGTCGCGTTGAGGGAATGAAATGTATCGATACGAGAGTTACGTTGTCCCGAGCAACGCATCAAACTAAGTCGATGCGAAGAGTTGTCTTGTCCCGAAAGAATGCATCGAGTTGAATCGATGCGAAGTGCCGCGTTGCCCCGAAGGATGAGTGCGTTGAATCGGTCCGAAGATTCTAAGAAATTGAATCGACCAAGGCGCAAGTCCGAATCGATGCAAGTATTGATTTTAGTTGGTTTCGTGTGCAGGTTATACTTTGACGGGAAAATATTAGAGGTCAATCTTTTGCAATATTTAGTAAGGGGTCCGCGAAATCAAATTGTCACCTTGCGACGGGCTGAGACTTGGGCACGCTAAGGCAAATCAGACGTATGATTCAAATGAAGCACGAAGTGCTCGAATGGCTAAGTCAGGAGAGTGGCCGTGCAACAAAGTTATAAAATCGAGCCGTATCGGCTCGACAAAACGACAATGGCGTATCGACTCAAGGTGGGAGGATTGACTTCTTTTTACTCCTTCATTCGATAAGTCAAATATATCATTGTGTGCTAAAAGTTAACCTATCGACGCCACGGGCGTGGTCCGATCGGAGATAAATCATAGTGTGAGTCGAACACTAAGTTAGAACAATTGAAAAGAAACGTGTATCAATATGCACGAGTCGATATGGGACATTGGATATCGCATAGGCGAGCGCCTCGGTGCGCAAGCCGTAAGAACATGGGATAACTGTACTCGGTGAGTGTTTTAGTGCACAAACCATACCGTGCCTTTGCTGCACGAGTTAGACGGCTAGAACATTGAAAGATAATAGGCGAGCGCCCTAGCGCGCAAGCCCCGAACATTGAATGCTAAGTTATAGAAACATGGGGATACGGTCGAAACGTGCCTACGTGCACGGGATAACAAAAGATGGCTTCGTTGCGAGAGAATACAGTTGTGGCATGAATGTGGCAGAACTGTCGGATATGACATGGTGCCTCGAAAGGTGTTCAAGACCTTCGGGTCGTTCGGTTGACGAGCATTGAGTTGAGGCACGATGCCATTGAATCATTGAAATGAAGTATGAAATGTAAGAACACAGAAAGCTAACGAAAGAGATGCGAGATGATAAGTCTGAGTCTCGGACTCAAGACTATGTTTGGTTGTTTGAAGTTAATTGCTTGAATGATAAGGGTGTTGCATGGTCGAATGGAATGGACGAGAGATAAAATGTGATATCGCCCGTACACGGGTGTTTCCCCCAAACGGTTAAATGCCGGATGCGCCCAGGAACCGCTTGGCCTAGGAGGGAATCGAATAATCTTTGTAGGCGCACATCCTTAAACAATATGAGAAAAGCCGCAAATGATGGTATGCATCGGAAATGTTTCGGTTGTTGGGATGTGACCCAACCCGTGAAACACAGGGCAGCCCGACCAAATATTGAGAGAAAAGAAGAAGAGAAAAGAAAGGAACTCCTTTAGTCCATTCCGGCGCAGATACGCCAACGACCCTCATATAGTTAAGGAACGATGGGTTGAAAGTGTAGGCGCGTATGCGTCCCGCATAGAGATCCTGCTTAGAAATGCACATATAACATGACAGGGAAGGAATGCGGCGTATTCACCTTGCGTCGGTACAAGGGCGAGTGCGTCGACTTGGTAAGTCATGCCACGAATCAAACACGAGATTGCTTGTTTGCTTGTCTATTCAATTCGATAACATGCTGCTATGATAACATGCTTTACGCTTTCAAAGATGCCATGAAATTGACCCTAAGGAGAACATAGCAAGATCATAAGCTAAGTTGCATGATTCAACATAAATATTAAAATGTTGGCTTGGAAAGATGATCTTTGCTTCAGTACATGCGAGGACGAACGTACTGATCCCCCACCAGCTTCATGCAGGATGCAGGGAATGGATTGCTCGCGGTGAAGCGTGCTTGAACGCGTTAAGGCTTGGAATGCCGAAGCGCATTGAAGCGTGTGATCGCATTGACGCTCGGACTACGCAGCTGGATTGATGCGGCCGAGATATAGAAGGCATGATGTATGGAACGGTGAAATCCTTTATGGACAAGAGAGAACCTGAGTGTTGTAGCCAATCTGGCATATATTGTTAGGCTATCGAAAGCCATTGTAATCTCAGTTTCGAATATCAATAAAGAGAATTGTTTCGCATACTCTGTTTTCCTATCATTGTTAATATCGAATCAAAAGATAACCATTTGAGAACTTGTCATATTGCCTTGCACGAGCGCAAATCCAGGCTCGTACGGCATCACGTCCCCTGCGAGGACGATGATTCGGGTGATTCCGGGTCGGGGCATGACACTCTCTCTCTGAAACATAAAAGGTGTGCAAGTGGCTTACAAGATGGAATGATTCATGGCGATGTTCCGATATATTATGTCATGTATATGGTGCTTCAGCTTCTTGCAACGCTCCAAGGCTCCAGAGCTAGCTCCGCGCCTTAGCACGTTCGAAGGAAGCTCCACACCCGGCGGCGTCTTCTGCATCCTGCAAGCAGACTGTAGGGTTATCAGTACATTGTTATGCACTGGTGGGGAGGCTAGCTCGCCCACAATGCTATCATTACCAAACACGTTCGATTTACTTCTGTGCACCGTCTATCATTCATTGTCTTTCTAATCTTTTCTTAGGGTCAGTTTCATGACATATTTCATAACCTATCTCGTGTTGCCAAATTCAAGTGTTTGCATGGAAATACATGCACGAGTTACCCATACTTACCGTCCGGCCTTCCCTGTCCAAAGTAAACCAAGTTAGTCAACAATTCATAAGGAATAACTTAACGTGTCTCATGTAAACTTTCAATATCAAGGGCGTGTCCCTGCCTCGGGGCCTAGTACGTCGTAGGCGTGTATTCTAACTCATTTGTATGAAGTACTCCTTATCATTTGATGTGTTACATTTCAAGCCTGTTCAGAAGGCGCTTCATTCAGTTAACTTAGACTACTTTGTTTCAATACAAGGACTTGCACGTGGATTGCCACCAGCAAAGCCCACTTAATCTATATGCACCGGTCGCTGGCACCACAAGCCATTTTGGACATCTTCTCCTTTGGTAATTTCTCACCTATCATAGTGTGCGGCTGGTACACATCTGATAGTCTTTTAAAATACCCCGCACTTATGTCTCCTGGGTGGCCAAGCCCGTACCCAGGTAGCCTCCGTAAGCCATTTTGATTTCTGTCCGGACCGACCACGTCCCCCCTTTGACCGTGCTGCTGGAAATCCCTTATTCCGTCTCCCTCCCGTATACGATGGGATTGTCCACGACCATTTCGTATTGTTTTGTCATTTTAACTTAACGGCTGTCTCTGAGCCGTAGGCTAACCCTTAGTCATAATACGTTATCGACTAGGTTGGCGGCGGCGTCCGTGCAGTGAGGGTAGCGAGCCCCGATGCACGTCCCCGTCATACCTGTCGCTAACCATTCCTTTCTTTCTTATCTTTTATTCATTCTTGCTTTTCTTTCTTTTCACTTGTCCGTTCGTTCATTGATTCATTCACACATTCATTCATTCATTCGTTAATTCATTCATTCACTTATTTGTTCATTCTTTCATTCATACATTATGCAACTCCCCGTGCGGGAGTCGCCTTGGCGACCCATCAGTCCCGAAGTCTTTCAATGTTGCTATACTCTACTCGGAATGACTATGTCGATAGTCTTCCATTTTATTATTGTAAACCATTCATTCTTTCATTGTTGAACGCATAAGGGACTTGAACGTAAGCTTGTGCCTTAGCACGAGCATGGAGCGCGGTACGAGAGTTCTCACATTTTCTATGTTCTTTTCCATATTCTACACAAGCATACAAGATGGAATTATTCCCTTAGCTTGGTGCGTTGGGTCATTTATTACCATGTGCGGTGTTATCGCCTAGCGATTCTAGCATTAGTATCCGTATTGTTATGTGTCTAGGCTAAGCAAAGACGGGTTCATCGGAGCCACCCATCTTACGATGTTCGCATCGGCCGAGCGATACTCCGAGCGCGCCTTTTAAAGTCTAAGTCGGGATTCATCTTTGACGGGCCAATGTAAGCCTTACATCGATTCTTCATCAGGTCGATGCCAACTATTCAGGTCGACGGCTCGTTTGAGTCGTTGTACTTACCATTTGAATCGGTGTTCCGCTAGGACGGAGCGGGTCATTACATAATACAACACTCAAAACAAGTCTCGTCCTCGAGACTTCCTGAGTGCAGGTCATCCTATCGTTCCCTAACTCATGTCGTGTGCGTATCTTAGACAATCCCTACCGAATGACATTATCGCTTGATGGCACCAATCTACACGTGATACCTTTCCAAGTTCCGTGTCGTATACGTTTGGTCGATTTTATTGAATAACTTTCGCTCATTTTAGAGTTGATGGTACTTATTCAATTGTCGTATTTCTTCGACTTGGTTGTTATTTCTTCGTGTCATGGGACTGAAATAGTCGCACGAGGTACATTATAATTTATCTAACTCGAGAGTCGTAAGCTGAGGCAAACTCACTTTCGTTTATGCGCATCTTAACACCCACTTGCAGCTGCATTCGAGTTCATCATATCGCTGAGTGGGGACTGTGCACGTATTCAAGGTGTCCCCCGAATACGTACATTTCAACCAAGCTTAGCGATTAGCGAAGTCGGACAAGCTACTCGTGATATTTTTGATTTGTCGATCGTTTCACTAACTTCGATTTAAAACCGAACTCGCGTGCATCTCACTATCGTTTATCTTGATCCTCGAGATGATCCGATTCATTTCTCAAGCGTTCTTGTCTACGAAATCAATACGATTTCTTCTTCTTAGCGGAGTCGACCAAGTCTTAAGTACTTTCCGTCCAATTCAAGACCAAGTATTGCACTATCATCGAGTATGTCTTCCTATCAATGATTCAATTCGTTATCCCAACTTTACTTGTGCATCATCCATTCCTATCATTCGTTTTGTTTGGGACCAATCTCGTCGTCGTTCACGCACACTGCCTGTTTCCCGTCCTACTCTAAGTCTTGCTGCCCCAAGTCTATCGTCCGTCCAGACGATACTGTAAGGTCAATCGCACAAGTTCAATCACTCGACATAGGGTCGTCCGTCTATCCGCTAGGTCATCTCACAGGGTCATAGTTACAAGTCAAGTCCGTGGCTTATCGTGCAAGGACGCTGCACGAAGCTCGCCCCAAATCCTGTGGTCAAACCATTTGTTCGTTTGTACAGGAGTTTTACCCAAGTTCGTTTCGCTCAAATTTCTAAACATCAAGCAGCGTTCACCCTATTCGCATCAACACATTCTCCGCTCTAAGTTCGAGCTCGTTTAGGAAAGTCATCCTACGATAGGTTGTCCTCAATCAAATCCTTGACATGTCAATATCGTGCGTCCGCAATAACAATTATCGTAGTCTATATCTTCAAGTATGTTTGATACAATCTACCTATCCATCCTATCCAATTCACGTAGTCGATCACAAGGTCGTCTAGTCTTGCAATATGTCGCGCCCCGATCTCACGCAAGTCTGATTATCCACGGCGGACACGAATTACCCTGTCAACATTCCCGCGGAATAATCGTCCTCATCGGGACGTAACTCTTTGCGTTGAGTCTAGCCTTTACTCATTTTCGATAGCGGATTGGGCCTACTCAATCCTCAACTTTGCTTCATCGTCCATCATAAGTCCGATCAATCCTCAAATTCGCCTTTGCTTCAAACCACAAGTCGTAACAATCAAAATTGTCATGTCAAGGTATTTCGAGTCCGATCATTCCCGCTGGACATGAATCACCATGCCAACGCTCACGCGGAACGATTGTCCCAAATCCGACGTGACACATGCACGAGGCTGGAGTTGCACTCGTACAAGACAAGATCGTTGTCGTTGTGGTTATCACCGAACAATCAAGTCATTTCTCTTCTTCATCCAAACATTCATTATATCAAATCCCCAATATTGCATCCTTCAAAGCAATAACTTCTAACACGATCATTATTCATCGAATCAGAGTATCCTCGAGTTATCGTACATCGATCTTTGAGACGCCTCAATACCATCGATGATGGATATAACCTGACGATCTTCCTTTTGCAACGAATTCTGAGTCGTGCAACTTAATTCCTCTATTCGCATTTCCTCGTGCTAACTCGTCATGAAGTGTCACGATCCGCACCCGCTTTTCGGATACAAAACGTGTCCAAGCCCAGCCTACGCCGCAGTGTCGACGGTAGTACGCTGTCTATACACAAGTCAAGGCAATCTAGAATCACATGGTAAACTATATCTCATCCACAGAATAATCATGTCACAATCAAGATCAATAAAAAAGACAAGAACTGAACAATAATGAATATAACTGAAAATCAAGAATCAATGTCTCGTCCGGTGGACACAAATCCACTACCAATAGACGGAAAGAGAAAAGTACATGAAATATACTAACTGAATACAACCTGCTAACCAAGGCAATCCCAACTGTAAACACCGCGATCTGGTGCTAACTCAATCCACTCGTCTGCTCCTGACTCAACTCGGCTAACCTGAGGAGATCATCAGGTCCTCAGAGGACATAGCAAGATACATAATATACATGCCTATCTAGCAGTTTTATCATGTACAAGAAATAAACAAGAAAGAACAAGACAAATGACCACGAATACTAACACAAATACAAACACGAACACTAACACTAGAACAACTACGTATAAATGAACTGCCGGATGAACGATAATCACGAGATCAATGGAAGAAACCAAACTCTCATTCCGAGTGTGGACTCTCTGGTTTGAACTAAGCACTAACCCTCGTCCCGAGTGTGGACTCTCTGGTTAGCTCACGGCAAGACACCCTCGTCCCGTGTGTGGACTCTCTGGTGTAATTGGTCAACCCTTGTCCCGAGTGTGGACTCTCTGGTGCCAATGATCACGACAAACACCCTCGTCCCGAGTGTAGACTCTCTGGTGCACCAAACAACCCTCGTCCCGAGTGTGGACTCTCTGGTTGTGCAAAACGATAATCAAGGCTATGGCAGTTCACTACACGCACTCGTTACATGACACGACTCAAGCAAGGTACTGGTAAGAACTCCAAGCATAAAACACGAGGCCAAACATGAACACGGCTATAAACAATAAAAACAACTCAAAAGAATATGGTACGAAAAGCACATGTCCATAAACAATCAAATTACTGAAAGATGAAAGGAAATGCATGTAAGTAAAACTGTAGAGGAAGGCAAGGTATACTTGCCTTAGGTCCTGAGCTGCGAGTACGATACAAAGCACTGATTCAAATCCAATTAACCTGTTTATAAGTTTTCTATGTCAATAAATAAATAAAACAAGGGAATATTTTATCTAAGTGAGGTTTCAGTCTTTGGTCTTTGTTGAGTTTGGTTTTCCTATGGTTTAACCTTGTTCCTATGCCCTCTTCTAGACATGTCAAGCTACATCTTATTTACAAGCTTATTGAATTGAGTGACAACACTGATGATAGTTAAGTATTCCTATCCTTCTATTTCTCCTCACCATATGTATACCCAAGCTGGACTGAACTATTAGGACTGCACATCTAGGTGGCCTATTTATACCCTTTCCTGGTGTGGTTTGATTCACCATTATCATGTACTTGGGTGACCTATTAACTTGTATTCATATCTCTCTAAATGTATTCATAGTCCTGAGTATACCCTAACTGATCACAACCACTCATGTACATCTAATGGTCCTATGTGGCTAGTCATGGTGACCTCTACTCATGTACATCTCAGGTACCCACATTCATATGTATTGGAAACATGTTGTTCCTAAAGCCATTACACAGGACTGTTTTACATTTGAGACTACCCATATAAACTTAACATGCCCCTCATGTTCTCTGTACACAATTCTACACTTTGGGGTTACCACTAGTTAGCAGCTATTTCATAATACCCAGTATTTCCTACCCCATTTATCAAAATGACAGCTTAGCCTTCCCTGTATACCCTTTCTGGCACCAATACATTGCTTATAAGAATCTGATGCCTACTAATAGGGCCTTCAGTCCTTAATGAAAACTAAATCAAAGCTTCATTCACAATACCCAACCTAAGTTACAGGAAAACAATGTCAGAGCCCATAACTTATACCTGTGTTACTGGTAATCAGTTTAGCCCCACGATCCAATCTATACTAGCAAGGCAATATATATATACCAGTCGATTTAGTCCAGGGACTGCATGGGAATAACAGTGTATGTGGTTTAAGGAGATTGGAAACTCCATGACAATACAGTAAAAACCAAGGGTAGGTATCACTGGTACCAGTAGGTATCAGTCAGGATTGACCAACTCTGAAATCTGTGACAGAGCAATTACTTCGTAGTGCCCTGCCTAACCATCACACCTTGCCTAATATTCAATTTACCTGGCTAAACCTGATATTCCATACATGACTGCCTATGCGTTCATATTACAAAATCAGAGCTTTATGTCCTGTATGCTACCATTACTCAATTTACCAATGGTCCTTAAAAGTAGGTATCCAACTCTTGCTACAGCCCCTTTCCGATGTTTGTTGGGCATTGCCCTGTTACCAGGGATTAAGTCCTATACAATTACCAAGGACTGAACATGAATGCTTGTTAGGACTGAAAGAGGAACAACGTGTGTAGAGCATAAATGGCCACATTGATAATCAAATATGTGGGCATTTGCTTACTAACTGGCAGGCTTGCTGCAGGTGTTTCTTCTGAATTTAGACAGATATTTGCTAGTGATGAAGATGCAACAGGTGAAAGTTGAAATTCGATTCGGCTATGAGCTGTATGCTAGATAGTGAACCTTTGATACAAACCTACTGCTATTCCCGTATTTGGTCTGATACCATATTGGTATATCTGCTACCCCGATTAAGAATCCCTACTCGAATTCGTATCTCCATCAACACTGAACGCAAAATGTCTTTAATTGGTACTAGCATATACATGCCGATCTTCCCTAACTTCCTATTACACTTTTAACTTATTGGAAAAATGAAGGCAGTACACACTTGGAACTCTGATACACAATTTCTCTTCGGAAAAGACAAACAACTAGTTTACTATTAGAACATGATAAACTAAAGGAATCACATGATCTGGAAATCGGGGAAAAAAATTTACCTTTCGAACAATTCAAAGGTTCTCTTCTCAATCCCCCTGCTCCTTGCGATCTTGCGGCTGAACTAGGGTTTCGAAGAATTCGGAGGCTGATGGGTGGTGCGTGGGAAAACAATCGAGAATTTGAATTTATATATACCTCTGCACAATCCAAAGGAGATAAGAAGAGGGGATTTAAATCGGGTTTGAAACAGGATTAGGTGTATCTTTCTATTTAAAGGTGAGTAAGGAGGAATTTGATTTGGCCGAACAAGCAAGTTCATATTTGAATTTGAGTTGTTCTCTGAGGTCAGCTCTTGGGTTCGAAGGTTAGTAGGATTTGGAGGAAAATCAGTTTGAATCCTGATTTGAATTCATCTGAGGGTTTTGGGTGGAAGATAATCTCACATTTGAATTTACTTATGGCCATATATACATCAGGAGGTTTATGGATATGGTAAAAATCTATCAGAGCTTGTTTAAATCCTTGGTTTGGTTTAAAGGGATTTGAATCACAGTCTGTTGTTCGATTTTCTGGAGGAGAATCGAAAGGAGTTGATCTCATCTTAGTTGATGAGAGTTATCCACAACTTATATGGGATTCGAACACAGGGTCCTGTGTCTTGGTTTTTAAAATATAATTTGAATAGGGATATTCATTATGGTCCCTAACAATACACTTATTATCCTTTGGGTCCTCTGTTGACATTTATTGCAAGAGAAAGAAAAAGAATCTAACACATAGGTATGAGATAATAATATATGAGATAAATAAGAATGTGTTCAATTTAATAAACTCGAGAAAAGAGAGAGAAAAAAAATATCTGGTCAAGGGGTTGACATGAAGCAACATCCATTCCAAATCCTTAGTCATTCTCGTATCTCCAAATCAACGTTTCCTATGCACGCTATCTTCCGATCGTGCTATCTTCGATCTTGTCCATGAGTATTTCACCTTAACTCAAGTTTCAATCCATTCGACTAATCGCATGCACGATCCACTACGTTTTCCTCGACCAAGACCTCCATTCATTTCATCTTTCCGACTCTCCATTCAACTTGTTTCATAATTCGCACTACACATTCTTAATTCGTCCGAACGATATATCGTTTGAGACTGTCGAAGTCAAAACCAACTAAGCGTTACTCGTTCTAAAGCGTTGCGCGATATCATCGCTTGCCGACATACTCGTTCTATCCGTAAATCCTTTAGTTTCGCTCGAACAATTTCTATAACGTCCATACACCACTCAGGGTTCGAGCCACTCGACTAGTCGTCGACACTCACTCTTATTCTTCTTCGAAGCTATCACATACACCACTCGGGGTCAAGTCATTCTACAATTCCTCAAAAGGTTATTTGATTCCCAATCGATATATATTCAATTGCACGTTCGCCCGTTCCTCAAAGTCTAAGAACCATTTCCCGCGTTCGTTTTGACGTTGGTCAAGTAGCGTCTCTATCAACATACGTTCTAAGTCTCACTTATTCTCGTCCGAGCGATAGTCGATCTCGCTCGCAAACTCGTTTGCACCAAAAGGTCTAGGTGCGCGACATTCGGCACAACTTAGCCAAAAGGCTGCGTGCATAATCATCCCGTTCGAACTATACTTCGGTCTCGTGTACTTGTTTGCTATTGTCAGCGTAAGGTTATTCAAGCACGTCTTGCGTTTGCTAACTCTTTGCATCGGTTCCTTCCAACTCAAGTACGTCGTGGTTCGGCACAAAGGCCTTCGCCTATCGATCCCGTTCAGTCGAGTACTTGTACGAGCTTTTGAAAATATTAGACTTATTATATGGAACATCGCGACGCACAATGAGAGAGAGCATATACTTCTTTTGTTTCAACGAGCTTTCAAAACTGAGAGAATCGAAATAAAGTCCAAGGACGTAAAGCCGTGCTCTGATACCAATCTGTCACGCCCCGCTCCCGCAGGAGCGATCGTCCTCGCTAAGGCGTGGTGCCGCACGGGCCTAGGTTGCGTCTGTGCAAGGCTAAGTCTATAAACGGCCGATTTGAGCTAGGCCACAGAGTCACACAGAGTGTCCCCATTTGCAGCGGAAAGTAAATGAACACGAGTTGAAGCAAATTCAAACTCTTTATTGATTTCCAAGAAGTTTACAAGCGGCGCTAGGCCGAGTTTACAAGTCGCTCAAGCTCTCTCTCTCTCTGAAACATAAAAGACGTGCCAAGTGGCTTACAAGATGGAATGATTCATGGCGATGTTCCGATACATTATGTCCTGTATACAGTGCTTCAGCTTCTTGCAACGCTCCAAGGCTCCAGAGCTAGCTTCACGCCTTAGCACGTTCGAGGGAAGCTCCGTACCCGGCGACGTCTCCTGCATCCTGTAAGCAGACTGTGGGATTATCAGTACATTGTTATGCACTGGTGGGGAGGCTAGCTCGCCCACAATGCTATGATTACCAAACACGTTCGATTTACTTCTATGTACCGTCTATCATTTATTGTCTTTCTAATCTTTCCTTAGGGTCAGTTTTATGGCATATTTCATAACCTATCTCGTGTTGCCAAATTCAAGTGTTTGCATGGAAATACATGCACGACTTACCTATACTTACTGTCCGACCTCCCCTGTCCAAAGTAAACCAAGTTAGTCAACAATTCATAAGGAATAACTTAACGTGTCTCATGTAAACTTTCAATATCAAGGGCGTGTCCCTGCCTCGGGGCCTAGCGTATCGTAGGCGTGTATTCTAACTCATTTGTATGAAGTACTCCTTATCATTTGATGTGTTACATTTCAAGCCTGTTCAGAAGGCGCTTCATTCAGTTAACTTAGACTACTTTGTTTCAATGCAAGGACTTGCACGTGGATTGCCACCAGCAAAGCCCACTTAATCTATATGCACCGGTCGCTGACACCATAAGCCATTTTGGATATCTTCTCCTTTGGTAATTTTTTACCTATCATAGCGTGCGGCTGGTACACATCTGATAGTCTTTTGAAATACCCCGCACTTACGTCTCCTGGATGGCCAAGCCCGTACCCAGGTAGCCTCCGTAAGCCATTTTGATTTCCGTTCGGACCGACCACGTCCCCCCTTTGACCGTGCCGCTGGAAATCCCTTATTCCGTCTCCCTCCCATATACGATGGGATTGTCCACGACCATTTCATATTGTTTTGTCATTTTAACTTAACGGCTGTCTCTGAGCCGTAGGCTAACCCTTAGCCATAATACGTTATCGACCAGGTTGGCGGCGGCGTCCGTGCAGTGCGGGTAGCGAGCCCCGATGCACGTCCCCGTCATACCTGTCGCTAACCATTCCTTTCTTTCTTATCTTTTATTCATTCTTTCTTTTCTTTCTTTTTACTTGTCCGTTCGTTCATTGATTCATTCACACATTCATTCATTCATTCGTTGATTCATTCATTCACTTATTTGTTCATTCTTTCATTCATACATTATGCAACTCTCCGTGCGGGAGTCATCTTGGCGACCCATCAGTTCCGAAGTCTTTCAATGTTATACTCTACTAGGAACGACTATGTCGATAGTCTTCCATTTCATTGTTGTAAACCATTCATTATTTCATTGTTGAACGCATAAGGGACTTGAACGTAAGCTTGTGCCTTAGCACGAGCGTGGAGCGCGGTGCGAGAGTTCTCACATTTTTCATGTTCTTTTCTATATTCTATACAAGCATACAAGATGAGATTATTCCCTTAGCTAGGTGCGTTGAGTCATTTATTAGCATGCGCGGTGTTATCGCCTAGCGATTCTAGCATTAGTGTCCGTATTGTTATGTGTCTAGGCTAAGCAAAGACGGGTTCATCGGAGCCACCCACCTTAGCGATGTTCGCATCGGCCGAGCGATACTCCGAGCGCGCCTTTGAAAGTCTAAGTCGGGATTCATCTTTGACGGGCCAATGTAAGCCTTGCATCGATTCTTTATCAGGTCGATGCCAACTCTTCAGGTCAACGGCTCGTTTGAGTCGTTGCACTTACCGTTTGAATCGGCGTTCCGCTAGGGCGGAGCGGATTATTACACCAGTAGTCCACCACCTTTCATCTATCACATGTCATCTTCGCTGCTGCCTTTAGCATTTCGATTAGTACCTTCTGTTTAGAAGTACTGCTGTCGTTTGCTACTACTGTTGCGAAATCTTTATAGATTATCATAACTCAGAATCCTCTAAGGATCTCTGTTACGCAACTTCCTTGAAGTGTTGCGTTGAAACGTTGTTTTTACAATTATTTTATTCTCTCAGTTTTCCATCGAAAATTGTGTCCCGGTACTAACAATTTATTCATATATAATTAGTTATTTTATTATCGAATATACTTACCTCATGCAAAAAAAGACTATATTTTTCTACAAAAAAATAATTTATAAAATAAAAACCATTACATTTACAGTAGAGATACTTTAATTCGCATGTGAGATATAAAGGGTTTTAAACTACTATTATGAAAATAGTTACACTTGCGAGTTTGCATCCGAATATCTCGTCAACTTCATACACACGAGCTTTGATTCAAATGGCTTATCGACTTCTGCACAAGCTCTGATACAATTAAGATAATGTTCTTCTTATAACAATTTGAAGATGCAATTTATAACTCAATTTAAGCTCTATCTCAAATAGAGTTTGGCAAGTAAAAGCTATTGAACGTGGAGAGGTTTGGAGTAAATGAGTTTTCAAGTGTATGATTAAGAATTTTAGACTATAAGAAGTTGTGGAAGAAATAGCTTCAAGTGCTTTAAATATTACATACAAGCAACTAATCAAAATAGAATCGTTACTATGCACAGGTATACTGCCAGCACAATAAGGACTATAAAACTAGTCGTTACAATATTTAATGCTGAATCGTTTAGAACAGACAATATATTGAAAGTATACTGTCGTTATGCTGCCAAGGCAAAAACATATACTGATGAATAAAGAACTTGCTCTGTGGAAACAAATTTGAAATAATTTGGGTATAATGATATATCGACAATATACCGCTAGCAAAATAGTATACTGCTGAATAGGTCAGGGGCTTTCTAGATTTTCTGATTTGGCCAAAACTGGGTATAAAAGTATATTGTTGGTACAACGATATATTGTCATGTTGATTTTGGCCCAAAAGGGTAATATTTTGGTAGCTTTCGTTTTTCTTGCCTATTGAGTACAATTTTTCTAGAGGACACCTTACAAATATAAAGAAATATTGCATTAGACCCAAATACTTAATTCTCCAAATAATTTGCCTTCTTCAATAGAGTCCATCTTTAATAGTACTTTGACTATATATATATATATATATATATATATATATATATATATATATATATATATATATATATATATATATAGGTAAATTTTATTCCAAAATCAGACAATACTCATACAACATATTGACATGATGGTCGCCCACCCGTCAGTCGACCATTTCTTTACATCAAACTCAAAATTATGGAGGATACCAACCAGAGGGGTGATAAGTCCCTCGAAAATGTGCCGATTCCTCTCCCGCCAAACATGTCAGACAGCGGCTGCCAGCCGAAACCTAGCAGACTTGAACCAGACCATGCCTCGCCCTCTGCAATCTCGAATAGCCGTGATGATGGCCCCCATCGACCTGCCAGAAATACCTCCATCCAGCATACGGTTTTGCTCAGACCATATGGACCAGGAAACTCCACATTCAAAAAATAGATGGGTCATCGATTCCTCCTCCAAATCACAGAGAACACACTTCGGATTGGGGACCTGGATCCCAAAAGAGATGAGTCTGTCCCTGGTCAGAAGACGACCAAGGAGCAGACGATACATACACAGCTGCATTTTTCTGGCCAGATCCTTGCACCAAATAAAGTCATAATCACCAATTGGGGGATTGACACTACGCATAAGGTTGTAGCCACTCTGGAAGGTGAACTCCCCCGAGGTAGTACCTCCAATCTCGCCACGCACTTAGTAGAATGTTCGAAGTAAAAAATATATAAAACCTTTCCTTTTGCGATAAACTTTGTGCACACTACATTACATATTATTTGGACATAATGCTCCCAACTTTTACATACACACCCACACCTCCCCGCCGGTTCGATCCCGAGACTGTTCATCTAGCCAAGAAGGTTATACCACTCCTCGCTGACCCCAAGAGCCAGCTGAGTTCAGTTATCTAAAACCTTGTTCACAGAACGAACGGGGGGAGGGGTGTGTGTGTGGGGGGGGGGGGGGGGGGGGGGGGGGGGGGGGGGTGGAGGACTTCAAAGAAATCATTGGGCTAGTATCTTTGACTATCATGATTTTTTTTTATCTGTACATGTCCATGATTAATCTTGCTCAAAATATCAGAATTATATTTTTTTGCAAAATAAACACGAATAAAACAATATATAATAGTAAGGATGATAAGAATAGTGCACACTGGGGCTATGCCAAGTTTAATTATTAATAATATACTGATTATATGACTATCATTAATTTTATAATAAGAAACATAGTCGTTAACCATAATCAAAATACTCAAATTATTTTTTGGACTAATAAGATATCATTCATGACTTTGCCTTATGGAAAAATACATCAATTTAGAAAAGATTTTTTTTAAAAAAATACTTTTTTCTGCAATAACAAAATAATTTATAAAATAAACCAAAATATAATTCGTCCTGCCGGATTCGAACCAGCAGGGGAAAAAAACAATGTAGAAAACATTAAAAAAACATCTTTTTATCCTGGAAGGAAAAAAAAACAATTTACAAAATAAACCACAAATTTCCGACCTGCCGGATTCGAACCAGCGCGACCTAAGGATGTCTGATGAATGCCAACTACAGTCCTCCGCTCTACCAACTGAGCTAAGGTCGGTTTGTGTTTGATTCGTGCATATCAACTAAAATAATCCATATCCAATTTTGCATTTTTGGAATTTCAGTTGGCTAAGGCATATCTGGATCCGGATCTTTCTCGCCTTCACGTTGAGTGTAAATGTCACTTTGAATGCATAAAAAATGTCAAATTTTTCACGTGTGTGTTGTTACGCCCAAGGTTTTCGTCCACTGAGACGTATCTCCATAATCATCTACGAACTAAAATTTTGCTAGAAACTTTTAGGGTCTTCAAGAATATAGTAAAATGTGGTGGAGTCTTCTTGATGATTCATGGAGCCTCCACAACTTTTTAGATATTCTAGAAGCTTCCTTGGAAATATCTAGATCCGGTAATATTTCATAGAATAATTCCTGGAATATGCTACTTCCAGAAACTTCATATAAGCCCTTTGAGGCCTTATAAATAAGTGGGAGGCTCATTTGTTTCTCACTACCCAAAAAGTTTTGTACTCCCTCTAGTCTTTAGTATACTGAAGTTTTCAATCTTCCAATCTCTCTTTTGCTCCACATTGTTCTCATATTTGTCTTAGCGATCTAGCTAACTGTTTGGAAAAGGCTGACACGGGTCTTCGAGTAGAAAATTTGTACGTCGCACGGGTTAAAGTGTAATAAAAAACATAAAAGTCCATGACAGTGTGCTACAATTTTCGTGTGTGTACTTCGTAGCTGACCACATTCTTAAGGAGAAGGATCAGTAATGGCAGAAATTATGATAGGAGAAGGCTTGGCCGGAGACGGTACTTGTGTTCAAGAGCAGCCAATAATCAAACTACACTAGGGCTTAGGACTTATCATGACCATAGGCAGAAGTTGGCAGTGGTTTGCTAATCAGAAATTTGCAACATACATAGAATTAAGAAGTTGACAGTAATTTTATTTGTTTTAGGTAAACCTTGAAATTCCCAGCAGATAAGCAAACTATAGTCTGCTTAATGCTCGATGCACATAGTACCATACCATATTGATAACCATATACAGCAATGGATAATAGCTAGCTTTCCCCTTAATTTCTGTCTTAAATAATATACTGTGATAAAATGAGGAAAATTCATTTCCATTTTCGCCTTCCGAGTAAGCAAATGAACATACATATGTATATGAGTCAGTGCATTCCAATTAACCTTTTTTGCTTACAAATGTTCACAAAAAGGACAATTATCTTTTTCTTCCAGGAGTTTCTTTCAGAAACTGCTGGTATATGCCACCCAACATGGCCATCTGCTTGGGAGAGTGGTCGGATTATGTTTATTCCAATGCTCCTCTCGTTGCAAGTTCTCTTTTTCCCTCCCTCATCAAGTATGGCGAACAAACTTGCCGCGGCTAAACCTCGAAGAATGTGGATGACGTCAGAAGCAATCATTCATTATTGACTTCTGAAAATGATCCGGGGCAGAACTTCTGAGACAACTTTGTGGCAGCTGATTCTACTCTGGTCTGGTCCTGAAGCAAATATCAGCAGTAAGTACATATGGACAATCTATGTACATAACAACTACTCAAAAATGCTAAGTTTACAACCATTGGACATACAACCCTCTTACAACCGCCTAGGTGGCAGTTGCTAATTGGGTCCCCTCTCCCCTCACTATCAACAGTTACTACTATGCTGCTAATGTATGAGAGACGAATATGATATAGCTTCTAATATCGTGCCAAAAAGCGGGCATAATAGATAAAGTGTCTCGATTTTACCTTTCCGATGAAACTTATAATGAGAGGTCCAACTCTAGACTCGCGATGGCAATCTGCAATTGCAAAATAGAATTTCTCAAAATTTGATATAGGTAATCCTGCAGTATTCTGATGGCCAGCCGCTTGAAAATAAATGTGATATTTGCTGTCTTCTCATTTCTAGCAACTAGGAACTTAAGATGTAAACAGTCTTACTAATATGTATATCAGGAAATTCAAAGCGCAAGTTTGATATACTCTCAGCAGTCTCAACCTGCATAGCATGGAAGGGTAAAAAATAATAAGGCATAGCATAAGAATCTAACTTACAGGAAAACCTCAGTTATGAAATTTAATCCAGTTCATGCTGAGACTTAACGCTCAGGCAATTGCATCTAATAATTGCTGATAAGAGGAGCTAAGCATACTCCAAATGAACAGCTTGAGGATTATGAAAGTAAATGAAAAATTGACCAATCTGCAGTTTTTAACCATGAAGAAAAGCTGATCCAGTCTTCGCACAGTATCATCCTTCAAAATCTCGCAACATGACAACCTTAAGCAGATCAATCTGGAGTACCACGCGAGGAAGAATGATTGTGGGTCTTGTTTGCAAGTGGTAGAAAAGATGACAAACACTAGCTCTCTGACCCAATTTCCAATTTCATGCAAACACCCTTACACTCTTGATTTGCTTATATAAGGCCTCTTTTCATTGCAATGTTGCAGACAAGAATTGTCGAAATAGATATCAGTTGACTGGCAAAGAGTTTTCACAAACGAATATATAGTTGAATACTGTCTGGTTTCTACCCAGCTTTACAAGACTATAATACATTTATTACTAAAAACAGGATCAACGTATGCATATTTAGGCTATAGCCATAAAAGGCTAAAAATAATATTAAAACAACAAAGATAACTATGTATTTTGTGCAAGTTAAATCTGGTATCTGGTGAGTGTATCTTAAAGAAACATTTACTAGGCATTTGTAGCATAAATTATTGCAAATAATTAGCACAGCATGATATACCAAATTCACAATGAAAACCTCATTCACAAAACTATAGGAGTTAAGGATCAGGAGATACATCAGAAAGCATGGTACTAAGATGCATTGATATGTATGGCGCCATGATCACAAAAGGGGTGTTTGGTAATTCTATAAGACAATCCCACTGCAGTTCCAGTTCAGAAACATTTGTTGCAGACAAAACAATCACATTTTGGCATTTGATCTGCAAAAGAAAGGGAATAGATGCTTAGAAAGAAAATTACTGCTCAATAACTGCACATGGCTAAAAACCTAGTTAATTGCCAAATATTAAGCATATACATCCATTGATATTAAACATAAAAGCTGAAAGATGCGGACATCAAATATTTTTGGCATATAAGAAGTTAAAAGAAACAACTAATCACTCCACTATATACGTTACTGTAAATTATTTGCACATAATTTTGCAAATTAATAAGCATCCAACAAAAATGGCTAATACCTAATCCATATAATATATGGCATAAAAGGACTTGTACGCAAGGTTTTCCTAATAGATGTAATATTGAGTTTTCTTTTCTTGGAAGAGGTCACTGATTATTTAAAAGCAATTATCAGAGTTACCTGGATTTTGAGAATCTGCAAATATAGTAACACATGTCAGCACCTGTATGGTACCAACTGCTCAAACAGTCTTTTGAAAGGAGAACACAATTCTACTAAAAAGAAGCATATCATCCTAATGAAATTTTCAACTCAACAACTTCTTGCTACTATCCTTCTAGCCAAAGATGTAGCAATATCCATCAGGTCTCGGCCAACTATTTGAACTTGGCATAATGAATCCTTTGAGAAATCGTACTAAGAGATCCAGTGTCATAGCAAACTTGTCAAATCCTTTCTCATGGCTTCAATCCAAGACTTACACCTTGACCACCACTTTTACAACTGTTCATAATAAATCCAAGCATCTTTCTTACCAGGGCTGTTAAACTCTTCACTGTATCTCTATACTGTAGTCTTTTCCAGCTGTCTGTTTCTCCATTCTTATAACTCTAAAACTTCCCAAAATACAAAGATTACGCAACATCCTTGATTGTGTCTCATATGTATGACAGTATTGGTTTTGCTCAGACAACATTTTCTGGCCACCCATTTCAAATTGAACTGTTCAACATTACATCTTACTGTCATTCTTAAGAAAATGCCAAGGCTTGCATCAATCACTCAAACTATCGCCTAGCGATCATCCATGATACTCTTGTACAATACAAAACATAACAAAGAAATCAACTGAATTGTTTATTACTTGGCATATGGATGAAGCCTTAATGAGTTATTACACTGCCAATAACATTGAAGATACATTCCTACTACAAACCCTCCCTTATCCTCCAATGCATTCTCTCCAAAGATTTGAACGATGTCTTTGTTGCAGCCACCAAGGCATGCCTTTACATTAACACTATATGATCTACAATCAAATAAAATCCTTTCTGAATATCAGCCATAAGTACATCCAAACAAGTCTAAGGCAAATTTACTTACTATCAAACAAAGTTAATGGATGATCAACAACTAGGAGTCACTATACCTTAATTATGAGGCTTGAATCTTTTTTTTTTGGCTTAAAGTGAAATGTGAATGTACAGTTTGATGAATGTATTATGTTCATAAGATGTATTCCTTCATAGGATAGATTTTTTATTTGCAACTCATATTGATGATTCATGAGGTATCTACTTTTCTCTCTCTCATGGTTTGCACTTTAACCTGCTCTAACTCAAGATCACTAGAGTTCCTTGTATCATGTGTACCACAAATAAAGGAGATAGTTGCATTCATAAAAGTTCAGTTATATATATAACACCACCTCATGCACACATAGTCGCATTACAGTACACCAAGGAAGATTTGAACCTATATTCTGCCAGTCTAAACTTTACAATGATATCCAGGTTCAAAATCAACACTTGTTAGTCATTAGCAGTTCTTAAAAAAAAGAGACATCCAGCTTTGAAGGTACCTTACATAGAGCATTGTGGGGTAGCAACATGGACAGTGTTCAATAGCAAACTGCACACCTTGTGAGAGCCATTTTGGTGGAATTTGTTACACTCAGAGCATACACTCAACAGTTATGTTCATGGTATTTATGAAGAGGAACTAGTAGTGCCTGGGCAGATGAAGTTGCGATGGCTAACAAGTGTTTTGATGTACTTGTTTTCGTTCAAAATCCGAAAAACAAAATCACATAGCAGGAGCAACATGCTATTCCTCAAAAATGCAGCATTCCAAAATTTATAAACTTTAGCAATGGGGGAGAAAAGGATTCAAATGACAAAAGAATATAAGTATACAATATACTCTGGGTGTCGACTATATCGTTGAAAGAAAGATTGTCAAACAGTTACCAATGAAACAATTATTTACAATCAAAACTTCCAGTTAGGTTTGAGACTGCTGCTGTTTTTCAAAAAGTGGCAGCAGCAGTTCTTTACAGCAGCCTTCCAACTGCTTTCAAAAGCTGTCCCAAATTGAACAGGTTTTCCAAAAATTTTATGATAAGCAACACCAAACAGCTCTTGGGATTGCATTTGGAAAAAAATAAGCAGAAGCAGCCATGATAAGCAACCCCACACCCAGCCTTAGTAGTTTACTGTCAGATACCTTTCCAGGGAACATCGAGGGTGCTCTTTGTTGCATGAGCCAAAACTGCACGAGTAAAAAGTTGGGTCCGTGCACTGACCTACTGGTTTTCAGACGAGGCTCTTGCTCGCCAGGAACTTGGCACCATTATTTAGGGTTGACATCAAGTTGACAGCTGGTCCTGAAAGCTTCTTCAATGCTTCTGTGGAGTTTCCTTGTGCTCTAGGTCCGGACCCACACATATGGTCCACCTCTCATTATATTTTTCCATTTAGTTTATGACTTCTTACTTCTTTATGTAAGGTTCCTGAGTTCCCTCCATTATTTCATCAAGGGTTAAAAGTTTGATATGGTAGTTCAAGACTGTAAACAATTACTTACTGTGCCTCAGAGAAATGTGAACCATATAGCAAGTCCATTGACTTGGCCTTCCTTAAATATGTGATTTGGTGGACATTTCATTCATAAGCTTGAACTGCTTCACCAAAAGGTTAGCTTCACCTAGGTACCAACAGCTTTCCGATTTTATGGCAAGGCCCTATCTTCCTCATAGTTTCCTTGGCCAGGAATTTAGCATTGATTCAAAGAGAACTAACACCAGCTTGACAGCGAGCGTAAGGCTGGGTTTGGCATTCTTATCATGGCTGCTTTTTTTTTTGTGAGCATGTGTGAAAAGCATCCCAAGCTGTATGGTAACAGCAGCTTATCAAAATAATTTTTGAAAAGCTAGTTCAATTTTGGGTCAGCTTTTGAAAGCAGGTGGGAGGCTGCTTTCAAAGCTGCTTCTGCTTCCTAAAAAGCAGTGGCAATGCCAAACCAGGGCTTAAAGACTTGATATCTTTGTGGAAATTGTCATTATTGCATCATGCTCGACAATCGAGCCCATTTTGGCCCTATTCTGGCCCCATTCTGATGCAAGCATTGATGCTGATAGCTGATAAATAAAGCTAGAGTGCATACTTTAGAGGAAGTTCAACACATGGTACACCTTATAATTAAGTATGAAGCGCGATACTTGTTTAAGATGGCATGGATATATGTTACCGAAGATTTAAGGTAATAAATGAAACGACTGTAAGATGAAAAGTATTGAGGCAGAAGGCAAAGATAAAGAGGAAGTGAATTGTAACAAAATGGACATAGTTGTGCTTGTAGCCCTGAGAACAAATGAACAGCAAGAAAGGGTTCACCATGCTGATAATGCATTTGTGTTAAAGTTCATGGTGGACAACGGCAAACAGATTCCTGTGTCATGACTATCACTTTATATTATAAGTATCATAAATACTTACAAGTTTTGCAGTCATATAAAAGTAGGGCTCTCCATTTTTTTTGGCACACGTGTAATCAGTTCACTCCTGATTCACATTTTTATTATCTGAAGACAGCTACTGTTGATTCTCATATACATAAAATGTATTAACTATTAAGTTTCGTCAAAGTCACAAGAAGAAGAAGAAGACAGCTGCAGATTGCATCTAAGAAAATTCAAAATATCCAGGTGATGAACATACCAACGGCACATGCAACTTCTCATGGTGCAACAATTCAGTTATTCCTTCAGGCAACAAAGCCATCTGAAAAGGAAAGCAAGTGATCAGTAGCTAATTCAGATACCTTGCAGCAGCACAATAGTTACAAATTAAACTAAAAATTCATTAGAATATATTTTAAAAAAGAGCTACAGAAGACTTGTTAAGGAGACATGTAGAATAAGGACATGGATATTTTCAATAGATGTGAATTGGCATATCCTAAACAAGATCCACTGTAATAATTTAACTTTTGGAGAAAAATATGACTACAACACATGGCTGAATCCTTTCAAACTTTGGTTCCCGCATCCGCAACCAAGTTATCTCTACAACCCTGGCATACCCCCTTAACCTGTGCTATTCCAGTTTGCACATCACTAAATTCGGAATAGTAAGAAAATGCACATTTAGCATGATAATGATTCTTACATATGAAATTGCTTACAGCAATCTACTGATAAAGACTCTGTCTATTTAGTACAAAAAAAGGGAGCAAATGAAGGTCATGAATAATGTTGTCAATTTATATATAGAAAAGAGGAAATCATTCAGCTCAAACTAGTGCAACTATAATTCTTCTTTTTGCAGTAGTTTCTCGATGAACTTTAAAAGAAATCAGAAATATTTCACCACCTGTTTTTTGTAATTATTTTTGAAGGGTAGAAATAAAAATACCACAAGTCAACGGAATGTCTCAAGAAATACATTACCCTATAAGAGATTTGCAAAGAGAAAAACAAAGCACAATGATTAAAAGAAACTATGCAAAAATATGTTCTTTCTTGCATGGATAATCATAGTACTTCAAGATATCTGCATATGAATCAAAATACACTTCACACCTTACGGTAATGCAGCTCCCAATGGAAAATCTTATCTTCCCACTTCATTTAGAGTCAATATCAAGGCTGCTCTTAAGTTGGATGGCTTAAAATACATGGTATGGTAGGCCTTTTTGTTTTCCCCCGACAAGTCATGTAAGATACTGGTTATCCAATATTTTACCCAGTTCCCTTAGCTAAGAAATTTGCTCTCTTTGCCTGTGCTAGTTCATTATTACTGCAATAAATCCTATATTTTAAGATTCTGGTGATCCTATGCTAGTTCATGAGCACTACAATAAATTTGCTCTCTTCCCTCGACAGGTCATTAAGATTCTGGTGATCCAATATTTTATCCAGTTTCCTAGCTGAGAAATTTGCTTTCTTTGCCTATGCTAGTTCATTAGCACTCGAATAAATCCTGCAACGGTAAGAACACATGTTTAGCGTGATATTCTTATATATGTAGTTATGTATAACAACCTAGTGACAGAATATTTTAAGATATGATGAGAAATATGTGGCTAATAAAGGTTTGGTCTATGTTCCCAATATTCATATAAAAAAGAAAAATTGATAAGGAAACAGATCAAACTTCTGTGGCTACAGTTCTTCTATTCAAATATCATTTTTTTTTATATTTCTACGTTTCCATTAGGCACTGGAAAACACTAGCAGCCTATTATTTAAAAAAAGTATCTTGCAAGAATTTAAATGGACTAGTAAGAATTTAAATGGACTAGTTAACTGAATGTGTCAACAAACGCAATATCTTATTAAACGATGCGACTGCAAAATATAAAGTGACAATAAGGACTAAAAGAAAATATGCATAAACATGTATTTTCCTTCATATTGTGCCGTAGAGATGAATGCAGCTCCCTGTGGAAAAATATTATGATCCTCTCACTTCATTAGAGAAATCTCAATAAATTTTGGAGGCCCTCTTTGGTTACATGATCTTAAAACTTGGTATAACAGGCTTTGTGCCCCCAACGGGTCCTCAAAGTGTGCTGGCAATTACGTAGTTTTCTAATTCTTCCTAGCTGAGAACATGGCACACACTCAGATGGATGATGAGAAAGTTAATGGCTAATCAAGATACATTTTTGGAGTTACATTTCAATCTAGAGGTGTACTCCAGAAGAGCCCATTTTATTGGGAGAAAGACTCAGACAAAGACAGACTCCAAATATATATAGTTACAAGTCTTGGAGTAACATGAAATGGAGAAGTATTATTATTAACAACAGGCAATTTATATTCCTGCTAAGGTCTCCTTGATCCTCAATATTAAGAGCTAATGAAACAGTACGTCTAATTCAATAAGGGCTCTGAATTGATTCTAATCTCAGAACAATTCACAAGCAAAATATTTGAAAGAATGAATGATCATTTTAAACAAGTGCAGTCGTCCAGAAATTGATAATTTAGCAAAAGAACAATATCAACAACAAAATACTAAATTAAACACGTGTTATACTACAGATTCTTTTACGAACTAAATATATATGATGAAAATACTCAAATATAGACAAAAGACATGCATAAGTTAAGCATCGCTCCACCTCGTTTCGATCACCAATGCAATGGTTTCCTATAAGATGCCTCAGATGTTCCTCAAACTCTTCATCTGGAGCCTAGATTTAAAACAATTAACACATGAAGAACAATGTTAAACTAACAGCTAAGTAGATGTTTCAAAACTTTTAATTCTTCCCTTTGTACATACTGTTTCTTCTAAAACATAATAGTAATACTCACAATAAGAAAGTATACAGATTGTAAACTGGAGAGCAAGATTCATAAATGGAAACAATTATCCAATCAACGGCATTACCATATGCATGCTGATCGTTAGCCTATAGACTCTTAATTCCCAAAATCATCATGTTATTGAGCATAAGTTACATACACAAACTACGGAGGGCAACTGGTTATGTAAGAGGTATATTTATAGCAGACATGATGGAGAGAAGGATTCTAGAAGAAAAAAAGGAAGGTGGTTTAATAAGGCAGATAGAATAATTTTCCTGCCATCTATAGACATAAAATACCATCAATGTTCTAAATGTCGTCCATGTTGGAAGATGCAATTTAGGATGTTAGGCTGTTAGCCACCATAACTTGGCAAAGAAGACAGTCACGTCATTCTAGACCAAGTTGGCCACAAGTAAGCATATATACTTCAAAATTGGTGTTGTATTATATCATGTCTGCGTCAGCTACGTATTGGTTCTATTGGACACTGTACTGACACTCCAAATGCACTAGGAAATGCCGAAGCTAGAGCCATGTCCATGTCACCGTATTCGTACCGTGCCATATGCTCAACATTTTCAACAGACAGCAGTGAAATAACATGTTGGCCACTTGGCCAATGAGCCAGGGATAGGTTGGGTCATTCAATTTAGTGATTTTCCTTGGATACTAACGTAAAATGCAATATATAAAGAGAGTTGAAACAGTGAGAAGGAGAAATGGATGGTCATCATGAGATGGCCCAATCTAGCCATCCAAATCATGATTGGCACTGTTGCTCATGATTTATGTGTTCTCAACAATATACAAATGAAAAACAAATAGTTTCCATATGTACAATCCATGCATGAAGTTGAATCGAAGGACAATTTTATGATGCCTCCAATCCGTCTATTTTATCGAACACACACTTGACTTTATACTTCTATATATGGTTAAGTCTTGAAGACATAAGAATCTGGAAAACCGGGTTGTAGGCTCGAACCTTCTTGGGTGCGTTACGCCCTTAATTAAAAGGAGAAAGAATCACGATATTCGGATAACGACTGATTGAGAGTCGGATCTGGAGGAACAATCTACCCTACACGAGGATCATCATGCTGACAGTAAGTCGGAATGAAGCGCGTGAAGGAGATTGGCCCGAGTAGTGGATCAAGAAAGGATGCAACGTAAGCAAAATCGAGAATCAACATGCAAGAAACTAGAAGAACTAGATCCAAACATAGTCGGGGAAGATTAATGTAATAAAGACCAAAGTTTAAGTTGGACAATAGTGTAAACTTACCATTTCAAATATATAATATGTGTTCAATAATGGAAAGTTTGAATTATGTAATGTTTACCCCATCATAGTCTTAGTTGGCAAACTCGTTAAAAATACATACATTGTTAAAAATTTATAAATAATTAAAAAGTAAATAGTGTGTTCAATAATTGAAAGTGTTTTGGCATTAGCTCTAAACCAATTCCTATAGAACGATTGAATAATAATATTGTGATATTAATATATCATGATGATGATGATCATCATCATCCAAGTCTTCTTCCGTTAGAATGGGGTTGGCTATGGAGCATAAGAAAGCTCCACAAGTTATTTGACAAAATTCTTTTCAACGACTATGTACTTGACGTCAACCCACCATGTGAGTCCCAAATTTCTAGCCAAGGTAGCATGAGTATGAGAGTCATGCCATAAAATCGAGGTGACCATTTGGTATGTAGCTAGACCTACCTTTTGGATAAGCAATAATATACTTTAACACAAAGACCATATTATAAGTTGTAGTTATGATGTTCATTGTGATAGAAAAACATATACATAATATAGAGTTTAATTGTTGCTAGCTTCTAACGTAGCATCGACAATATTGATAAATCATAACTAATCTAATTACCCTAGTTCACTCTCCATAGACACGATCATTGGTTCACCGTGGATTTAGGATATAAATTATAACCTGTGTGATCATATTACCATAATTGCTTGTTAGATAATTATAATTTTTCCAACAAATAACCAAAGGTGAGGGTGTCCCCTGGCGTGACGATAAGACTTGCTTATTGCATTTTAGTTTCACTAAATTAATTTATCAAAGAAAGCCGATTGATTATTATATATTGCATACCATATGAAGCCCCTTTCATAGAACCTACTAGGGTGCCTTGCAGTCCCTACTTTTCTTTTTTCTTTTTCAAAATTACCTTATTGCACGGAAGTGAAGTTGTGTATAGATATAGTGTTTAGTGGAAGGATCCTTGTTTATATTAAAAATCTCTAGATTGTTGCATAACACAAGTTTTAAACCATACGAGGTAGTAAGCTGTTGTTGTTGATGATGTATCTAATCTCCTAAATTTACTTTTGCATGTACTTAACAAACTCTTCAGAAGGCTGATTAAACTATTTTTCTAATAGAATAATCTAACAGATCCAAGTTAGAATAAAATAGACAAATATATTTCTATTACCGTTAAGAACAATATGGCTGAAGCCCAAAACGTTAAGCTATGTTCACCTTGAGTCTCTTCAATACAAATTGTGCTTGGGTCCCATAACACCTAAGCTGACTGCGCCGTCTGAGTTGCAATGTTGTTTGACAGAAATGCTTAAATTAGATACAAACTCTTAGGCTTGGACATAAATGATGGTTAAAAATTCTCTTTACTTCTATATAACTTTTATTTCGGTTTATATCAGCAAGGCACGATTCACGTAAACACGATATCAAGACAAACTTCTCCAAAGTTTAATTTCAGCAAGATAACAGAGAAACAAAGTCTAATATTATACCTTACATAGCATATTTCCCGGAGGATTTCTCGACGATAGGAATATAAGATCCTGAGTATACTCTAACAGGAAGGCTTCTCAAGAACACATTTGGCCATGGATTGTGCTAGGAGTCATGCCTAATTTTCACGTGTTATAGTCGGTAATAATGGAAGATGATTATAGGTTTTTGAAACAGTTGTGCAAGTACTTTATGAAGTGCACCTGGCCAAAGTAGATATTATTAATGAAAACTTAACAACTGAAATAGAATTCTAAATCAACATTCATTATTCATTCATGTATTGCAGCCAACGACTTGTAATGCTTTTTCACCTTATCCTTACCGTTTCTAACAACTTTCAATACTTTGATCCCAAGTCCTTTTGGTATCAGCAGCAGCATCTTCTTCCAAGCCTTTTCGCATCAAAATTGGGTCAGCTATGGAGCATAAGAAAGCTCCATAAAAAAATTGACAATTTTTTTTTTAATGATCAGTTGCAACCTGATGTCAGCCCTATATGATGGTGCCTAGTTCTGGACAAAAATAGCTATGAGCATGAGAGGACATGCCATAAAACCGAAATGGCCACCAGGAGGTAGGTAGTCCTACCTTTTGGTTATGCAGTTTAAGCACATGCAACCCAAAGCCTCTCCAAGTCCCCCTAGACTATAAAGAGTCTAGACGGAGACGTAAGATGATACAATTTGTCATAGGGAATTGCATTCATCTCTATGACACACTAAGCAAAATAGTGAAGAGGAATGACCTATCCCATGATCTTTACAGTGAGTAGCTATTGATAATAGTTGGTGCATATTCTTTATGGTAGCCTTTAGTCTTTTATATTTTATGTAACAATCATGGTAGCTTTTGATCTACTGTTCTTCAATATTTAGGCCTTTCCAAATCAAAATTGGAGAGTCTGAAAGTATTCAAACCAACCGAATAAAAACCGCCGAAACTTTTTGAACCTTGACGCAAGCTAAATAAGGCTAACATAATCTATAATTAGCTTATATATTTTCTTTAGTTGGTCCCAAGATGAAATCTGCAGATAAGGTTTGACTCAGTTTAGAACCTTGACTTGATTTAATTAGCTTGCAGTTGCTAGTTTTGGAAGTTTTTGGACCGATCAACAAAATATTCCAAAATCACTTTAAAAGCTTTAGTAACTCTTTCTTTCTGAGAATAAGACCAGTCTTTGACTCTCTCCCATGAGAATTGATCTCAGGACCTCCTCTCTCCTCCCCTTCTCAAACACTTGGTTGCCTAACCTTTGGTTAGAATCCATATCTGTTGCGAATAGTTTGGCTTTCGAATAAAATTATTAGATCTTTTGAGACGATCTACTTGTTCTAATTTGCTTTGTCTAAAAAAATCATGAGTCAATTTCTTCCTTTCAGAATCGTTTTATGAACCAAATAGATTACACTTTCACAATGTTAGAAGTTGTTGACTATTTATAAGTTCGTTTCAAACAGATAAAGAGAATTTAAGAATAATTTAGACTCGTAAACAAAAATGGACATCTACAACCTAATTACTGCAGGGATAATCTAGATAATCGAAAACCCTACTAATCTTTGCCTACTAAAGGAGTCTTGTTACAACTGAAAGAGAAAAGAAGATGGGATAAAAACCTAATTAAAACAGGAAACCGACTAATAAAATCTGCAGTTTCGTTGCATAGGTTGACTGTGATAGTCATTCACACAAACTAGAGCCGCATGCTCACAGGAATTTCAGTCGACAAAAAGGTCGATACAGTTCTTCCATTAGTTTCAATCCTTTCCACCTCCAAACTATTCAGTCTATGGATTATCGTCTATTCTATGCACACTCCATGAGTCCATCACTTCACTGGGAAGAGGCATGTGACTCTCACCTCAGTCATGGTTATAGATAACTTTCTAAGACATTTCTCAGACAAAGCAGTGCAATGAATCCCCATTGCAAAGCACGCAAAGCTAAGTAGGAGACAGCTGAGTTCTCGTGTAAAGAAAGTGAGAGCAAACCATCTCAAGCTTGCAAAGAATGCTCCCGAGTTAGCAT
>JANAVB010007399.1:39487248-39607939 GCA_029216955.1 Iris pallida
GAATTGCTAGCCCAACCAGCATTCAAAATTGGGCATTTGAGTAAATGGGATGAAACGTAACTACAATCCAAGCTAGCGCAAGTATTTATAACTACCTAGGCAAACACTTCCTATGGTATGCCTTTGGGCAACGTCTACACACTGCAAACTGCAAGTCTCTTTCCTGCTTGTTTTCTACTTGTTTACAAACACAACATTTGTGGACAGGGCATGTAAATGATTGTCCATCAGCAATCTTTTTCCGACATTCTAATGCTTCAGTTTCATTGTTGGGAAACAGTATGTCAGCAGCACATTTCGGATGGTAGAAGTGACCACAAGTGGCACTAGCACATTGGAACACCTACAAGAAGAGAATCAAACAGCATATTCAGAAACAGAAGCCAAATAAGAAATAGGTGAAGCTAAACCAAACCACCAAAGACTATAAGTATAACAACACAATTTTGCAGTGGTTTAATGGGTCAACATGTGCCGTCTAAGCAAGTGGAGCAACCTTGTGTGCTTCATATATGTTGAATAATATGAATATTAACCCTCAATCCTCCCCAACACTCTCGTGTTTTGGAGCAAGTGGCAAGGAATTTTATATGGTATCAGAGATCTTCTTTGACGCGCATTTTAAGTAAAGTGTATACATATTGTTGTTGCGTGAACCCAGCTTCGGACCAAAAGAAAAACGGGATTCGACCAGCAGGGACGTGTTGTTAACCTCACCAACACTCTAGAAATTTGGTGCAATCGTAGGGAGTAACAAGATGCACCTCAAAAGTAGGCACGAGTACGAGCCTACGTTATGGTCCTAACATCATAGAAAACAAGACGCGAGAGTGAGCCTCGAGCCTCATGTGCACCTAGGCGAAGTTGTGAATAACCCGTGAATAGGGAACCTCAGCGAGTATACACACCAACAATTTGTTAGTACGCGAATACTCAATAAAATTTGCTAATCATTCACCACTTCGCAAATAAAATGGAACTATTCGCCTTTAATTTCAAAGCCAACCCATAATGCAGGCAACAAGCAGACTCAAGTGTCAAGCTCACGCACTCTATACTAACAAAGGATCTTGCCTCCCTTCTATAACCAATGCTGACCAACTCTTCCCATTTCCAATCACGGACTAAACAGAGCGCCAATTCTTTAACAGAAACCCTCGAACAAAATAAATTATTCATAAAAACTCCCTGTTTTTTGATGTATTAGCAAAGAAACCCTCAATAATAGGGGGAAAATGACTTATGCTCTAAACGATTTTTCTCAACTATGCCTACTAAAGCCCCATTCCTTCCCAGAAAAAAGTAATGCAGTTTTTGGTATAGTGTTAATATAAGAGATAAGTGTAGTGGTACTAGCAAATTTCCTATGGACATGAATTTGACAAACCTCCTTTCCTTCAATATTTTCCATCAATCTTTGTATGTGAAACATAGTATATTTATTTGCCAAAAACTTTGTTATGCAAACAAATATTGCATGGAAAAAGTTCTATTATTTGGTTCTGGAAATTGCTGAGAAACCCAATTTCGGGGTGGGCTTTTATGAAATGCCCACCCGCTGCATAAGTTTTATGAAATACCCAGAATTAAGTATTTTCACGTTAAATATTCCAAGATTCCCTTTTAGATGCCACCCGCTGGGAAATGCTATTTTTATAATACCGAGAACTACCCCTCTGCGCGAATTGGTCATCTATATGTATTTGAATTCAAAAAACTCAGATCTGGATTGCGATTTTCGTCTTCTTCTTCACGAAAAATCTGAATTCCATTGCTCTCATATTCAGCAGAGATTGCAAAAATCGTTCGTAGTTCGGTGTGTTTTTCTTCAGTCGAACTCAGATCATCGCTCGTCATCATCATCACCATCATCATCATCTTCATCGTGGAGACATTTGAAGTTTTTCGACGATTAGGTCAATTGTGGAGAGAAGATCTTTCTTCTTCTTTTCCATAAGAATTATCATCGTTTTGAAAGAAGAACGAAACTCTTTATTCATGAAAAAACTAAATTAACGTTTTAACACTGTAAATGACCATTCTCCATGTAAACTAACACGGAGAATACCATTCTCCGTTTTATTTAAAACGGAGAATGCCGTTCTCCGTGTTTCTAACACGGAGAATGACCATTCTTCTGCGTTTTAACACTGGAATGACCATTCTCCGTCTTAATTAGGACGGAGAATGACCATTCTCCGTCTTATTTAACACGGAGAATGCCATTCTCCGTTTTTTTAACACGGAGAATGACATTCTCCGTTTTATTTAACACTGAGAATGGCATTCTCCGTGTTTCTAACACGGAGAATGGTCATTCTCCTGCGTTTTAACACTGGTATGACCATTCTCCGTGATAAATTACACGGAGAATGGCATTCTCCGTGTAAATTAAGACGGAGAATGGTCATTCTCCGTTTAATTTAGCACGGAGAATGGCCATTCTCCGTCTTAATTACGGAGAATGCCATTCTCCGTTTTATTTAACACGGAGAATGACATTCTCTATTTTATTTAACACGGAGAATGACATTCTCCGTGTTTCTAACACGGAGAATGACATTCTCCGTGTTTCTAACACGGAGAATGTCATTCTCCTGCGTTTTAACACTGGAATGACCATTCTCCGTGTAAATTAAGACGGAGAATGTCATTCTCCGTGTTACTAACACGGAGAATGGTCATTCTCCGTGTAAATTAAGACGGAGAATGCCATTCTCCGTGTTACTAATACGGAGAATGACCACCCTCATGCGAAAATTAACATTTTTCGTGTTCTAAACGGAGAATGGCCATTCTCCTGCATTTTATGGTCAGCTGAAACTTTGGAGGGCCATAACTTTTGACTGGGAGGTCGAAACGAGGTCCCGTTTGTCGCAAAATGAGCGTATCGTCGAGGAGACTGAAAGTAACAGCTTCACCGTTAGACGGCCTTTCGAAATTTTAGAATCGCAAAAAAATGATGTTTGGACCTCCGTTTTAGCACTTTTGCCGTTCGTCCCGGTCTTTCCGAAATTTTCCGACGAGTTTTTAAAGATTTTTGAGGAGAAAACCTAGATTCGAAAGTGAGCAGCGTATGGAAGAAGATGGAGTATTGAAACATTTTTTTTAAGATCAGTTTTGTGGGTGTTTCCAATAAATTAAAAGGAAGGGCAAAAGGGTCATTTGGAACCCGCTTTGGATAAGTTTCTCTAATTCTGGGCACGCGATGAAAGTTTTTTTAGCGGTGGGTTTTACATAAAACTTTTTTAGTTTTTGGGCATTTCATAAATCTTCCCTATTTGGTTTTATTCATCAATCATCCTCCCATCAGAATGGGATCGTGGAGCATAAGAAAGCTCCATAAAAGTATTGACAAAGAACTATTATCGATTGCTGACCTGAAGTTATAGTAGGTCCCAAATTCCTGACCAGATAGCTATGAGCATGATAAGGTGATGCCATAAAACTTGGGAGCAATTTAAGCCCCTGAGTTTGAGGGTAGGTAGACCAACATTTTAGCCATGCAGATTGAGATCATACAACAAAAGGAGCACCCTCCATTCTCCTATACTTTAATAGAGTCAATAGACTAGAGGGAGGTAAATTTATAGGAAATTTCATTGTTTTACTGGTAGGAACAAATAAATGTGGTCACTAGTATGAGTGAGTTCTCCATTCCAGTCCTGATGATTATATACATTAAAGAAATTCATAGGACGAAAATAACATAATGAAACCTAACAGGACTGGTCCCTGCCATAAAAGGGTTGCCTACACTGGGTATTATGGCTATTCAAAAGGGTGTATGAAGAAGAATCCAACTTTAATTTTTAAAAAATTGAAGCTGTTTATTCTTTTTCCAATTACTTCACTTCTAATAACTCGATTAAAAATTTAACAGTATTGTCATGTTCGTCTTATATTCATGTTCTATTCTCTAGAAGAACTGCCATATCCATAGCATAGTTTGCAGTATCGGCCGAGATCCGATACGGTCGATATCGATGCGGTTTGGAATGTCCTGACCCGATACCGACCGCTACGTTCTATTCTCTAGAACTGCCATATACATAGCATAGTTTGCAGTATCAGCCGAGATCCGATACGGTCGATATCGATGCGGTTTGGAATGTCCTGATCCGATACCGACCACTACCGATACTTACTGATATCAAAATAGGGGGCTCTCTTTTCCAGTCAATTCGGTAGAGAATTGAATGAAAAAAACCAATCAACAAGGGTGTAAAAGCATAGTACATTTGTAAAAACATGTAAATGATGAAAATTTATTTATTGCAGGTAAACCAATTAGGAAGGGTGACTATTTTTTCATTCAATTCAAAACTACTAAGAAACAACACAAAAAATATTTAAAATTATGACTATGTATAAAATATTTAAAAGTATCCATATATGTATAAAATATTTTTTCTAAATTCTTAAAAATGTGTTAATTATTTGTTTTCGGATACCAAATAATCCGATACTCTGATCCGATATTGTCGATACCGTCGATCATGATACTCATAGGAAGGGTCCGACACTGATTCCGATATTGTGAACCTTGATCTACAGTTGTCCTTGTCCGTATTCGTACAAGTGTGGACATGATCAAATGCTAAATTTACCCAAAACGTTACTGTGGTAAAAAAAACAGAACAAAGAAATAAGGCCATAATGTTGGTAGGACACAGCTTCAGCTCATACCCATGCTTCACAAGAGGAATAACATGGAGAATAAAATGTATTAGAAGTAATTGCAGGTACTTGGCCTGTCAAGGGTAACGATAAAACGTTAATCCAACTCAAATTCTAACTAAAAAATCGGGTTTGGGCGTTAAAAAAAATGAAAGAACTTCATACTGGGTTCGTGTAGAACTTATGAAACCCAAAATTTTCAGGACGGTTTGGATTTTGATTAAATATGATAAATCCTCTCTTTCTATATGCAACCAGTTAACCAAACCCATTGTTTTAATATAAAAAAACAGGTCTGGATGTTAAAAACGGAACCCAAACAAAATCCGGTACATTTCGTGTACAAATTTTAAAAGCGATAAAATTTTGGGCCAGATTTGGGTTTTACACGAATCCAATTTGAATGTGACCGATTTGCAGCCTAGGTCAAAGGTAAAAGAAGTTCACCACGTGCAGTACTTATTGTGGTTACCCTTCAGTAGCAAACTTGAAAAGGGAGAAAAACAAGAACTAAATAAAACATATACTTGTATCATAGCATAAAAATAATATTTTGAAATGTAAATGAGGAAGAATGATGAACTAGATAATGCTGACGGGCATTCTAATCCATTAGAATGTTGAGATAATCAACTTATTCCCTATCGAGTCAGCTTATAAGATGTTCCAAAAACAGAAGAATAAAGCCACAATGGCAGTTTCAAGTAAAAGAAACCAAACCTCAGCACCAGCCGATTTATCAGAAGATCCCAGTTTCCCACAGGCGAAACATTGATGCCGTTTGAGCTTACAATTCCTGCACAAAAAGTTTTGGATTGCCTGCAAGGAAACAAATATTGTTTTCAGTGATGTGCTTAAGAGAATAATTCATCAGCTAAGGGAAAACTCAAGAAAATTAACATTGGAACATCCTTGAGAATATACCTCAACTTGAGTCCTAGTGTACCCAAGGGACTTGCAATCTGAATCCTCACCGGCCCTCCTGGTTGCATGGAAGGACCTCAAGCATGTACCCTCACAGCTGCATTGAAAATATAATAATGTAAGAAGAAGCAATTGACAAAGGACATCCTAGATGCTGCTCACTATTCTTGCCAGAACAAGATGCAGATAAAATACAGGTGATGTTCACCATTCATGCTATTTGAATACATGGAAGTGATACTTAATTCGTTATATTTAAAACACCATGACAAGACAAGGAGAAAGTGGTGTTAAAAAACTTCGAAAACATTATATTTAAATTTTAGCTTCGTCTAAAAATTGTTTATACTATGATATCCAAACATGAACCTGAAATCACAAACTTGCCTAAACAGGTCTCTACAATTATCCAAATCCCCGCATCGCCCTACCTTAGTTAGATAAGGTCCCCTCTCCCGACAAAGAAGCTGATTAACTTCTAACAACAATGAAGCCTTCATCCAAAACGTTTGGGGTCAGGTACATGATGTCATGTCCCGCTCAGTTCAACCGGAGGAATCGAAACGCAAAGACGTTTGGACTTAGCCATGCAACGGCTTGTTCGAAGTCCCGCTCAATCGAGGCAACTCCTCGCTAAAGTTGGTAGCTTCGATGAACTTGCCTCAACTTGTCCTTCACACTAATAAATGAATGTTTTCAATTGCACTGACTAAGTATGCTAATAAAAGACGAACACACATAGCTAAAGAGAATAATCCCGCTTTGAGTCAAATGTATATAGAACATGAAAAATGGTTAACTTGTTGCCTAGATATCACTTCACGATGGCTTTCAAAGTTGGCACTTGGTCCTTCGATCCCATGGCTTGGGTAAAGAAAAGACGACTTGGACAAAATAGGTTACATTTATACTAGCACATAACTATCGACTTGAGGTCATGGTCTAGATGTTTCTACGGTCGCATTGCTTATCATAGCACGCGCGCCCCACGATTTCAATGAGGACCATACGGTTTATGGCACGAGTTAAGGCACCCAAAGAACACGGTTGTTCAAGTTGAGCACGTGCACGTCCCCACGGTATCAAGGCCCATCATATAGAGTATGACAGTTTACGGGACACTTCAAGGGAACACGACTTGTTCAAGTTGAACAGGAGGGCTATCAAAATAGTCGTTTCTGGGTGTGAGTCAGAAGGTATGGTAACATGGAAAGTTCACGCGACCGTTTGTCGCCGAGGCGGTCCCTTATTTGGGAGTCTCCGATGAAGTATGGAAAGTATGGTTTATGAGCAAGGAAGAACACTTGTTTGAGTTATATGGTGAGTTAGGTAGGAACCATTGTATGATCATTGGACAACTTGTCGACAAGGTTTCACATCCTCGAACGGCAACCTGGGGCCACAGGACCGATCCGGCCCAGGAGGAAAGCAAGATAGCTGAGCAGGATTGTACCGCTCAGGTGATTCAAAGCTTTCGACGGGGCTCGCACCTGGGACCACAGGACCGATCCGGCCCAGGAGGAAAGCAAGATAGCTGAGCAGGATTGTACCGCTCAGGTGATTCAAAGCTTTCGACGGGGCTCGCTACCCGCGTCGAACGACCTTGTCTACACCAAACTATAAAGTCCAGATATGCCAGGGGGCCGTGATCTTTCATATAGATGAGTTGGTATGCTGAGCGGCAATCTGCATGCACGTATCGCTCTGAATCACAAGAAGTGTAAGCACGGTACAAATGAGTCAAGAAAGGTGTGCACGTTATGCAACACAATTTCGAAGCCTAAGATTTGGCTATAACAAAAATACGTGCTTCGGCACGAGATGCGACGTCGTGTTTTGAGTTGTTGACATAGAATTTGCATATACTTTAGGATTGAGTCATTTGAGTTGAATAGAAAATGTTGTATGGCAAGGTATGGTTAAGTCGCACAGAATTACGAGACACGATCTTGATGTTGTTGCACGACTGAGTTTATGGCACGACCACTGAGTTGCGAGGCACGACCTCGATGTAGAATCACGAAGGAGTTTCATGGCACGATTGTCTCGTCGCATCACAAAATAGGCCAGGAGTCTATGTCCTAAAACTGATCCTAAGACAAGATTAGAAAGACCACAAAAGAATAAGTTACACTCACTAAAATGAACGTGTTGGTTTTGTATGGGTGGACGAGAGGCTCACTCACCAATACGATTGTGTACTGATACCCTACCACTCTTCATGTGCAGGTGCAGGTATCAGCACGCTCGGGACGGAGCTCGCTTGGACGCGCTAAGGCATGGAGTTCCTTGGCACTTCTAGGCGTGCGGTCGCGTTGGAGACTTCACATATACGGACATAATGTATAGACTATGGACATTGACTTCTGAAGCATCCGCAAGTGTCAAGCCTTGGACCTTTGTATTGAGAGATGAGAGAGAGCTGAGTGATTGTATTCAAAGAGAGTGAGCTTGAGTGATTGTAATCTTGGCTTCGTGCCTTTGTAATCTTAATTTTATTATCAATAAAAAGACTTGATTTGTTCGAATACTTATGTTTTTTGGCTTATTCAATGCTTCTGCTTTGAAATTTCTGTGCGACGACCCCGTCACTTAGCCTGTAATAGGCCATTATGGAAATCGTCTTGCGCGGGTGCAACCTAGGCTCGCGCAGCATCACGTCCTAGCGAGGACGATCGGTTCTGCAGAACCGGGACGTGCCACATGAACCTTTAATAAAGGTTGTAAAAATCGCTAGTTGGTTCGTGGGGACTAGAAATTAATCGGATTAATCGGAAGACTAGTCGGATTAATCGGTTTGATATATATATATATATATATATATATATATATATATGTCATCAAAGTATTAACTTAAGTACCAAAATATATATACACAACATATGTCCTTGGTATGCACCTTTTTTGAAACTTCTTTCCTTCTCTCTTCTTTCCCTTCTCTGTCAGTTGCTTTTAGGTTGTTGAAAGAACTGAATTTCGGATCGGATTTTCATCTTTTGTACCCCTTTTTTTTGGAACCAAGACCTAGTCGGCCGAGTAGCCCCGACTAGCCGCCTAGTCAGCTGCCTAGGTCCGATTATTGCTTAAGCCTATTTTTTTGTCGACTAGCCCCATAGTCGAGTCGGCGAAGGCCGACTACCGACTAGTCGGGGACTAGTCGAATTTTTACATCAGTGCTTTAATTGCATTGTCCCTTATCCTTTCTAAACCTCTACATCATAATAAATTCTAAAACTCCACATCATATAAATTCTAAACCTCTACATCATAATGAATGATTGATCCTAATTATTGAAAAATATTGTTCTCAAGTATCTCTTGGCGTCAATATGAACGACAATTCAATTAGTCTTGAACTCTTGCTGAAGTACATTTTATATTTTATTTTTGTTCTACAAATTCTAAATCATGTATATCACAAAGTACTCCCACATTGGAAGAATACAATACATGTAAAATCGATATCATGCATGTGACCTACACAACAAAGACACGCTAAAATTGGTGTCATATATAGGTCGTAGTGTCTATAGGACATGTTGTATCCATGTCTCTATGTGCAACATAGCTCCCCACCATAACACAATATCATCCTATGTTGTTAATCTCCTAGAATACATGGTAGGTATCGTAAGATATAAAACAAAAGGCTTTCGATATGAATCGTATAGGTGTACCAGGTGGGACAAAAAATGTATGATACGTTTTCATATCGCCCGATACGATACGTCCAATACCATACAACGATACGATACGTCCAATACCATACAACGATACATTTTTGTTTTTTGTTTTAAACTTTTTATCTTATTTTATTTTTGTCCACTTATTGAGCTTATCCTTTGATTTTAGATTTTACTACTAGTTGAATTAGGACCTTATGGTGTTGAATAGATAAATTTATCTATGTTAGGAACTTATGATGGTTATCTAGGTTATCTAGGATTGTATAATGATGGTCATTTATATGCTTAGTGATACTCTATGTTGTGAGCATAGATTCGGATACGACATGACATATTTCAGACACGACGACACGGATTTGGCACCTATTTTGGTTTGTCCTATTGTATTTTGAAGTGTCCATTGCATGTCCGATACGTGTGTCAACACGACACGAATACGGAATAAAATTTGGTGTCAGGGCCTTTTAGGGGATACTCTTTATATTGTCGTCTCGTGTGTTCAACTTTATCCATATAAATTATTTAATTTGCTAATATATTTAATGTATCTTATAGTACATGATACAATAATCAAGCATACCGATGACAACCTAGACAACATCAGCTACAACACATTTCACATATCCAACATTAAAAGGTATCTCCAAGTCCGTTTGTAAAGGATGATACAATTCTATCTAGTTAGAGCTGGTCCAAAATGATGGAATCCAAGTCGATAACACCAAGTGTAATGTCTCGCTCCCAGCGGTGGCATAACTATTTTCAGATAAGTGGACATGACTTCACTTTTTGATTCTTTCACAATTAGTAATAAACCATAAAGAATGGATATATGATTTGCTGCTAAGAATAGAATTGTGATCACTAGAATGATAATTACATGAAATCTGTATGCCCTTAATAAGAATGGTATTGATTAAGTTATAAACTATGAATACAATTGAAAGAACTATTGTTTTACTTGTTAAAGAAAGAAAGAAAGAATGATTGCATGTTCCTTTATTGTAAGATGTTAAAAGAGAAAATTTGCATATTTGTGTTATAGACTGTGAATACAATTGAAAGAACTGTTTTTATGCTTGTTAAAGAAAGAATGAATGATTGCATGTTCCTTATCGTAAGTTGTTAAAAGAGAATAATTGGATGCTTGTGTTATCTACTGTGAATACAATTGAAAGAACTTTTGCTATACTTATTAACGAAAGAAAGAATGATTTCATAGACAGTATCATATGTTGTTAAAAGAAAAGAATTGTATGCTTAAGTTATAGATCGTTTATAGAATTGACAAAGTTCTAAACGGCGGTAGACGGGTACACAATGGAGGAGGTCCGCCTACCTCCTAGGCCACCTAGGGGCTCGATACATTTTAAAAAAAATTTACTATTTTATCATTGTTCCTTTTACATAATATGCATATTTTAAGGGTGTTTTATGCATAACTAAATTGTAGAAAGATTTGTGAAATTTCATTATTGTAAAAGTGAATCATAGATCCATAATGCTTGCAAAATTGTTTTGCCAAAACATCTAGTCAAGTATGCTCCGCATAGATGCCCGCCTACTGTAGTGTCCCGCTCCCGTTGGGATGAAGCACTATGTAATAGGCTCGTGGCAAGTCAGACACGGTCGGGAACATAGATGGCTAGTCTGACTCAGCAACGAGTTTGGTATACGAAAATCTTTGGACATCAATAAAATCGATTTAGACAAATGATATGAAATTCCAACTAATGGATCGGCTTCTGTTGGAATAAGTCCTAGATGCAACGAATTGTGTCTTGGCGAATGAGCTCTAAATAAGAGTCCATTCGACGAGACCGGTCTGTTGTTGGTTTTGTTGATTATCTGGATGTTTTGCTGCTTGGTGTTGATGAGTGTGCTTTCGCGTTAATTTCTGAATGCGCCTTTAGGAATTTCGAAAGGGAAGGATTGAATAAGGAATTCTACTATGATGTTCGTGCCATTGCAGGAGTTCGTGTAATTGACGCTTGACCGTTGCAAAACGATCTCCTACTCTCGACGCATTTATTTTAGGTGGTTGGTTCGGCCCCTTCTTTTCTACTCCTTTCCGTCAACAAATCTCCAAGTTCAACGTTTAAATCGATGATGCTGGTTGAATATATATATTGTGCCACTGAGATAAATAACATGGGATAACTGTAACATATCTCGAATAAATAGGCCTGGAGACATTAACTTAGCGCCTCGCTTCGAGGCGAGAAGTTTGGCTCAAAACCAAGAAAACTGTTGAAAGGAAGGACATTGAAACATCGATTGGTAGCGCGGCGCCTCGTGGTATTTGGTGCCCACGGATAGCCAAATCAGAACATACGGTTTTGAGGCAAGAAATGAACTGTTGAGCGAGTGATGGGTTATATAGCTTAATTCTGTTTATGTCATGCATTTGCTGCATCGATAAAAATGTTCACGCATTCGCAGGGTCATGGACAACTTGTGCACAGGGTTAGCTTTCCTCGAAACAGTATCAGGGGCGCTGGAACCGAATCGGCCTACGAGAAAATTATGAAATCGTGCTTCGACGCAAGACATTGCAAGACCTCCAGTCGGACTTGCAACTCGGGCTGATAGGACGCGTCGCAATGCTACGTAATTGTCCTTCATGGTGTCGATATCACCAATGACCGTACATAAGATAGATTGCATCCTCACCTATTGTCTTGTGCAGGTGGTAAGTATTATATCTATTTTATGCAGGAAATGAGCACGGTTGTGGTAAAATAAATTAAAAATGGTTATGTTGTTTACTGCTTTAAAACTATGCCTTCGATATGAACTGCAACTCATTTAGTTCTAAACAGAAAGATCACTTCGAATGCTTGAAATCCTTAATAAGCATTGTCGGTTTATACGAGTGGGTTCGTTCCGCTCACTAGCAAGTGTGTTAACCCCCAACTCCCCAGGTGACGAATGCGTTGCAGGAGCACGAGACTAAGCTGAAGCTGAAGAACGAAAGGCGGCTCGAAGCTCTCCTATTTTGAAGTATTTTGAAGCCCATTTCAAATCGAAGGCTTTTGTTCAAATGTATAAAGGGACATGAATGTATGAAATGGCAAGGATTATTTCATGGCAGCTTGTTGAAAGTTTTTTTTTTTGTTTCAAAGAATGTAGCCGCAACAGCATATGTAATGTAAGAATGATTTTGCACATACTTTGCAAGATTTATCAATGAAAAGCTCATTTTCTTCCTATACTGCATCTTCATCTCTCTACACTATTAAGTTTCAACTTGTTGTCGCAAAAGAATTAGATAATGCACATACATGTCTTGTACAAGTCCAAATTAGGCTTATACGACATCACGTTCCAGCGAGGACGATCGATTTGCCTTGAATCGATGCGAGGACGAACGATTCGGCTAATCGGGACGTGACACCTATACCGTCTCACCTCCGTCTATGTCGCCAAACCACTGTTGGCTGCCTACTCCACCGCAAAACGACAAAAGCAGTACAGAAAGCGGCCGCCTAGCACCCAGGCGCGCCTCGACGGCCATTTAGAACACTGAGAGTTGAAATAATTGTATTTTGTTGCATAGAAAAATGGAAATTGGATAATTGAAATGTACGTTTTATAGAGAGATGAATAAGAAACAGAATTGTTAAATGAAATTGTGCTGAGATAATATATTTGTGTAAAAAAAGGAAGAACATGACATGACGTCAGAATAAAAGAAAGGAAGAGTTGAGCTACCGCTCTATGATATGAAAGAATAAAGAAATGTTTATTTAGCATTTAGTTATGTATCGTATTATTTTATTTAATAAAAGTTGCATATCATGCATTAGTCTTTGACAACTTGTGCACAAAGTTTAGTCTCTCGAACGATTGTTGGGACATCGGAATCGTATTCGCTTGGAGAGATGGGACACCATGAGGCTTGTACGTCCTCACGATCAGGGGTGTGTCATATCTATGAGAGATGGGCTTATACGTCCCAACTTCTAATTATAGAGACATAGTTGGACACTCATATAGTTAGGTCGCATGCTAATGAAATTTATTTTGCAAGCCTAACAGTTAATGCAAGGACGAATTTCTGATACCTATAAATATGAGTTCTAATGTTAGTTTGCAAGAATATAATTCGTCTTTTTATCGTTTAACTATGGATAAGTTATGAATGTTTTCTAACACCGAAATGTTGTTATCATGTTAATAAGAACGAATTTGGTTCAAGTGTAATGCTGACATCATATCCCTAAGAATGAATATGGTTTAAGAATAATGTTGTGTTCAGTAAAAGTAGAAAGGAATGGATATTGTTCATGAAATCTCTAATGCTTGAATAAATGAAAGAAGAAAGTATGTTTTTATTAAGTATCGAAATGAAGTATGGCTTTTGATTAAGTATTGATATGAAATGGAAGTATGTAAAAGATAGAAAGACCACCTTATTAAAAGTAATGTTTTCTCACAGGACTATTTAGTGTATGCTTTCAGATAAGTGTAGTTTTGTCGATCACTAATGCATTCCCCAAAGTACTTACCGACCTCCACCTCCACCTCCACAAGTGCTGGATTTTTGTTGGACTTTCTGAGGCGATAGAAGACGCTCACCCTTTGGAAATTGGAGATCTGAAGGCGCATTGTTGTTTTTGTATAAAGAATATAATACATGGTATCAAAGGCGCGCCTCACAGAAAGGCACAACAGTTGCGCCTCACCACCTCACGACTCAGGCTGACGCTTTTATTCGGACACGCGCCTAAGGTACGCCTTTCAGCAAGACGCGACCAAAAAAGGCACACCTTATGATTTTTTTGTTCTGATATATATTATATATATATATATATATATATATATAATTTGAGGCATGCAGATGGCCCTTACCCCATACAAGTGGGAGAGAGGTAGCCATTTTCACGGTTACCAAGTTGGTTACAATTGAACTGAAAAAACTAAACTTACTAAAAGCGTGCTAGGAAGAATACACTCTTGTTAGTTTTGTTGACTGTTATTGCTAGTGATGCTCTGCTAGTTCACTTGGTTATGGTTTAGCATATATTGGTTTTATTTTTTTATTTTTTATGTATATTTTTATTATTTATTATTTTTGTGCCATGCTTCGCTTGGGCACGCATCTTAAATGCGCCTTGCGCCTCGGACGATATAGACCTTTTGTGTCTCGAGTACGTCTTGCGCCTTTGAATACCTTGATATAATGTGTGGAACGAAGTCGTTGTACTTCTTTTCAGTTAAAAAAGAGTAAACCAAGTTTGACATTTTGAGTTGGCCAGTAAGATCTTTTTGTAATTCCGTTGCAAGTATCAATAAAAAAGTTATTTTGAATTATTCATTGTTGTTATTTGGTTTTCTGCATTAAAGTTCCGTTGCTTCACTCTCAAAATCATTTTATTTGTTGATGTGCAAGTTTGTGTGTTGTACAAGTACAAATTAGGCTTGTATGACATCACGTCTAGTGGCGACTTTTTGGTCCTCCAGGATCGGGGTGTGACACTAAGAAGCCCAATATTTCAACATTATGTAAGGGTCCAGGTCAGACCAATTCATAATGGAAACTGGATCCTAGTAAAATCTGGACACATCAGCATAATTTTATTACCAAAAGCTCACTTTCTAACACAGACATCAAAGAAACTCAGCTCCACAAAAGTCGATCTGCTGAAAAACACCCTAAAAGGTCATGACTTCTAAAGTAAACTCAAGAGACAACACACTAATTTTGTAAGTAAGGAACAAACAACATAGTACAAGTACAACATGGAAAAAAACAATATTTCTACCCAAAGATAGGTTCAAAAAATGGTTGAGAATATTAATGAGCTGAATAACATACCACAAAAGTTCACCTCCATTATCACAAATGGCACAAACATAATCAAACAAATCTGTTTCTTCCTCAGACTCATTTCCATCATCATCCACATCATCATCAACAATAAATGGCTTCTTTGAATCAGAATCATTTTCAAGATCCTGGTAAAAAACATTCCAAGTGTTCAAATGGCATCCAACTCTATATCTGAACTATGATAACGGGCAACAGCTTCATGTGAAACATAAAAGAACTTGCAGGCTTGAACTTAAGTATCAGAAATCAGCTCTAACCTCACTAGAAGTTTTCTTTGTGGGCTTGTCCGATAGAAACGTCATTAACAACTGCTCAAGCAAAAATCCATCAGATATACAACTATGTGACCAGAAGACAGGAATATCAATAAAAGAAAGTAAATTACAACAAATAAATATTAAGGTGTCAAGAAAACTACAACTTCAAGTCAAATAGTCCTAGCATCTTATAATCAACTAAGAGTAAGAAGTATTATATTGTTTACAAAATAAGACTAAAATGGCTATCCATTATAAATTGCTTAGATACTATGATATGACTAGAAAATCTGGTAGTGACATGTAGGTTCGCTAGAGAGAGATTAACATAAATTTAATGTGACGTAATTAGTCATTACAATTCAAGATAAAGGTTACTTTTAATATTTAAATGACTTGTCAAATCATGTTCAAGAGTGTGTGTATATAACCACTAAACAATAGTTGTTGTGTATTCAGTATTATATATGAAATTTATGAATGCTAGACTTCTTGAACAAATGAATGAGTAAGCATTGACACTCTGATCCATCGGGGACTTAAAATTATGGAAGAGCATAAACTAAAAGCTTATTCAAATTAGTCACGTTCATGTGCGTTGCACGTGTTCTTTATGCAAGTAATTTCCGTCAAGTCTCTTGTTTTTTAGACAATATGATCAGTACTAAATAAAAAATATAATTCCTCTGATATTATTGAAAAATTAGATAGCAATTTAAATTATATTAAAAAAGTTTAAATATGATTTGAATATATTTTAATAAGGATTTGTTATAGATGTGTTTTTACGACTTTGGATATATGTTTAGTTAGATAACATCAAAATAGTTTAGATACAATTCGAGTATATTTTAATTAGGATTGTTATAGATATGTTTTTACTTTTTAGGACTTTGGATATATGTTTAATTAGATAATACCACGTAGTTAGATAATACCAGGATTTGAGGATTTCATACACGTTTGTTAAGGTCTAAAAATTAATTAGAATTTTCTTTCTTTCTTAATTATGCAATGATATACAAACATACGGCTTATACAGCTCTTTTGAGCCGTTTTCAAGCCTCAATATGATAGTATTCAAATAACATTACATATCCATACATATTTACATATATTAAAAAAAAATCCAAATCGTATAAAGCAGGACATATACACTTACCTATTGGAAGCTCCCAAAAGACGCCTTACTATGTAGCCTAGATTTGAGAACATTATGGACATGTTTGATAACCAAAAGTGGGAGGACAATGTGCTCTTATGCCTAGTTATTGGCTGACTTCATCAACTTAAAGCATTTGGTTCGTCCCAGAAATGCACCAAAATACTTTTCCATGATGATATTAATGTTACATTTGTTCCCCTTGTCCCCTAAGAACTAGGATTTCCACATCTAGGTTTTCTCTACGAAGGGAGTTGAGAAGTGCTCCAAGTGTTCCTAAATTATTCTTTATTGAGGTTATCTCTTTGTCCAGATCCTCTACACTTTTGTTGGTTTCCACTTCTTCTATGGTACCACTTCCACCCTTCAACCAAATAAAAACCATACTATAAATAGTACTTCTCACGAGACAAAAAAACACCCAACCACGCCAAGAAGTGCAGACACGTTTGTCACTTTCATTTCTAGTTACCACCTCTCTCACTTCTGACTAAGTTTCAGGTTTTCAGCTTTCAACCATAATCTGAATAATTTTCCCAGTTTTATTATCTACAGGAATTAGGATACTACAACGCGAATGTTACCCACAATGGACCACAATACATAAAAGAGACATTAGTCAGACAATTTCCTAAAGGTAGCTACGAAACTGGCTTCGGAATGCATGAAGGCATAGTGGCAATTTACTCCAAAGTCCAAACATAAAACACAAATTGGTACAAATCTAATGTTTTCCTATGAAAGTTAATACTTCAGTAAAACCAACTCTGAGGGTCTGTTTGGTATGAAAGAGGTACTAGAGGTGGCAAGTTTTGGAAATCTTGGCCAACTTCCTCCACCTTCTTCGTTTGGTTGAGCGAACTTGGGGAAATTTGGATGATAATCATGACTTTCCAAATCATATATCCCTATTTTCCCTCATCCCACATCCACTTTTGAAGAGAGTATATCGGTTGGAACTTCTTCTTTTATAAATAAAAATAAATTCTTAGCTAATTAAGAACATTCATAGATAAACAATCATTGTTTATATCACTAATTAGTAATTAAGATAATAATAACAAAGTGATTACTAATACTTAATTATTAATAAGTAATTAAAATAATTAACTAATCTTCAAAAACTAACAATAAATAGTGTTGAATAACTAGTAGTACTTAATTATCATAAATAAGTAATAAAGATAAATTAATATGAAATTAGTAATTTAAATTAATATTAAGTAATTAGTATTCGTAATATATAAACAATTAAGATAATTAAGCTAGTTAATTACTAAAAGTAAGTAGTTAAGATGATCAATGAATATTATGTACTCAACAATGTTGAAGTATTGCTATTCCATGATTATGTTAGAATATTAAGCATAATTGAATCAACTTGGATATTTCTCCAGTATCTATTTACCGCCTCTCACTCTATCACTTCCGACTACTAAGTTCCAACTTCCAACCATAATATTTTAAAAGAAATAGGTCCTACACTGTGAATGTTACACACAATGGACCACAAGGCATAAAAGAGAAATTAATTTTAGACAAATTCCTAAAAGTAGTCATGAAACTTGCTTTGGAATGGCATGAAGGGAAAATTGCAATATACTCCGAACATAAAACACGAATAGGTACAAAACTGAAGTTTTTTTCCATGAAAGTCAATACTTCAGCAAAATCAACTATGAGGGTCCGCTTGGTATGAAACAGGTACGAGGGAAGTGGCGAGTTTTGGAGATCTTGGCCAACTTCCTCCACCTCCTTCGTTTGGTTGGGAGGGAACTTGGGAAATTTGGATGAGAATCATGACTTTTCAAGTCATGTCCCACTATTTTCCTTCATCAGCATACCACTTGGAACTTCTTCTGTTTTTATAAAATAAAAATAATACTTAGCTAATTAAGAATATTCATAGACAAACAATTAAGGGAAGATTTATGAAATGCCCAAAAACTAAAAAGTTTTATGTAAAACCCACCGCTAAAAAAACTTTCATCGCGTGCCCAGAATTAGAGAAACTTATCCAAAGCGGGTTCCAAATGACCCTTTTGTCCTTCCTTTTAATTTATTGGAAACACCCACAAAACTGCTCTTAAAAAAACGTTTCAATACTCCATCTTCTTCCATACGCTGCTCACTTTCGAATCTAGGTTTTCTCCTCAAAAATCTTCAAAAACTCGTCGAAAAATTTCGGAAAGACCGGGACGAACGACAAAAGTGCTAAAACGGAGGTCCAAACATCATTTTTTTGCGAATCTAAAATTTCGGAAGGCCGTCTAACGGTGAAGCTGTTACTTTCAGTCTCCTCGATGATACGCTCATTTTGCGACAAACGGGACCTCGTTTCGACCTCCCAGTCAAAAGTTATGGCCCTCCAAAGTTTCAGCTAACCATAAAATGCAGGAGAATGGCATTCTCCGTCTTAATTTACACGGAGAATGACCATTCTCCGTCTTAATTAGGACGGAGAATGACATTCTCCGTCTTAATTTACACGGAGAATGATCATTCCAGTGTTAAAACGCAGGAGAATGACCATTCTCCGTGTTAGAAATACGGAGAATGCCATTCTCCGTGTTAAATGAAACGGAGAATGTCATTCTCCGTCCTAATTAAGACGGAGAATGGCCATTCTCCGTGCTAAATTAAACGGAGAATGACCATTCTCCGTCTTAATTAGGACGGAGAATGCCATTCTCCGTGTAATTTATCACGGAGAATGGTCATTCTAGTGTTAAAATGCAGGAGAATGACCATTCTCCGTGTTAGAAACACGGAGAATGCCATTCTCCGTGTTAGAAACACGGAGAATGCCATTCTCCGTGTTAATTAGGACGGAGATTGCCATTCTCCGTCTTAAATAAAACGGAGAATGCCATTCTCCGTCCTAATTAAGACGGAGAATGACATTCTCCGTCTTAATTAGGACGGAAACGGAGAATGTCATTCTCCGTGTTAATTAGGACGGAGAATGGCATTCTCCGTCTTAAATAAAACGGAGAATGGCATTCTCCGTCCTAATTAAGACGGAGAATGCCATTCTCCGTCCTAATTAAGACGGAGAATGGTCATTTCCAATGTTAAACCGTGTAATTTAGTTTTTTCAGGAATAAAGAGTTTCGTTCTTCTTTCAAAGCGATGATAATTCTTATGGAAAAGAAGAAGAAAGATCTTCTCTCCATAATTGAAGATCTGAGTTCAAATGTCTCCACGATGAAGATGATGATGATGGTGATGATGATGACGAGCGATGATCTGAGTTCGACTGAAGAAAAACACACCGAACTACGAACGATCTTTGCGATCTCTGCTGAATATGAGAGCAATGGAATTCAGATTTCCCGTGAAGAAGAAGACGAAAATCGCAATCCAGATCTGAGTTTTTTTAATTCAAATACATATAGATGACCAATTCACGCGGAGGGGTAGTTTCGGTATTATAAAAATAGCAGTTTCTAGCGGGTGACATCTAAAAGGGAATCTTGGAATATTTAACGTGAAAATACTTAATTCTGGGTATTTCATAAAACTTATCCAGCGGGTGGGCATTTCATAAAAGCCCACCCCGAAATTGGGTTTCTCAGCAATTTCCAGAACAATTAATGTTTATATCAGTAAATAGTAATTAAGATATAATTAACATTAATTGACTAATACTTAATTATTAATAAGTAATTAAAATAGTTAACTGATATTCATAAACAAACAATAAAGTGTTGAATAATTAATTAGTACTTGATCATAAATAAGTAATAAAGATAAAATTAATGTTAACTAATAAGTAATTTTAATTAAAATTAAGTAATTAGACATTTTAATTAATATTAAGTAATGAGACATTTTAACTACTAAGTAATAGAAATTTTAATTAAATTAATTAATTAGTATTTTTAATATTATTAATTCGTATTCGTAATATTAAGTAATTCGTATTCGTAATACTAAGTAATAACCTCTTTAGTAATGCCCATTTTTTATTCACCCCATCAAAAAGCATGGATAAAGAAGTACTACAATGATGTTTTCTTAGTCAATATCCCACGTCTGTAGAAACCTTTACCAAGAATTCAAGAAATAAAGAATCACATGAATTCATAAGATTTCTTACCAAAATGAAATTTACAAGATTAACACATGGGCATATCGAAACAAACTAAATCAGAAAAGTCCAACACTTAAATACCATGTATTCACTACATAGATAATATCATTTGTCTTGTTCTCAATATTTTTACCAAGTTTAAGTTGAAGACAGAATATATTCACTAGGTCACTCTAGCCGAAACTAAAAAGAAATGAAGCTGCAAAAGAGGATCACAATACACACAATATCTATCACATTTGGGATATATATACAAGGGAAAATAATTGAAATGGTATAAAAAAAACTAATATTTTGTTAAAACCTGCGATTTTGATAAAGCGTCATCCTTCTCAACAAACTTCTGAATTAGTGGATAATGACCAATAAGGTCATTTACAGAAGGTCTATCCTCTAAAGAACTGCAGGAAGTACAGTATTAGAAATTAAGCAAAGTACAATAGCATCTTATTGATACAGACAAAGAAACAGTCAACTGCAGGTCACCTGAAAACTTTGCGTAAATGACCCCAGAGGTTCTTCTCTGACGATTCTGGCTTTCTCCTCAAAAAGTGTAACAGTTGTATTGTAATCAATATCTTCCTGATACATACCTCATAGCTCTTCCTTGGTTTCAGAAGCTTAATCCATTTGCTATCCCTTGAAAGCACATATACCTCAGGCTGGTCATCTTTGAGCTCCACTTTCCATCCAGTGACCTGTTTATACACTTTCTGAAGGCCACCATCGCCATTTCCGTGCAAGAATACTTGCTCCTCTGAAGCAGCTGGCTTCTCGGCCTCATCAAACAGGACAGGCAAAACAGAGAATGAAATGGGTTCATCTTCTTTTCCTTCTAGAAAGTAATAATTAGTGACGGACTGCAGAACCGTGTCATCCTCATCGTCCGAAGAAGCCATGATACACACTCAACAGTCTGAAACAAGAATATTCAAGGCTATAAAAACAAAGGACTCGGCCTCATCCACAGACCAACTTGGCATCATGAAGATAAAGCATGAGTTAGGAAGAATTATACAAGGCTGCATTAGGATGTTTGTTAGAGCAACATTTTCTTACTTTCGCGCTCCTCTTCAATAAGAAAACCTGCAATTTCAGTATGTAGGTAGCTAGTCTCTATTGTATTTTGCTCTTAGTTTTAGTCCCACTTTCAAAAGGCATAAAGAGGGGTGTTCCCTTCCCTATAAATATGTAATACCCACTTCTAGTTGAGTCCATTGAGTTGAGCAACTTCTAAACATGGTATCAAGAACATGGTTCTTTCATTGGAGCTAGCTTTTCTACTTGCCCAAATTTTTAAACCCTAGCCACCACCATCACTTTTCCACCCAAAACTCTAATGTCCCCGAATTTAGAAACCCTAACCACCAGTTCACATCGTCTATTTCCCACCCATACACAAATTTCTCCACTAAACCCCTAATTTTCTAAAATCCGTCCACCACATTCCAAAACCCTAGCATCACAAACCCTAATCTTCCCATCCTAGTCCCCGCCCTAGCATCACAAACCTTAATCTTACCATCCAGCCGCCGCCTAGCCCAGCACCCTCACATACAACCAGCCACTCGAGAGCCCGATCTCTACATCAACAACCTTCCCGAGGCTCACCCTCTCAACCATCGACGACGACCTTCTTGCGACCCTCCAGAACCATCGTCAGTTCACCAGACATCAATGACCCGTCGACGACCCTCGTGCTTCCTTCTAGCACCCTCAAGGGCTCTCGCTCTCAATAAGCTTCTTCCTCCGAGATCTAGCCTCGGGGCACTTGCTTCGGCCACTTTCTTCCCTCCACAACGATTTTTGAATGTCGGAGATGATTGCAACCCTCTCTAGAGCCTCTAGTTAGGGTTTCACTTTGTTTCGATATTGTTGCTTAGACTTGTCTTGTCTTGGTGCGGATTGCTATGGTGTTGGTGATTTAGTACTGGTACCCTAGTGATTTGGGGATGTGCGACTTATGGCGACTCCTCCCGACTTCTTCGATTTCTTCCACTTCTACATCAAGGCCCTCCTCTTCTATCGTGTCATCCTTCTATGAGCACAAGGGTGACCTTCGTCTTGCAATTAACACTCAGCGGCAATACTAATTATCTTATGTAGGCTCATTATATTTGCCATTCACTTTGGAGTCGGGGACTCTAGCACCACTTGACTATGGATCCTCCGACTTATTCTTCTAAGGAGGCCTAGCTACGTGATGGTGATTGTGCCCAGTCTTAGATGTTAAATGCTATGGAGTCTCAATGTTATCTTAATGTTCTTTATCTATTTACTATGAAGGAGATGTAGGAAGAGCACACGTCTCTATATTCTACACAGGATAGTCTTGAACATCCATATCATGGTAGTCAAAGACACAATGCCCATTCGATGTGTAAAGAGTCCATATTGTCCGAGGCGCAAGGCACATTTAAGGTGCGCGTCCATGCAAAGCGACGCACAAAATAAAAAATAATAATATACATTAATAGATAAATAAATTAGTAATGTAAGAAATAAAATCAAATAACATAATAAAACCAACAAAATGTGATATAACCAAGTGAACTAGCATAGTAGCAGTCAACAGAAGTAATAAAAATTATGTTCTCCAATAAGAAGCAACTAAATGAAATAAACACAAATTTAAAATAAAAGCAGAACCAATAGAACAATCATGCATCTTCATCAAACTTCATGAAATCATCGTCACAACCAATCCTATCAGTATCATTTTCTGACAAGTGAACCCACAGAGCCAAAATAAAGAGAAAATACAAAAGACGCATCTTTACTTGATGGTGCCTTGCTGTTCGGCGCACCTGGAGAAAGACGTCTCGCCTAGTGAGGTGTGAGGTGCAGCTAGTGCGCCTTGCTGCAAGGCAAGGCCTTGAACGTGTCTTAGACTACATTGGTCTAAATAATATATTACGAGAATTCAATTCTACAGTCCCGTAGGTTGTGACATAATTTATTTTGTGGCTTGGTATCGGGCATGACCTTACTTGAGGCGTTAATTTTCAACCTTTTGATCCGGATATATATGTCCAGTGACCCCAGTAAGAGGCCTTACTTGGAGCGATGATTTTAGCTCGTGTTCCATCATATCTCGATAACATTCGCTCCAACATTCTATCTTCAAGCAGCAATCCCTCCCTCTACAATGTATTCTCATCGGTGGGACGAGTTTTTCTCCTATGGAGCATATGGTTTATACCACGACAGCATACTCTTGGATCTCGCCCTCTTGTTTATGGTCATGGAAGTGCTCATAGTACTACCGGATTTCGTAAAGGGAGGACCGAAAGAGGTGTAGCCATGGTCGGGTACTCTTCGAGTTCATTCTTATAGTGGACGCAAGGTAGTCAAAGGCGCAAGACGCACTTGAGGCGCAAAGGGTCCATATCGCCTGAGGAGCAAGGCGCACTTAAAAGACGTGCCCGGAAGAAGCAAGACGCAAAAATAATAAATATATAAATATAAATACATAAATAAATTAGTAATATAAAAAATCAAATCAAATATCATACTAAAACCAACATAACATATTAAAACAACCAAGTGAACTAGCAGAGCAATAATAGTAGTAGTAGTCAACAGAATTAACAAGAGTATGTATTCTCCCTACCACGTTTTTAGTAAAATTTTTAGTTCAACTGCAACCAACTTTGGTAACCATGTAAAGTCATCTCCCTTCCACTTGTATGTGGAAAGGGTTATTTTTATGCCTCCAAGTTTTTCGTGTAAATATAAAAAAAACATAAGGCGCGCTTTATCTTAGTTGTGTCGCGCTGAAAGGCGCACCTTAGGCACGCCTTGCGTACGCCCAGAGAATAGTGAGGTGCGAGGTGTAGCTGTTGCGCCTTTCTGCGAGGCGTGCCTTTCACTACCATGAGTGGACATCCTAACCATGTCGAAACCATATGCTAGAAGAAGCACGACTACCCCGGGAGCAGTCTTCCACGTCGCAAACCTCTACTTCACGTTCACTGTATGTGCCTATTGTGGTTGTTCATGCTACTTACTCTTCTTTCACCTATTGCTCGCTCTACATTAGATGAGATGCAGAGCTTACGAGACGAGTTATAGAGTAACATGGTATTGTCTATGTCCTTTGGCCATCTCTGTTCTGCTTTGAGCACATGTATATTATTCATTATTCATAGTTCTTCTTGGATTGTTGACTCCAGTACTACCAATTATGTTACTCCCCGGTACAAATGATACATTCCCTAAAGTTCATTACGGTAGCCTATGGAGGCACTATCCCAATTCACGAATATGGAATAGTGCCTCTTATTCCCACTCTTAATCAGTATTTTTTGGTTAATGTTCATGAATTGCATTTTAATCTTGTCTCTATTAGTCGTCTTACTCGTGATTATAACTGCGCCATAACATTTTTTCCTTTGTGATTCAGTATCTCCATACGTAGAACCTTATTAGTAGGGGGCAGGAAGCCAATGGTTTATATCTTCTTAGCATCCCACCACCAATTCTGATGAGAGCTTGTTCTGTTGATTGGCGTCGACATTTAGGCCATCCTCCACTACCATCTTAAGAGAGATGCTACCAAAATTTCTTTTTCCCGAGTATTCTTGTGACACATGCATTTTCAGGAAACAACATTGCTCTACTTCTCATCCTTCTTTTTCTATAAGCTATGCTCCTTTTTCTTTAATGCACAGATAGTTTGAGGCTTATAAAATTGTTAGTTTATTTGGTTTTCAATATTTTGATACCTTTATGATGATCATTCTCGCATGAGTTAATTGTATTTACTTCGGGATCGATCTAAAATCTTACACATTTTTCGTTCCTTTGAGGTTGAGACTAGAAAACAGTTTTCCACCATTACTAAAATCATTGAGACTGATAATACTTATTAATATATGAGTGTCGATTTTCAAGATACATGTGCATCGCATGTTACAAATTTATAATTCATTAAACTTCCTGACAAAATTGGTATAGCAGAACGTAAAAATGTCTTCTCAAGGTTGCAAGTTCTCTAGTATTCCAGATGCATGTTTCGAAAGCTTATTCGAACTTTGTTGTTACCATTGTTTGTTACCCCAACGTAGTCAAAGGTGCAAGGTGCACTCGAGGCGCAAAGGGTCCATATCATCCGAGGTGCAAGGCGCACTTAAGGCGCACCCGAATGAAGCTAGATGGAAAAATAAAAATACATAAATAAATAAATAAATTAGTAATGTAAGAAATAAAATCAAATAACATATTAAAACCAACAAAATATGTTAAAACATAACCAAATGAACTACCAAAGCAACACTAGCAATCAACAACTAACAAGAATTTGTATTTTTCTATCACGTTTTTAGTAAATTTTAGTTTTTCTAGTTCAAATGTAGCCAACTTTGACAACCGCGGAAAGGCTACCTCCCTCTTACTTGTATGTGACAAGGATGTCTTCCTGCTTCAAAAGTTTTTGAAAAAAAAAATACACACAAGGCGCACATTTCCTTGGTTACGCCTTGCTAAAAGGAACGTCTTAGGTGCGCCCGGAGATATGTGCCTCGCCTAGTAAGGTGTGAAGTGCAGTTGTTGTACCTTGTTGCGAGGCACGTCTTAGGCGCGTCCGAGACGCGCCTTAGACTACCATGCCTCATTAATTGTATGCTCTCCCTTGTTCTCAACCATCAATCTCCATACATTATTCTCTTTCCTTGCTTGAAACCTTTTTCGATGATTCCTCGAGTTTTTTTGTATATTTGCTTTGGTTCACCGTTTGATAAATTGGCACCCGTGAGGCCGTGTTTATATTTGTTGGCTATTTTCGTACTCAAAAAGGTAATATCTGTTATTCCCTCCTGAACGGAAACTTGTCAGTTCAGATGATGTTACCTTTCTTGAAGATTAGTCTTTATTCCCTCGACCACCTTCCACTCCACTCCACCAACAAAATCTCTTTGTCCAATTGTTTTCATTAATAGACCATCTATCCTACTACACCATCCACTACATCACCAATACCACATACTTCCTCCATTTCACCACCACTACATGAGGCTGTAACTAGTGGACTCATCATGATGCTACAGGTCTATCTTCCCCTACTCATGTCGTGTCTGCCATTGATGATCTTTCCATTGCTCTTCGTAAGAAACAACGTACGTGTACTATGCATCCTATTTCTAATTTTGTTTCTTACTATCGTTTAACTCCTCCACTACGCAAGTTTGACTGTTTTCTTCTGTTTCCACACCTTCTGTAAAGGAGGCACTCCAACATCCGAGAAGACGTGCCACCATAGATGAAGAAATACATACCCTTTAAGTCTAATGGTACTTGGTCATTCTCATGTTAGCTCCCAGTAGTATTTATAATCAAGCATAATCCAAATGGTTTTGTTGAGCACTTGAAGGCATGTATTGTTGCACGGGATTTTACTCAATGGTATGGGATTTATTATGAGAAGATTTTCTCTCCTATTACCAAACTTAACACTTGTCTTTGTGTTGATTTCTCTAGTGGTACAACATGGATGGTCTTCAAATCAGCTACATATCAAAAATGCTTTTATTAATGATGATTTAACTAATACCATATATATGCAACAGCCTCATGGTTATGAGTGTAGGGATCTCTTGTTTGTCATTTACGCAAATCGCTTTATGGCCTCAAGTAGTCTTCTCGTGCTTGGTTTGATTCGGTCAGGTGGCTCAAACGATTTGGTTTACTCAGAGCATTGTTGACTTATTTATTTACCTAGCGCCGACCATAGGGGATAGTGATCTTTTGGTTTATGTTGATGACGTTCTTATTACTGGTGATGATACTGTTGTGGTTTCTATGATTATAGAACAACTATCCTCTTATTTTCATAGCAAGGATTTAGGTCTTCTTCGTTATTGTCTAGTGATTGAGATTGCTCAACGGTATGGTGCAACTCAGGCGGACTAAACCCAAGCCCGCTCAGGTAAACCCGTTATGAGTTGGATTAGGGTTGAAGATACTGGAGCTTGGTTTCGGGTTAAAATATTTGAACCCAATCAAAAATCGAGTTGGGCTCGGGTTCATGTGTCGGGTTACCTAAATAACCCGAAACCCGATATACATATGATTTAATATAAATTTATGTATACATTGTTTCATACCTTTTAAATAAAAAGTTTAAATCCTAAATTTTTCAACCCATACTCTTCAACTCTTTTGATAAATTTCATTTCGTTTTGTATTGCTTGATTGCTATTTGATTATATGTTTAATATTAATCTTGTTTAAAATTATTTCAAATAACATATTAGAGCTCGATGGAACCGATCCAACCCAAGCTTCCTCCGGGCTGGTCCTGGGCTTCATATGTTGAACCCATGGTCGAGTTAGGCTCGGACTCGGGCTACGCTTATGATTCATCGGGTTGGGCTCAAGTTGAGCTCAAGCCTGACCCAAGCCGCCCGAGTTGCACCCCTACTCAACGGGGTGAGTCCCTTATTCTATCTCAACGGAAGTATTTAATCGATCATCTGCATTATGCTGACTATTTAGGGTGTCATCCAAGTGATACTCATATGGGTGTAAACTTTGAGCTCTCCTCTCTTGGTTATGCATCCGACTCTTTGTTACCTAATCTCGATTACTATTGATAAATCATGGAGAAGTTGATATATTTAACTATAACTCGTCCAAACATTTCATTTATTGTGAGTATTATGAGCCAGTGCATGCATTCTCCTTGAACTGTCTCATCTCCAGGTTGTTGAGCTTAGTTCTATTTAAAGAAATCTCATGGACATGACCTCATCAACCAGCGTTCCTCTCTCTCCACGACCGCTTACGCAGATGTTGATAATGCAAATTTAGTAGACAATCGTCGTTAGACAAGTGCTTACGTACTTATTTTGGTGGCAACATTGTTACTTGGCGGACCAATAAATGGATTGTTGTCTGCTTTTTTGCCAATGTCGAGTATCGCTCGATGGTCAATGGGATTTCTCAGTTTACATGGTTTGAAGTGTTTACTTACATATATTGGTATTGATATCTTCTCTTGTTGTTCTCTATTGTGATAACCATGCAAGTATCGTATCGATGAAAAACCAATTTACCATGAGCGCACCAAACACATTGAGTTTGATTGTCACTTCATTTTGAAGTTGTCTAAATAACAAAATAGGCCAAAAGATCTAGACAACTTAAAATTAGGAAGCACGCACACTCAAAATGGGTCTCATTCTTGTGACAGTCCATGTCAGACGTACCAACACGTACCAGGCGCAAATGGACACTCCAAAACAAGCTAGGACACGTCGAAATAACCATGCTGGCTGGGTATGTATCCAGTTGTATTTTTGAGAGTGCAACTTAGAAATATATTTCTTCCATTCAAGAAAATGAATTCATCATTATAAACTTATTTCCTGTCACTACGCAACTCCGGAAAGCACTTCAATTGTCAGACAATGCGATCAAGTTCACATATTTTAAAATAAGAAAACCCGCATTCACAAAAGGAAAAGGAAAATAAATCTAACGGCTTCAGTCCATTAGGAACTACAAAAATTTGCGTTTATCAGCAAAGTTGGATCATTTTTTCAGAATTATAGAATATTCAGTGTTCAGTAAAAAATCAATATTTTGCAAACACCGGTAGGCTTCTGCTCGGTCTAAAAAGTAACTAAAAACTGATATTTTTGCGCAAAATTGGATCATTCAGCGACTTTCGAGCTAATTAAATAAACAAGTAGCCAAGTTCTGCGAAACCCTAACGAATGGAAGAGATTGCATAGGAACAAACAAAAGCAACGTCTTCTGTACGAAAATAACTGGAAAAATTGAAGCTTTTCAATAAAGCAATCACTACTAACCACAGAAGTTCGATTAAACGACGATTATTGGGGAAACATCCCTCTAAATCATAATGTTACAGCGAGCTGCATAAAATCAACAATATATCGTTAAATCAGTTTCGATTTAGATTATTATTCAGTAAATGACAAGAAAATGAATGGAGAAATTGGGGGAAAAAAGACAGGAGGGAAAAAGAGAGGAACCCTAACCTGGAGTGAATGAAGAGAGAGGAATCGTCAATAGAAACAAAGGATGAGAGAGATGTAATATAGACATGTGGATGCGGGTCGGGTTAGACATATAATACCCGAAACTATCCCATAATTACTTGGGATCCCCCTCAAGCCACTGTTTTAAAGGTCGGTCTCGTACCAAAATCAGCTGACTCTTGTGGTAAGCAAGAAAAGATATAATCTCTTGGTTAGACAGACGATCTCGAAATATAACCACAAAAGAAGTGTGGGCATTATATCATGCATCGCAAAATATCAGTCTCGCCGTCTTTTGTGTTTAGGTTTCTATTTCATCTTGTGAAATTTTTACAACTTGTTGATAGATGGAAATTTTTCTACCATATTTGTTTTTACTATAAATTTTATTTTTTAATATTTTATGTTGGTGCTCTTGCTCCTTGACATGAAAGAGCTTGCTCTCAACATGCCTAATAAAGTTTAGTCCCAAACGGAAAGTGCACCATGAGTTATCTTAACATATATACTTGTATGTGTTGTTGGGATATGCACATGGGATGGTGACCCTAAGGAGGGAACCATGTGGGTGATTTTACTAGGAGGTAAGGATAAGGCTCCAAGTAAAGCATTTATGCTTTTTGCTCTTGGAAAATTAATTTTCATTGGGGCTAAGCCCCGTAGGGGCTTAGCGACTCGGACTCGGACTTAGGCTCATGAGGCGTAATGTGGCGTTTTGTTGGCGCACTTTGCACATAGCACATCAGCATCGTCGCTAGGCGCATAGTGCGCTTAGGTTGCGCTCGTTGCGCGAGCCCAGTTGCGCTGGGTTGCGCAAGTGCGCGAGCGCGCTGGTTGCGCCAGCTCGCGCAGGTTGCGCTGCCCAGTTGCGCTGGGTTGCGCAAGTGCGCGAGCGCGCTGGTTGCGCCAGCTCGCGCAGGTTGCGCCAGTTGTGCCTGCTCGCACTGGTTGCGCCGCGTGCGCAGTGTGACTGTTTGCGCTGATGGCGCGCGCGCAACCCGTTCAATAGGCACAACACGCGTAGATTGTGGTTGTCCACGTTCTGACTAATTCGTAACGTGCGATAACTGATCCTGAAATTTCGGATCTGACATCAAGTCGTTGCGCACTTCTTGGATCTGGGCGGTTACAGCAGTGGCTATATAATCAGAGCCTCTATTCTCTCTCAAGAGACTTCTTATACTTCAGAAAAAATATTTTCGGAGAGAAAAGCGAGAGCTGCTGCGCACCTTGTTCCTCCTCGCGCAACTGGAGTTCTGTCCTTGTCCTTCTGAGCAGTTCGTCTTAGAGCAGATAACCAGAGCGTTCCAGAGTTCTTTCGAACTTGCTGGTTCCTGGAAGCTAACCGAGTGGGCGGATCTAGCTTTGAGCACTAGTGTTCTTGACACCCAGCAGGCCACCTTTTTCTATATTTTGCCAGTCATCTTCGCTGCTGCCTTTAGCATTTTGATTAGTACCTTCTGTTTAGAAGTACTACTATCGTTTGCTACGTTTACAAAATTTTTTAGATTTTCGTATTCCATAATCCTCCTAGGATCTCTGTTACGCACCTTCCTTGAAGCGTTGCGTTGGAACGTTGTTTTTTACAACTGTTTCATTCTCTCAGTTTTTCATTGAAAATTGTGCCCCGAAAATAACATTCACAAAGCTAGACCAGCACAATGGAAAACTCTCGTGCCTCTCTCCTCGATACCAGCTTTAACAAACTGGAGAAGTTCGACGGAGAACACTTTTAAATCTGGAAGAGAAAAATCATCCTCAATCTTCAACTAGTAGACGTCGATCATGTGTTGATCGAGGCTGAACCAACGATTCCAGAAGATCGACGACTCCAGAAGGTGGTACAGCAGATGTCATTGCTACTGCACAAGTCAAACTGACCAAATGGAGAAGGGATAATAGTCTCTATAGGCTATTGATTCTGAATTCAATGGAGGACTCTCTGGCAGAGTCATACTCTAAGAATACTTCTGCCAGGGACACCTGGGAGTCCTTGGAAAAGTTGTATGAAGACGACAACAATATATCAAAAATCTTCATCGTCGAGAAGTACCACAAGTGGCTCTTCGAAGACGAGAAGGCAATGTTGCCTCAGGTAAAAGAGTTCTTGAAGTTGCGCCAGAAGCTAGAAGATGAGAAAATGCCCCTCGTCGACAAGTTTGTTGTTGGAGGGATTGTCTCTAAACTTCCTGCTGGATGGAGCACATTTTATGCAAGAATACATCGGAAGAAGCTGGATATTAGCTTGGAAGATCTCCTTCAAGAGATCCATGTTGAGGACGAGATGCGTTCTCAACATAAGATGGACACTCTGTCCAAACAGTTGGCTAAGGCCAATCTGGTGCGGACGAGAGAGCCCAAGAGGAAGCATGTGGCTTCTCATCACAAAAAGAATGATTCTACTAATCTAAAAATGAAGGGTCCTTCATTCAAGCAACAGAAGTCCAAGTCCCACGTGACTTGCTTCAATTGTGGCAAGAAAGGTCACTACAAGAGTGAATGCAGATCCAAGCCCAAACAATCAGAGAAAGGTGAGCCTAGTAAGGTTTCTTTGGTTTCTAACATTGTTGCCATGATCGCTCAGGTCACAACTGTGGGGGCTGAATCTGACTGGTGGATAGACACCGGTGCAACGTGCCATGTCTGTTCTGGCAAAGAATCGTTTGTCACGTACCAGCCAACGTCTGAAAAAGTTGTCATGGCAAACCAGGCCCAAGCTGAAGTTCTGGGGATCAGAACTGTGGAGCTAAAACTCACTTCCGCACGGTGCATTACGCTGAAGCGTTGACTCAACGAGTCGCGTTGAGGAAATGAAATGTATCGATACGAGAGTTACGTTGTCCCGAGCAACGCATCAAACTAAGTCGATGCGAAGAGTTGCCTTGTCCCGAAAGAATGCATCGAGTTGAATCGATGCGAAGTGCCGCGTTGCCCCGAAGGATGAGTGCGTTGAATCGGTTCGAAGATTCTAAGAAATTGAATCGACCAAGGCGCAAGTCCGAATCGATGCAAGTATTGATTTTAGTTGGTTTCGTGTGCAGGTTATACTTTGACGGGAAAATATTAGAGGTCAATCTTTTGCAATATTTAGTAAGGGGCCCGCGAAATCAAATTGTCACCTTGTGACGGGCTGAGACTTGGGCACGCTAAGGCAAATCAGACGTATGATTCAAATGAAGCACGAAGTGCTCGAATGGCTAAGTCAGGAGAGTGGCCGTGCAACAAAATTATGAAATCGAGCCGTATCGGCTCGACAAAACGACAATGGCGTATCGACTCAAGGTGGGAGAATTGACTTCTTTTACTCCTTCATTCGATAAGTCAAATATATCATTGTGTGCTAAAAGTTAACCTATCGACGCCACGGGCGTGGTTCGATCGGAGATAAATCATAGTGTGAGTCGAACACTAAGTTAGAACAATTGAAAAGAAACGTGTATCAATATGCACGAGTCGCTATGGGACATTGGATATCGCATAGGCGAGCGCCTCGGTGCGCAAGCCGTAAGAACATGGGATAACTGTACTCGGTGAGTGTTTAGTGCACAAACTATACCGTGCCTTTGCTGCACGAGTTAGACGGCTAGAACATTGAAAGACATAGGCGAGCGCCCTAGCGCGCAAGCCCCGAACATTGAATGCTAAGTTATAGAAACATGGGGATACGGTCGAAACGTGCCTACGTGCACGGGATAACAAAAGATGGCTTCGTTGCGAGAGAATATAGTTGTGGCATGAATGTGGCAGAACTGTCGGATATGACATGGTGCCTCGAAAGGTGTTCAAGACCTTCGGGTCGTTCGGTTGACGAGCATTGAGTTGAGGCACGATGCCATTGAATCATTGAAATGAAGTATGAAATGTAAGAACACAGAAAGCTAACGAAAGAGATGCGAGATGATAAGTCTGAGTCTCGGACTCAAGACTATGTTTGGTTGTTTGAAGTTAATTGCTTGAATGATAAGGGTGTTGCATGGTCGAATGGAATGGACGAGAGATAAAATGTGATATCGCCCGTACACGGGTGTTTCCCCCAAACGGTTAAATGTCGGATGCACCCGGAACCGCTTGGCCTAGGAGGGAATCGAATAATCTTTGTAGGCGCACATCCTTAAACAATATGAGAAAAGCCGCAAATAATGGTATGCATCGGAAATATTTCGGTTGTTGGGATGTGACCCAACCCGTGAAACGCAGGGCAGCCCGACCAAATATTGAGAGAAAAGAAGAAGAGAAAAGAAAGGAACTCCTTTAGTCCATTCCGGCGCAGATACGCCAACGACCCTCATATAGTTAAGGAACGATGGGTTGAAAGTGTAGGCGCGTATGCGTCCCGCATAGAGATCCTGCTTAGAAATGCACATATCATGACAGGGAAGGAATGCGGCGTATTCACCTTGCGTCGGTGCAAGGGCGAGTGCGTCGACTTGGTAAGTCATGCCACGAATCAAACACGAGATTGCTTGTTTGCTTGTCTATTCAATTCGATAACATGCTGCTATGATAACATGCTTTACGCTTTCAAAGATGCCATGAAATTGACCCTAAGGAGAACATAGCAAGATCATAAGCTAAGTTGCATGATTCAACATAAATATTAAAATGTTGGCTTGGAAAGATGATCTTTGCTTAAGTACATGCGAGGACGAACGTACTGATCCCCCACCAGCTTCATGCAGGGTACAGAAAATGGATTGCTCGCGGTGAAGCGTGCTTGAACGCGTTAAGGCTTGGAATGCCGAAGCGCATTGAAGCGTGCGATCGCATTGACGCTCGGACTACGCAGCTGGATTGATGCGGCGAGATATAGAAGGCATGTATGTAACGGTGAAATCCTTTATGGACAAGAGAGAACCTGAGTGTTGTAGCCAATCTGGCATATATTGTTAGGCTATCGAAAGCCATTGTAATCTCAGTTTCGAATATCAATAAAGAGAATTATTTCGCATACTCTGTTTTCCTATCATTGTTAATATCGAATCAAAAGATAACCATTTGAGAACTTGTCATATTGCCTTGCACGCACAAATCCAGGCTCGTACGGCATCACGTCCCCTGCGAGGACGATGATTCGGGTAATTCCGGGTCGGGGCGTGACACTCTCTCTCTGAAACATAAAAGGTGTGCCAAGTGGCTTACAAGATGGAATGATTCATGGCGATGTTCCGATATATTATGTCATGTATACGGTGCTTCAGCTTCTTGCAACGCTCCAAGGCTCCAGAGCTAGCTCCGCGTCTTAGCACGTTCGAGGAAGCTCCACACCCGGCGACGTCTCCTGCATCCTGCAAGCAGACTGTAGGGTTATCAGTACATTGTTATGCACTGGTGGGGAGGCTAGCTCGTCCACAATGCTATCATTACCAAACACGTTCGATTTACTTCTGTGCACCGTCTATCATTCATTGTCTTTCTAATCTTTTTTAGGGTCAGTTTCATGACATATTTTAACCTATCTCGTGTTGCCAAATTCAAGTGTTTGCATGGAAATACATGCACGAGTTACCCATACTTACCGTCCGGCCTCCCTGTCCAAAGTAAACCAAGTTAGTCAACAATTCATAAGGAATAACTTAACGTGCTCATGTAAACTTTTAATATCAAGGGCGTGTCCCTGCCTCGGGGCCTAGTACGTCGTAGGCGTGTATTCTAACTCATTTGTATGAAGTACTCCTTATCATTTGATGTGTTACATTTCAAGCCTGTTCAGAAGGCGCTTCATTCAGTTAACTTAGACTACTTTGTTTCAATACAAGGACTTGCACGTGGATTGCCACCAGCAAAGCCCACTTAATCTATATGCACCGGTCGCTGGCACCACAAGCCATTTTGGACATCTTCTCCTTTGGTAATTTCTCACCTATCATAGTGTGCGGCTGGTACACATCTGATAGTCTTTTGAAATACCCCGCACTTATGTCTCCTGGGTGGCCAAGCCCGCACCCAGGTAGCCTCCGTAAGCCATTTTGATTTCTGTCCGGACCGATCACGTCCCCCCTTTGACCGTGCTGCTGGAAATCCCTTATTCCGTCTCCCTCCCGTATACGATGGGATTGTCCACGACCATTTCGTATTGTTTTGTCATTTTAACTTAACGGCTGTCTCTGAGCCGTAGGCTAACCCTTAGTCATAATACGTTATCGACTAGGTTGGCGGCGGCGTCCGTGCAGTGCGGGTAGCGAGCCCCTGCACGTCCCCGTCATACCTGTCGCTAACCATTCCTTTCTTTTTTCTTTTTTCATTCTTGCTTTTCTTTCTTTTCACTTGTCCGTTCGTTCATTGATTCATTCACACATTCATTCATTCATTCGTTGATTCATTCATTCACTTATTTGTTCATTCTTTCATTCATACATTATGCAACTCCCCGTGCGGGAGTCGCCTTGGTGACCCATCAGTCCCGAAGTCTTTCAATGTTGCTATACTCTACTCAGAACGACTATATCGATAGTCTTCCATTTCATTATTGTAAACCATTCATTGTTTCATTGTTGAACGCATAAGGGACTTGAACGTAAGCTTGTGCCTTAGCACGAGCGTGGAGCGCGGTGCGAGAGTTCTCACATTTTCTATGTTCTTTTCCATATTCTACACAAGCATACAAGATGGGATTATTCCCTTAGCTTGGTACGTTGGGTCATTTATTACCATGTGCGGTGTTATTGCCTAGCGATTCTAGCATTAGTGTCCGTATTGTTATGTGTCTAGGCTAAGCAAAGACGGGTTCATCGGAGCCACCCATCTTAGCGATGTTCGTATCGGCCGAGCGATACTCCGAGCGCGCCTTTGAAAGTCTAAGTCGGGATTCATCTTTGACGGACCAATGTAAGCCTTATATCGATTCTTCATCAGGTCGATGCCAACTATTCAGGTCGACGGCTCGTTTGAGTCGTTGCACTTACCATTTGAATCGGTGTTCCGCTAGGACGGAGCGGGTCATTACATAATACACACTCAAACAAGTCTCGTCCTCGAGACTTCCTGAGTGCAGGTCATCCTATCGTTCCCTAACTCATGTCGTGTGCGTATCTTAGACAATCCCTACCGAATGACATTATCGCTTGATGGCACCGTCTACACGTCCTGCTCGACAATCCTACCGATGACATTATCGCTTGATGCACCGATCTACACGTGATACCTTTCCAAGTTCCATGTCGTACGTTTGGTCGATTTTATTGAATAACTTTCGCTCATTTTAGAGTTGATGGTACTTATTCAATTATCGTATTTCTTCGACTTGGTTGTTATTTCTTCGTGTCATGGGACTGAAATAGTCGCACGAGGTACATTATAATTTATCTAACTCGAGAGTCGTAAGCTGAGGCAAACTCACTTTCGTTTATGCGCATCTTAACACCCACTTGCAGCTGCATTCGAGTTCATCATATCGCTGAGTGGGGACTGTGCACGTATTCAAGGTGTCCCCCGAATACATATATTTCAACCAAGCTTAGCGATTAGCGAAGTCGGACAAGCTACTCGTGATATTTTTGATTTGTCGATCGTTTCACTAACTTTGATTTAAAACGAACTCGCGTGCATCTCACTATCGTTTATCTTGATCCTCGAGATGATCCGATTCATTTCTCAAGCGTTCTTGTCTACGAAATCAATACGATTTCTTCTTCTTAGCGGAGTCGACCAAGTCTTAAGTACTTTCCGTCCAATTCAAGACCAAGTATTGCACTATCATCGAGTATGTCTTCCTATCAATGATTCAATTCGTTATCCCAACTTTACTTGCACATCATCCATTCCTATCATTCGTTTTGTTTGGGACCAATCTCGTCGTCGTTCACGCACACTCCTGTTTCCCGTCCTACTCTAAGTCTTGCTGCCCCAAGTCTATCGTCCGTCCAGACGATACTGTAAGGTCAATCGCACAAGTTCAATCACTCGACATAGGGTCGTCCGTCTATCCGCTAGGTCATCTCACAGGGTCATAGTTACAAGTCAAGTCCGTGGCTTATCGTGCAAGGACGCTGCATGAAGCTCGCCCCAAATCCTATGGTCAAACCATTTGTTCGTTTGTACAGGAGTTTCTACCCAAGTTCGTTTCGCTCAAATTTCTAAACATCAAGCAGCGTTCACCCTATTCGCATCAACACATTCTCTGCTCCAAGTTCGAGCTCGTTTAGGAAAGTCATCCTACGATAGGTTGTCCTCAATCAAATCCTTGACATGTCAATATCGTGCGTCCGCAATAACAATTATCGTAGTCTATATCTTCAAGTATGTTTGATACAATCTACATATCCATCCTATCCAATTCACGTAGTCGATCACAAGGTCGTCTAGCCTTGCAATATGTCGTGCTCCGATCTCACGCAAGTCTGATTATCCACGGCGGACACGAATTACCCTGTCAACATTCCGCGGAATAATCGTCCTCATCGGGACGTAACTCTTTGCGTTGAGTCTAGCCTTTACTCATTTTCAATAGCGGATTGGGCCTACTCAATCCTCAACTTTGCTTCATCGTCCATCATAAGTCCGATCAATCCTCAAATTCGCCTTTGCTTCAAACCACAAGTCGTAACAATCAAAATTGTCATGTCAAGGTATTTCGAGTCCGATCATTCCCGCTGGACATGAATCACCATGCCAACGCTCACGCGGAACGATTGTCCCAAATCCGACGTGACGCATGCGCGAGGCTGGAGTTGCACTCGCACAAGACAAGATCGTTGTCGTTGTGGTTATCACCGAACAATCAAGTCATTTCTCTTCTTCATCCAAACATTCATTATATCAAATCCCCAATATTGCATCCTTCAAAGCAATAACTTCTAACACGATCATTATTCATCGAATCAGAGTATCCTCGAGTTATCGTACATCGATCTTTGAGACGCCTCAATACCATCGATGATGGATATAACCTGACGATCTTCCTTTTGCAACGAATTCTGAGTCGTGCAACTTAATTCCTCTATTCGCATTTCCTCGTGCTAACTCGTCATAAGTGTCACGATCCGCACCCGCTTTTCGGATACAAAACGTGTCCAAGCCCAGCCTACGCCGCAGTGTCGGCGGTAGTACGCTGTCTATACACAAGTCAAGGCAATCTAGAATCACGTGGTAAACTATATCTCATCCACAGAATAATCATGTCACAATCAAGATCAATAAAAAAGACAAGAACTGAACAATAATGAATATAACTGAAAATCAAGAATCAATGTCTCGTCCGGTGGACACAAATCCACTACCAATAGACGGAAAGAGAAAAGTACATGAAATATACTAACTGAATACAACCTGCTAACCAAGGCAATCCCAACTGTAAACACCGCGATCTGGTGCTAACTCAATCCACTCGTCTGCTCCTGACTCAACTCGGCTAACCTGAGGAGATCATCAGGTCCTCAGAGGACATAGCAAGATACATAATATACATGCCTATCTAGCAGTTTTATCATGTACAAGAAATAAACAAGAAAGAACAAGACAAATGACCACGAATACTAACACAAATACAACACGAACACTAACACTAGAACAACTACGTATAAATGAACTGCCGGATGAACGATAATCACGAGATCAATGGAAGAAACCAAACCTCATTCCGAGTGTGGACTCTCTGGTTTGAACTAAGCACTAACCCTCGTCCCGAGTGTGGACTCTCTGGTTAGCTCACGGCAAGACACCCTCGTCCCGTGTGTGGACTCTCTGGTGTAATTGGTCAACCCTTGTCCCGAGTGTGGACTCTCTGGTGCCAATGATCACGACAAACACCCTCGTCCCGAGTGTAGACTCTCTGGTGCACCAAACAACCCTCGTCCCGAGTGTGGACTCTCTGGTTGTGCAAAACGATAATCAAGGCTATGGCAGTTCACTACACGCACTCGTTACATGACACGACTCAAGCAAGGTACTGGTAAGAACTCCAAGCATGAAAACACGAACCAAACATGAACACGGCTATAAATAATAAAAACAACTCAAAAGAATATGGTACGAAAAGCACATGTCCATAAACAATCAAATTACTGAAAGATGAAAGGAAATGCATGTAAGTAAAACTGTAGAGGAAGGCAAGGTATACTTGCCTTAGGTCCTGAGCTGCGAGTACGATACAAAGCACTGATTCAAATCCAATTAACCTGTTTATAAGTTTTCTATGTCAATAAATAAATAAAACAAGGGAATATTTTATCTAAGTGAGGTTTCAGTCTTTGGTCTTTGTTGAGTTTGGTTTCCCTATGGTTTAACCTTGTTCCTATGCCCTCTTCTAGACATGTCAAGCTACATCTTATTTACAAGCTTATTGAATTGAGTGACAACACTGATGATAGTTAAGTATTCCTATCCTTCTATTTCTCCTCACCATATGTATACCCAAGTGGACTGAACTATTAGGACTGCACATCTAGGTGGCCTATTTATACCCTTTCCTGGTGTGGTTTGATTCACCATTATCATGTACTTGGTTGACCTATTAACTTGTATTCATATCTCTCTAAATGTATTCATAGTCCTGAGTATACCCTAACTGATCACAACCACTCATGTACATCTAATGGTCCTATGTGGCTAGTCATGGTGACCTCTACTCATGTACATCTCAGGTACCCACATTCATATGTATTGGAAACATGTTGTTCCTAAAGCCATTACACAGGACTGTTTTACATTTGAGACTACCCATATAAACTTAACATGCCCCTCATGTTCTCTGTACACAATTCTACACTTTGGGGTTACCACTAGTTAGCAGCTATTTCATAATACCCAGTATTTCCTACCCCATTTATCAAAATGACAGCTTAGCCTTCCCTGTATACCCTTCTGGCACCAATACATTGCTTATAAGAATCTGATGCCTACTAATAGGGCCTTCAGTCCTTAATGAAAACTAATCAAAGCTTCATTCACAATACCCAACCTAAGTTACAGGAAAACAATGTCAGAGCCCATAACTTATACCTGTGTTACTGGTAATCAGTTTAGCCCCACGATCCAATCTATACTAGCAAGGCAATATATATACCAGTCGATTTAGTCCAGGGACTGCATGGGAATAACAGTGTATGTGGTTTAAGGAGATTGGAAACTCCATGACAATACAGTAAAAACCAAGGGTAGGTATCACTGGTACCAGTAGGTATCAGTCAGGATTGACCAACTCTGAAATCTGTGACAGAGCAATTACTTCGTAGTGCCCTGCCTAACCATCACACCTTGCCTAATATTCAATTTACCTGGCTAAACCTGATATTCCATACATGACTGCTATGCGTTCATATTACAAAATCAGAGCTTTATGTCCTGTATGCTACCATTACTCAATTTACCAATGGTCCTTAAAAGTAGGTATCCAACTCTTGCTACAGCCCCTTTCCGATGTTTGTTGGGCATTGCCCTGTTACCAGGGATTAAGTCCTATACAATTACCAAGGACTGAACATGAATGCTTGTTAGGACTGAAAGAGGAACAACGTGTGTAGAGCATAAATGGCCACATTGATAATCAAATATGTGGGCATTTGCTTACTAACTGGCAGGCTTGCTGCAGGTGTTTCTTCTGAATTTAGACAGATATTTGCTAGTGATGAAGATGCAACAGGTGAAAGTTGAAATTCGATTCGGCTATGAGCTGTATGCTAGATAGTGAACCTTTGATACAAACCTACTGCTATTCCCGTATTTGGTCTGATACCATATTGGTATATCTGCTACCCGATTAAGAATCCCTACTCGAATTCGTATCTCCATCAACACTGAACGCAAAATGTCTTTAATTGGTACTAGCATATACATGCCGATCTTCCCTAACTTCCTATTACACTTTTAACTTATTGGAAAAATGAAGGCAGTACACACTTGGAACTCTGATACACAATTTCTCTTCGGAAAAGACAAACAACTAGTTTACTATTAGAACATGATAAACTAAAGGAATCACATGATCTGGAAATCGGGGAAAAAAATTTACCTTTCGAACAATTCAAAGGTTCTCTTCTCAATCCCCCTGCTCCTTGCGATCTTGCGGCTGAACTAGGGTTTCGAAGAATTCGGAGGCTGATGGGTGGTGCGTGGGAAAACAATCGAGAATTTGAATTTATATATACCTCTGCACAATCCAAAGGAGATAAGAAGAGGGGATTTAAATCGGGTTTGAAACAGGATTAGGTGTATCTTTCTATTTAAAGGTGAGTAAGGAGGAATTTGATTTGGCCGAACAAGCAAGTTCATATTTGAATTTGAGTTGTTCTCTGAGGTCAGCTCTTGGGTTCGAAGGTTAGTAGGATTTGGAGGAAAATCAGTTTGAATCCTGATTTGAATTCATCTGAGGGTTTTGGGTGGAAGATAATCTCACATTTGAATTTACTTATGGCCATATATACATCAGGAGGTTTATGGATATGGTAAAAATCTATCAGAGCTTGTTTAAATCCTTGGTTTGGTTTAAAGGGATTTGAATCACAGTCTGTTGTTCGATTTTCTGGAGGAGAATCGAAAGGAGTTGATCTCATCTTAGTTGATGAGAGTTATCCACAACTTATATGGGATTCGAACACAGGGTCCTGTGTCTTGGTTTTTAAAATAATTTGAATAGGGATATTCATTATGGTCCCTAACAATACACTTATTATCCTTTGGGTCCTCTGTTGACATTTATTGCAAGAGAAGAGAAAAAGAATCTAACACATAGGTATGAGATAATAATATATGAGATAAATAAGAATGTGTTCAATTTAATAAACTCGAGAAAAGAGAGAGAAAAAAATATCTGGTCAAGGGGTTGACATGAAGCAACATCCATTCCAAATCCTTAGTCATTCTCGTATCTCCAAATCAACGTTTCCTATGCACGCTATCTTCCGATCGTGCTATCTTCGATCTGTCCATGAGTATTTCACCTTAACTCAAGTTTCAATCCATTCGACTAATCGCATGCACGATCCACTACGTTTTCCTCGACCAAGACCTCCATTCATTTCATCTTTCCGACTCTCCATTCAACTTGTTTCATAATTCGCACTACACATTCTTAATTCTGTCCGAACGATATATCGTTTGAGACTGTCGAAGTCAAAACCAACTAAGCGTTACTCGTTCTAAAGCGTTGCGCGATATCATCGCTTGCCGACATACTCGTTCTATCCGTAAATCCTTTAGTTTCGCTCGAACAATTTCTATAACGTCCATACACCACTCAGGGTTCGAGCCACTCGACTAGTCGTCGACACTCACTCTTATTCTTCTTCGAAGCTATCACATACACCACTCGGGGTCAAGTCATTCTACAATTCCTCAAAAGGTTATTTGATTCCCAATCGATATATTCAATTGCACGTTCGCCCGTTCCTCAAAGTCTAAGAACCATTTCCCGCGTTCGTTTTGACGTTGGTCAAGTAGCGTCTCTATCAACATACGTTCTAAGTCTCACTTATTCTCGTCCGAGCGATAGTCGATCTCGCTCGCAAACTCGTTTGCACCAAAAGGTCTAGGTGCGCGACATTCGGCACAACTTAGCCAAAAGGCTGCGTGCATAATCATCCCGTTCGAACTATACTTCGGTCTCGTGTACTTGTTTGCTATTGTCAGCGTAAGGTTATTCAAGCACGTCTTGCGTTTGCTAACTCTTTGCATCGGTTCCTTCCAACTCAAGTACGTCGTGGTTCGGCACAAAGGCCTTCGCCTATCGATCCCGTTCAGTCGAGTACTTGTACGAGCTTTTGAAAATATTAGACTTATTATATGGAACATCGCGACGCACAATGAGAGAGCATATACTTCTTTTGTTTCAACGAGCTTTCAAAACTGAGAGAATCGAAATAAAGTCCAAGGACGTAAAGCCGTGCTCTGATACCAATCTGTCACGCCCCGCTCCCGCAGGAGCGATCGTCCTCGCTAAGGCGTGGTGCCGCACGGGCCTAGGTTGCGTCTGTGCAAGGCTAAGTCTATAAACGGCCGATTTGAGCTAGGCCACAGAGTCACACAGAGTGTCCCCATTTGCAGCGGAAAGTAAATGAACACGAGTTGAAGCAAATTCAAACTCTTTATTGATTTCCAAGAAGTTTACAAGCGGCGCTAGGCCGAGTTTACAAGTCGCTCAAGCTCTCTCTCTCTCTGAAACATAAAAGACGTGCCAAGTGGCTTACAAGATGGAATGATTCATGGCGATGTTCCGATACATTATGTCCTGTATACAGTGCTTCAGCTTCTTGCAACGCTCCAAGGCTCCAGAGCTAGCTTCACGCCTTAGCACGTTCGAGGGAAGCTCCGTACCCGGCGACGTCTCCTGCATCCTGTAAGCAGACTGTGGGATTATCAGTACATTGTTATGCACTGGTGGGGAGGCTAGCTCGCCCACAATGCTATGATTACCAAACACGTTCGATTTACTTCTATGTACCGTCTATCATTTATTGTCTTTCTAATCTTTCCTTAGGGTCAGTTTATGGCATATTTCATAACCTATCTCGTGTTGCCAAATTCAAGTGTTTGCATGGAAATACATGCACGACTTACCTATACTTACTGTCCGACCTCCCTGTCCAAAGTAAACCAAGTTAGTCAACAATTCATAAGGAATAACTTAACGTGTCTCATGTAAACTTTCAATATCAAGGGCGTGTCCCTGCCTCGGGGCCTAGCGTATCGTAGGCGTGTATTCTAACTCATTTGTATGAAGTACTCCTTATCATTTGATGTGTTACATTTCAAGCCTGTTCAGAAGGCGCTTCATTCAGTTAACTTAGACTACTTTGTTTCAATGCAAGGACTTGCACGTGGATTGCCACCAGCAAAGCCCACTTAATCTATATGCACCGGTCGCTGACACCATAAGCCATTTTGGATATCTTCTCCTTTGGTAATTTTTACCTATCATAGCGTGCGGCTGGTACACATCTGATAGTCTTTTGAAATACCCCGCACTTACGTCTCCTGGATGGCCAAGCCCGTACCCAGGTAGCCTCCGTAAGCCATTTTGATTTCCGTTCGGACCGACCACGTCCCCCCTTTGACCGTGCCGCTGGAAATCCCTTATTCCGTCTCCCTCCCATATACGATGGGATTGTCCACGACCATTTCATATTGTTTTGTCATTTTAACTTAACGGCTGTCTCTGAGCCGTAGGCTAACCCTTAGCCATAATACGTTATCGACCAGGTTGGCGGCGGCGTCCGTGCAGTGCGGGTAGCGAGCCCCGATGCACGTCCCCGTCATACCTGTCGCTAACCATTCCTTTCTTTCTTATCTTTTATTCATTTCTTTTCTTTCTTTTTACTTGTCCGTTCGTTCATTGATTCATTCACACATTCATTCATTCATTCGTTGATTCATTCATTCACTTATTTGTTCATTCTTTCATTCATACATTATGCAACTCTCCGTGCGGGAGTCATCTTGGCGACCCATCAGTTCCGAAGTCTTTCAATGTTATACTCTACTAGGAACGACTATGTCGATAGTCTTCCATTTCATTGTTGTAAACCATTCATTATTTCATTGTTGAACGCATAAGGGACTTGAACGTAAGCTTGTGCCTTAGCACGAGCGTGGAGCGCGGTGCGAGAGTTCTCACATTTTCATGTTCTTTTCTATATTCTATACAAGCATACAAGATGAGATTATTCCCTTAGCTAGGTGCGTTGAGTCATTTATTAGCATGCGCGGTGTTATCGCCTAGCGATTCTAGCATTAGTGTCCGTATTGTTATGTGTCTAGGCTAAGCAAAGACGGGTTCATCGGAGCCACCCACCTTAGCGATGTTCGCATCGGCCGAGCGATACTCCGAGCGCGCCTTTGAAAGTCTAAGTCGGGATTCATCTTTGACGGGCCAATGTAAGCCTTGCATCGATTCTTTATCAGGTCGATGCCAACTCTTCAGGTCAACGGCTCGTTTGAGTCGTTGCACTTACCGTTTGAATCGGCGTTCCGCTAGGGCGGAGCGGATTATTACACCAGTAGTCCACCACCTTTCATCTATCACATGTCATCTTCGCTGCTGCCTTTAGCATTTCGATTAGTACCTTCTGTTTAGAAGTACTGCTGTCGTTTGCTACTACTGTTGCGAAATCTTTATAGATTATCATAACTCAGAATCCTCTAAGGATCTCTGTTACGCAACTTCCTTGAAGTGTTGCGTTGAAACGTTGTTTTTACAATTATTTTATTCTCTCAGTTTTCCATCGAAAATTGTGTCCCGGTACTAACAATTTATTCATATATAAATTATTTTATTATCGAATATACTTACCTCATGCAAAAAAAGACTATATTTTTCTACAAAAAAATAATTTATAAAATAAAAACCATTACATTTACAGTAGAGATACTTTAATTCGCATGTGAGATATAAAGGGTTTTAAACTACTATTATGAAAATAGTTACACTTGCGAGTTTGCATCCGAATATCTCGTCAACTTCATACACACGAGCTTTGATTCAAATGGCTTATCGACTTCTGCACAAGCTCTGATACAATTAAGATAATGTTCTTCTTATAACAATTTGAAGATGCAATTTATAACTCAATTTAAGCTCTATCTCAAATAGAGTTTGGCAAGTAAAAGCTATTGAACGTGGAGAGGTTTGGAGTAAATGAGTTTTCAAGTGTATGATTAAGAATTTTAGACTATAAGAAGTTGTGGAAGAAATAGCTTCAAGTGCTTTAAATATTACATACAAGCAACTAATCAAAATAGAATCGTTACTATGCACAGGTATACTGCCAGCACAATAAGGACTATAAAACTAGTCGTTACAATATTTAATGCTGAATCGTTTAGAACAGACAATATATTGAAAGTATACTGTCGTTATGCTGCCAAGGCAAAAACATATACTGATGAATAAAGAACTTGCTCTGTGGAAACAAATTTGAAATAATTTGGGTATAATGATATATCGACAATATACCGCTAGCAAAATAGTATACTGCTGAATAGGTCAGGGGCTTTCTAGATTTTCTGATTTGGCCAAAACTGGGTATAAAAGTATATTGTTGGTACAACGATATATTGTCATGTTGATTTTGGCCCAAAAGGGTAATATTTTGGTAGCTTTCGTTTTTCTTGCCTATTGAGTACAATTTTTCTAGAGGACACCTTACAAATATAAAGAAATATTGCATTAGACCCAAATACTTAATTCTCCAAATAATTTGCCTTCTTCAATAGAGTCCATCTTTAATAGTACTTTGACTATAATATATATATAATATTATATATATATATATATATATATAATATATATATATATATATATAGGTAAATTTTATTCCAAAATCAGACAATACTCATACAACATATTGACATGATGGTCGCCCACCCGTCAGTCGACCATTTCTTTACATCAAACTCAAAATTATGGAGGATACCAACCAGAGGGGTGATAAGTCCCTCGAAAATGTGCCGATTCCTCTCCCGCCAAACATGTCAGACAGCGGCTGCCAGCCGAAACCTAGCAGACTTGAACCAGACCATGCCTCGCCCTCTGCAATCTCGAATAGCCGTGATGATGGCCCCCATCGACCTGCCAGAAATACCTCCATCCAGCATACGGTTTTGCTCAGACCATATGGACCAGGAAACTCCACATTCAAAAAATAGATGGGTCATCGATTCCTCCTCCAAATCACAGAGAACACACTTCGGATTGGGGACCTGGATCCCAAAAGAGATGAGTCTGTCCCTGGTCAGAAGACGACCAAGGAGCAGACGATACATACACAGCTGCATTTTTCTGGCCAGATCCTTGCACCAAATAAAGTCATAATCACCAATTGGGGGATTGACACTACGCATAAGGTTGTAGCCACTCTGGAAGGTGAACTCCCCCGAGGTAGTACCTCCAATCTCGCCACGCACTTAGTAGAATGTTCGAAGTAAAAAATATATAAAACCTTTCCTTTTGCGATAAACTTTGTGCACACTACATTACATATTATTTGGACATAATGCTCCCAACTTTTACATACACACCCACACCTCCCCGCCGGTTCGATCCCGAGACTGTTCATCTAGCCAAGAAGGTTATACCACTCCTCGCTGACCCCAAGAGCCAGCTGAGTTCAGTTATCTAAAACCTTGTTCACAGAACGAACGGGGGGAGGGGGAGGGGTGTGGGGGGGGGGGGGGGGGGGGGGGGGGGGGGGGGGGTGGAGGACTTCAAAGAAATCATTGGGCTAGTATCTTGACTATCATGATTTTTTTTATCTGTACATGTCCATGATTAATCTTGCTCAAAATATCAGAATTATATTTTTTTGCAAAATAAACACGAATAAAACTATATAATAGTAAGGATGATAAGAATAGTGCACACTGGGGCTATGCCAAGTTTAATTATTAATAATATACTGATTATATGACTATCATTAATTTTATAATAAGAAACATAGTCGTTAACCATAATCAAAATACTCAAATTTTTTTGGACTAATAAGATATCATTCATGACTTTGCCTTATGGAAAAATACATCAATTTAGAAAAGATTTTTTTTAAAAAAAATACTTTTTTCTGCAATAACAAAATAATTTATAAAATAAACCAAAATATAATTCGTCCTGCCGGATTCGAACCAGCAGGGGAAAAAAACAATGTAGAAAACATTAAAAAAACATCTTTTTATCCTGGAAGGAAAAAAAAAACAATTTACAAAATAAACCACAAATTTCCGACCTGCCGGATTCGAACCAGCGCGACCTAAGGATGTCTGATGAATGCCAACTACAGTCCTCCGCTCTACCAACTGAGCTAAGGTCGGTTTGTGTTTGATTCGTGCATATCAACTAAAATAATCCATATCCAATTTTGCATTTTTGGAATTTCAGTTGGCTAAGGCATATCTGGATCCGGATCTTTCTCGCCTTCACGTTGAGTGTAAATGTCACTTTGAATGCAAAAAAATGTCAAATTTTCACGTGGTGTTGTTACGCCAAGGTTTTCGTCCACTGAGAGTATCTCCATAATCATCTACGAACTAAAATTTGCTAGAAACTTTTAGGGTCTTCAAGAATATAGTAAAATGTGGTGGAGTCTTCTTGATGATTCATGGAGCCTCCACAACTTTTAGATATTCTAGAAGCTTCCTTGGAAATATCTAGATCCGGTAATATTTCATAGAATAATTCCTGGAATATGCTACTTCCAGAAACTTCATATAAGCCCTTTGAGGCCTTATAAATAAGGGAGGCTCATTTGTTTCTCACTACCCAAAAAGTTTTGTACTCCCTCTAGTCTTTAGTATACTGAAGTTTTCAATCTTCCAATCTCTTTTGCTCCACATTGTTCTCATATTTGTCTTAGCGATCTAGCTAACTGTTTGGAAAGGCTGACACGGGTCTTCGAGTAGAAAATTTGTACGTCGCACGGGTTAAAGTGTAATAAAAAACATAAAGTCCATGACAGTGTGCTACAATTTTCGTGTGTGTACTTCGTAGCTGACCACATTCTTAAGGAGAAGGATCAGTAATGGCAGAAATTATGATAGGAGAAGGCTTGGACGGAGACGGTACTTGTGTTCAAGAGCAGCCAATAATCAAACTACACTAGGGCTTAGGACTTATCATGACCATAGGCAGAAGTTGGCAGTGGTTTGCTAATCAGAAATTTGCAACATACATAGAATTAAGAAGTTGACAGTAATTTTATTTGTTTTAGGTAAACCTTGAAATTCCCAGCAGATAAGCAAACTATAGTCTGCTTAATGCTCGATGCACATAGTACCATACCATATTGATAACCATATACAGCAATGGATAATAGCTAGCTTTCCCCTTAATTTCTGTCTTAAATAATATACTGTGATAAAATGAGGAAAATTCATTTCCATTTTCGCCTTCCGAGTAAGCAAATGAACATACATATGTATATGAGTCAGTGCATTCCAATTAACCTTTTTGCTTACAAATGTTCACAAAAAGGACAATTATCTTTTTCTTCCAGGAGTTTCTTTCAGAAACTGCTGGTATATGCCACCCAACATGGCCATCTGCTTGGGAGAGTGGTCGGATTATGTTTATTCCAATGCTCCTCTCGTTGCAAGTTCTCTTTTTCCCTCCCTCATCAAGTATGGCGAACAAACTTGCGCGGCTAAACCTCGAAGAATGTGGATGACGTCAGAAGCAATCATTCATTATTGACTTCTGAAAATGATCCGGGGCAGAACTTCTGAGACAACTTTGTGGCAGCTGATTCTACTCTGGTCTGGTCCTGAAGCAAATATCAGCAGTAAGTACATATGACAATCTATGTACATAACAACTACTCAAAAATGCTAAGTTTACAACCATTGGACATACAACCCTCTTACAACCGCCTAGGTGGCAGTTGCTAATTGGGTCCCCTCCCCTCACTATCAACAGTTACTACTATGCTGCTAATGTATGAGAGACGAATATGATATAGCTTCTAATATCGTGCCAAAAAGCGGGCATAATAGATAAAGTGTCTCGATTTTACCTTTCCGATGAAACTTATAATGAGAGGTCCAACTCTAGACTTGCGATGGCAATCTGCAATTGCAAAATAGAATTTCTCAAAATTTGATATAGGTAATCCTGCAGTATTCTGATGGCCAGCCGTTGAAAATAAATGTGATATTTGCTGTCTTCTCATTTCTAGCAACTAAACTTAAGATGTAAACAGTCTTACTAATATGTATATCAGGAAATTCAAAGCGCAAGTTTGATATACTCTCAGCAGTCTCAACCTGCATAGCATGGAAGGGTAAAAAATAATAAGGCATAGCATAAGAATCTAACTTACAGGAAAACCTCAGTTATGAAATTTAATCCAGTTCATGCTGAGACTTAACTCAGGCAATTGCATCTAATAATTGCTGATGGAGGAGCTAAGCATACTTCAAATGAACAGCGAGGATTATGAAAGTAAATGAAAAATTGACCAAGCTGCAGTTTTTAACCATGAAGAAAAGCTGATCCAGTCTTCGCACTATCATCCTTCAAAATCTCGCAACATGACAACCTTAAGCAGATCAATCTGGAGTACCACGCGAGGAGAATGATTGTGGGTCTTGTTTGCAAGTGGTAGAAAAGATGACAAACACTAGCTCTCTGACCCAATTTCCAATTTCATGCAAACACCCTTACACTCTTGATTTGCTTATATAAGGCCTCTTTCATTGCAATGTTGCAGACAAGAATTGTCGAAATAGATATCAGTTGACTGGCAAAGAGTTTTCACAAACGAATATATAGTTGAATACTGTCTGGTTTCTACCCAGCTTTACAAGACTATAATACATTTATTACTAAAAACAGGATCAACGTATGCATATTTAGGCTATAGCCATAAAAGGCTAAAAAATATTAAAACAACAAAGATAACTATGTATTTTGTGCAAGTTAAATCTGGTATCTGGTGAGTGTATCTTAAAGAAACATTTATAGGCATTTGTAGCATAAATTATTGCAAATAATTAGCACAGCATGATATACCAAATTCACAATGAAAACCTCATTCACAAAACTATAGGAGTTAAGGATCAGGAGATACATCAGAAAGCATGGTACTAAGATGCATTGATATGTATGGCGCCATGATCACAAAAGGGGTGTTTGGTAATTCTATAAGACAATCCCACTGCAGTTCCAGTTCAGAAACATTTGTTGCAGACAAAACAATCACATTTTGGCATTTGATCTGCAAAAGAAAGGGAATAGATGCTTAGACAGAAAATTACTGCTCAATAACTGCACATGGCTAAAAACCTAGTTATTGCCAAATATTAAGCATATACATCCATTGATATTAAACATAAAAGCTGAAAGATGCGGACATCAAATATTTTTGGCATATAAGAAGTTAAAAGAAACAACTAATCACTCCACTATATACGTTACTGTAAATTATTTGCACATAATTTTGCAAATTAATAAGCATCCAACAAAAATGGCTAATACCTAATCCATATAATATATGGCATAAAAGGACTTGTACGCAAGGTTTTCCTAATAGATGTAATATTGAGTTTCTTTTCTTGGAAGAGGTCACTGATTATTTAAAAGCAATTATCAGAGTTACCTGGATTTTGAGAATCTGCAAATATAGTAACACATGTCAGCACCTGTATGGTACCAACTGCTCAAACAGTCTTTTGAAAGGAGAACACAATTCTACTAAAAAGAAGCATATCATCCTAATGAAATTTTCAACTCAACAACTTCTTGCTACTATCCTTCTAGCCAAAGATGTAGCAATATCCATCAGGTCTCGGCCAACTATTTGAACTTGGCATAATGAATCCTTTGAGAAATCGTACTAAGAGATCCAGTGTCATAGCAAACTTGTCAAATCCTTTCTCATGGCTTCAATCCAAGACTTACACCTTGACCACCACTTTTACAACTGTTCATAATAAATCCAAGCATCTTTCTTACCAGGGCTGTTAAACTCTTCACTGTATCTCTATACTGTAGTCTTTTCCAGCTGTCTGTTTCTCCATTCTTATAACTCTAAAACTTCCCAAAATACAAAGATTACGCAATCCTTGATTGTGTCATATGTACGTATTGGTTTTGCTCAGACAACATTTTCTGGCCACCCATTTCAAATTGAACTGTTCAACATTACATCTTACTGTCATTCTTAAGAAAATGCCAAGGCTTGCATCAATCACTAAAACTATCGCCTAGCGATCATCCATGATACTCTTGTACAATACAAAACATAACAAAGAAATCAACTGAATTGTTTATTACTTGGCATATGGATGAAGCCTTAATGAGTTATTACACTGCCAATAACATTGAAGATACATTCCTACTACAAACCCTCCCTTATCCTCCAATGCATTCTCTCCAAAGATTTGAACGATGTCTTTGTTGCAGCCACCAAGGCATGCCTTTACATTAACACTATATGATCTACAATCAAATAAAATCCTTTCTGAATATCAGCCATAAGTACATCCAAACAAGTCTAAGGCAAATTTACTTACTATCAAACAAAGTTAATGGATGATCAACAACTAGGAGTCACTATACCTTAATTCTGAGGCTTGAATCTTTTTTTTTTGGCTTACAGTGAAATGTGAATGTACAGTTTGATGAATGTATTATGTTCATAAGATGTATTCCTTCATAGGATAGATTTTTTATTTGCAACTCATATTGATGATTCATGAGGTATCTACTTTTCTCTCTCTCATGGTTTGCACTTTAACCTGCTCTAACTCAAGATCACTAGAGTTCCTTGTATCATGTGTACCACAAATAATGAGATAGTTGCATTCATAAAAGTTCAGTTATATATAACACCACCTCATGCACACATAGTCGCATTACAATACACCAAGGAAGATTTGAACCTATATTCTGCCAGTCTAAACTTTACAATGATATCCAGGTTCAAAATCAACACTTGTTAGTCATTAGCAGTTCTTAAAAAAAAAGAGACATCCAGCTTTGAAGGTACCTTACATAGAGCATTGTGGGGTAGCAACATGGACAGTGTTCAATAGCAAACTGCACACCTTGTGAGAGCCATTTTGGTGGAATTTGTTACACTCAGAGCATACACTCAACAGTTATGTTCATGGTATTTATGAAGAGGAACTAGTAGTGCCTGGGCAGATGAAGTTGCGATGGCTAACAAGTGTTTTAATGTACTTGTTTTCGTTCAAAATCCGAAAAACAAAATCACATAGCAGGAGCAACATGCTATTCCTCAAAAATGCAGCATTCCAAAATTTATAAACTTTAGCAATGGGGGAGAAAAGGATTCAAATGACAAAAGAAATATAAGTATACAATACTCTGGGTGTCGACTATATCGTTGAAAGAAAGATTGTCAAACAGTTACCAATGAAACAATTATTTACAATCAAAACTTCCAGTTAGGTTTGAGACTGCTGCTGTTTTTCAAAAAGTGGCAGCAGCAGTTCTTTACACAGCCTTCCAACTGCTTTCAAAAGCTGCCCCAAATTGAACAGGTTTTCCAAAATTTTATGATAAGCAACACCAAACAGCTCTTGGGATTGCATTTGGAAAAAAATAAGCAGAAGCAGCCATGATAAGCAACCCCACACCCAGCCTTAGTAGTTTACTGTCAGATACCTTTCCAGGGAACATCGAGGGTGCTCTTTGTTGCATGAGCCAAAACTGCACGAGTAAAAAGTTGGGTCCATGCACTGACCTACTGGTTTTCAGACGAGGCTCTTGCTCGCCAGGAACTTGGCACCATTATTTAGGGTTGACATCAAGTTGACAGCTGGTCCTGAAAGCTTCTTCAATGCTTCTGTGGAGTTTCCTTGTGCTCTAGGTCCGGACCCACACATATGGTCCACCTCTCATTATATTTTTCCATTTAGTTTATGACTTCTTACTTCTTTATGTAAGGTTCCTGAGTTCCCTCCATTATTTCATCAAGGGTTAAAAGTTTGATATGGTAGTTCAAGACTGTAAACAATTACTTACTGTGCCTCAGAGAAATGTGAACCATATAGCAAGTCCATTGACTTGGCCTTCCTTAAATATGTGATTTGGTGGACATTTCATTCATAAGCTTGAACTGCTTCACCAAAAGGTTAGCTTCACCTAGGTACCAATAGCTTTCCGATTTTATGGCAAGGCCCTATCTTCCTCATAGTTTCCTTGGCCAGGAATTTAGCATTGATTCAAAGAGAACTAACACCAGCTTGACAGCGAGCGTAAGGCTGGGTTTGGCATTCTTATCATGGCTGCTTTTTTTTTGTGAGCATGTGTGAAAAGCATCCCAAGCTGTATGGTAACAGCAGCTTATCAAAATAATTTTGAAAAGCTAGTTCAATTTTGGGTCAGCTTTTGAAAGCAGGTGGGAGGCTGCTTTCAAAGCTGCTTCTGCTTCCTAAAAAGCAGTGGCAATGCCAAACCAGGGCTTAAAGACTTGATATCTTGGTGGAAATTGTCATTATTGCATCATGCTCGACAACCGAGCCCATTTTGGCCCTATTCTGGCCCCATTCTGATGCAAGCATTGATGCTGATAGCTGATAAAATAAAGCTAGAGTGCATACTTTAGAGGAAGTTACACATGGTACACCTTATAATTAAGTATGAAGCGCGATACTTGTTTAAGATGGCATGGATATATGTTACCGAAGATTTAAGGTAATAAATGAAACGACTGTAAGATGAAAAGTATTGAGGCAGAAGGCAAAGATAAAGAGGAAGTGAATTGTAACAAAATGGACATAGTTGTGCTTGTAGCCCTGAGAACAAATGAACAGCAAGAAAGGGTTCACCATGCTGATAATGCATTTGTGTTAAAGTTCATGGTGGACAACGGCAAACAGATTCCTGTGTCATGACTATCACTTTATATAAGTATCATAAATACTTACAAGTTTTGCAGTCATATAAAAGTAGGGCTCTCCATTTTTTTGGCACACGTGTAATCAGTTCACTCCTGATTCACATTTTTATTATCTGAAGACAGCTACTGTTGATTCTCATATACATAAAATGTATTAACTATTAAGTTTCGTCAAAGTCACAAGAAGAAGAAAGACAGCTGCAGATTGCATCTAAGAAAATTCAAAATATCCAGGTGATGAACATACCAACGGCACATGCAACTTCTCATGGTGCAACAATTCGTTATTCCTTCAGGCAACAAAGCCATCTGAAAAGGAAAGCAAGTGATCAGTAGCTAATTCAGATACCTTGCAGCAGCACAATAGTTACAAATTAAACTAAAAATTCATTAGAATATATTTTAAAAAAGAGCTACAGAAGACTTGTTAAGGAGACATGTAGAATAAGGACATGGATATTTTCAATAGATGTGAATTGGCATATCCTAAACAAGATCCACTGTAATAATTTAACTTTTGGAGAAAAATATGACTACAACACATGGCTGAATCCTTTCAAACTTTGGTTCCCGCATCCGCAACCAAGTTATCTCTACAACCCTGGCATACCCCCTTAACCTGTGCTATTCCAGTTTGCACATCACTAAATTCAGAATAGTAAGAAAATGCACATTTAGCATGATAATGATTCTTACATATGAAATTGCTTACAGCAATCTACTGATAAAGACTCTGTCTATTTAGTACAAAAAAAGGGAGCAAATGAAGGTCATGAATAATGTTGTCAATTTATATATAGAAAAGAGGAAATCATTCAGCTCAAACTAGTGCAACATTCTTCTTTTTGCAGTAGTTTCTCGATGAACTTTAAAAGAAATCAGAAATATTTCACCACCTTTTTTGTAATTATTTTTGAAGGGTAGAAATAAAAATACCACAAGTCAACGGAATGTCTCAAGAAATACATTACCCTATAAGAGATTTGCAAAGAGAAAAACAAAGCACAATGATTAAAAGAAACTATGCAAAAATATGTTCTTTCTTGCATGGATAATCATAGTACTTCAAGATATCTGCATATGAATCAAAATACACTTCACACCTTACGGTAATGCAGCTCCCAATGGAAAATCTTATCTTCCCACTTCATTTAGAGTCAATATCAAGGCTCCTCTTAAGTTGGATGGCTTAAAATACATGGTATGGTAGGCCTTTTTGTTTTCCCCCGACAAGTCATGTAAGATACTGGTTATCCAATATTTTACCCAGTTCCCTTAGCTAAGAAATTTGCTCTCTTTGCCTGTGCTAGTTCATTATTACTGCAATAAATCCTATATTTTAAGATTCTGGTGATCCTATGCTAGTTCATGAGCACTACAATAAATTTGCTCTCTTCCCTCGACAGGTCATTAAGATTCTGGTGATCCAATATTTTATCCAGTTTCCTAGCTGAGAAATTTGCTTTCTTTGCCTATGCTAGTTCATTAGCACTCGAATAAATCCTGCAACGGTAAGAACACATGTTTAGCGTGATATTCTTATATATGTAGTTATGTAAACAACCTAGTGACAGAATATTTTAAGATATGATGAGAAATATGTGGCTAATAAAGGTTTGGTCTATGTTCCCAATATTCATATAAAAAAGAAAAATTGATAAGGAAACAGATCAAACTTCTGTGGCTACAGTTCTTCTATTCAAATATCATTTTTTTTTATATTTCTACGTTTCCATTAGGCACTGGAAAACACTAGCAGCCTATTATTTAAAAAAAGTATCTTGCAAGAATTTAAATGGACTAGTAAGAATTTAAATGGACTAGTTAACTGAATGTGTCAACAAACGCAATATCTTATTAAACGATGCGACTGCAAAATATAAAGTGACAATAAGGACTAAAAGAAAATATGCATAAACATGTATTTTCCTTCATATTGTGCCGTAGAGATGAATGCAGCTCCCTGTGGAAAAATATTATGATCCTCTCACTTCATTAGAGAAATCTCAATAAATTTTGGAGGCCCTCTTTGGTTACATGATCTTAAAACTTGGTATAACAGGCTTTGTGCCCCCAACGGGTCCTCAAAGTGTGCTGGCAATTACGTAGTTTTCTAATTCTCCTAGCTGAGAACATGGCACACACTCAGATGGATGATGAGAAAGTTAATGGCTAATCAAGATACATTTTTGGAGTTACATTTCAATCTAGAGGTGTACTCCAGAAGAGCCCATTTTATTGGGAGAAAGACTCAGACAAAGACAGACTCCAAATATATAGTTACAAGTCTTGGAGTAACATGAAATGGAGAAGTATTATTATTACAACAGGCAATTTATATTCCTGCTAAGGTCTCCTTGATCCTCAATATTAAGAGCTAATGAAACAGTACGTCTAATTCAATAAGGGCTCTGAATTGATTCTAATCTCAGAACAATTCACAAGCAAAATATTTGAAAGAATGAATGATCATTTTAAACAAGTGCAGTCGTCCAGAAATTGATAATTTAGCAAAAGAACAATATCAACAACAAAATACTAAATTAAACACGTGTATACTACAGATTCTTTTACGAACTAAATATATATGATGAAAATACTCAAATATAGACAAAAGACATGCATAAGTTAAGCATCGCTCCACCTCGTTTCGATCACCAATGCAATGGTTTCCTATAAGATGCCTCAGATGTTCCTCAAACTCTTCATCTGGAGCCTAGATTTAAAACAATTAACACATGAAGAACAATGTTAAACTAACAGCTAAGTAGATGTTTCAAAACTTTTAATTCTTCCCTTTGTACATACTGTTTCTTCTAAAACATAATAGTAATACTCACAATAAGAAAGTATACAGATTGTAAACTGGAGAGCAAGATTCATAAATGGAAACAATTATCCAATCAACGGCATTACCATATGCATGCTGATCGTTAGCCTATAGACTCTTAATTCCCAAAATCATCATGTTATTGAGCATAAGTTACATACACAAACTACGGAGGGCAACTGGTTATGTAAGAGGTTATTTATAGCAGACATGATGGAGAGAAGGATTCTAGAAGAAAAAAAGGAAGGTGGTTTAATAAGGCAGATAGAATAATTTTCCTGCCATCTATAGACATAAAATACCATCAATGTTCTAAATGTCGTCCATGTTGGAAGATGCAATTTAGGATGTTAGGCTGTTAGCCACCATAACTTGGCAAAGAAGACAGTTACGTCATTCTAGACCAAGTTGGCCACAAGTAAGCATATATACTTCAAAATTGGTGTTGTATTATATCATGTCTGCGTCAGCTACGTATTGGTTCTATTGGACACTGTACTGACACTCCAAATGCACTAGGAAATGCCGAACCTAGAGCCATGTCCATGTCGCCGTATTCGTACCGTGCCATATGCTCAACATTTTCAACAGACAGCAGTGAAATAACATGTTGGCCACTTGGCCAATGAGCCAGGGATAGGTTGGGTCATTCAATCTAGTGATTTTCCTTGGATACTAACGTAAAATGCAATATATAAGAGAGTTGAAACAGTGAGAAGGAGAAATGGATGGTCATCATGAGATGGCCCAATCTAGCCATCCAAATCATGATTGGCACTGTTGCTCATGATCTATGTGTTCTCAACAATATACAAATGAAAAACAAATAGTTTCCATATGTACAATCCATGCATGAAGTTGAATCGAAGGACAATTTTATGATGCCTCCAATCCGTCTATTTATCGAACACACACTTGACTTTATACTTCTATATATGGTTAAGTCTTGAAGACATAAGAATCTGGAAAACCGGGTTGTAGGCTCGAACCTTCTTGGGTGCGTTACGCCCTTAATTAAAAGGAGAAAGAATCACGATATTCGGATAACGACTGATTGAGAGTCGGATCTGGAGGAACAATCTACCCTACACGAGGATCATCATGCTGACAGTAAGTCGGAATGAAGCGCGTGAAGGAGATTGGCCCGAGTAGTGGATCAAGAAAGGATGCAACGTAAGCAAAATCGAGAATCAACATGCAAGAAACTAGAAGAACTAGATCCAAACATAGTCGGGGAAGATTAATGTAATAAAGACCAAAGTTTAAGTTGGACAATAGTGTAAACTTACCATTTCAAATATATATAATATGTGTTCAATAATGGAAAGTTTGAATTATGTAATGTTTACCCCATCATAGTCTTAGTTGGCAAACTCGTCAAAAATACATACATTGTTAAAAATTTATAAAAATTAAAAAGTAAATAGTGTGTTCAATAATTGAAAGTGTTTTGGCATTAGCTCTAAACCAATTCCTATAGAACGATTGAATAATAATATTGTGATATTAATATATCATGATGATGATGATCATCATCATCCAAGTCTTCTTCCGTTAGAATGGGGTTGGCTATGGAGCATAAGAAAGCTCCACAAGTTATTTGACAAAATTCTTTTCAACGACTATGTACTTGACGTCAACCCACCATGTGAGTCCCAAATTTCTAGCCAAGGTAGCATGAGTATGAGAGTCATGCCATAAAATCGAGGTGACCATTTGGTATGTAGCTAGACCTACCTTTTGGATAAGCAATAATATACTTTAACACAAAGGCCATATTATAAGTTGTAGTTATGATGTTCATTGTGATAGAAAAACATATACATAATATAGAGTTTAATTGTTGCTAGCTTCTAACGTAGCATCGACAATATTGATAAATCATAACTAATCTAATTACCCTAGTTCACTCTCCATAGACACGATCATTGGTTCACCGTGGATTTAGGATATAAATTATAACCGTGTGATCATATTACCATAATTGCTTGTTAGATAATTATAATTTTTCCAACAAATAACCAAAGGTGAGGGTGTCCCCTGGCGTGACGATAAGACTTGCTTATTGCATTTTAGTTTCACTAAATTAATTTATCAAAGAAAGCCGATTGATTATTATATTGCATACCATATGAAGCCCCTTTCATAGAACCTACTAGGGTGCCTTGCAGTCCCTACTTTTCTTTTTTCTTTTTCAAAATTACCTTATTGCACGGAAGTGAAGTTGTGTATAGATATAGTGTTTAGTGGAAGGATCCTTGTTTATATTAAAAATCTCTAGATTGTTGCATAACACAAGTTTTAAACCATACGAGGTAGTAAGCTGTTGTTGTTGATGATGTATCTAATCTCCTAAATTTACTTTTGCATGTACTTAACAAACTCTTCAGAAGGCTGATTAAACTATTTTTCTAATAGAATAATCTAACAGATCCAAGTTAGAATAAAATAGACAAATATATTTCTATTACCGTTAAGAACAATATGGCTGAAGCCCAAAACGTTAAGCTATGTTCACCTTGAGTCTCTTCAATACAAATTGTGCTTGGGTCCCATAACACCTAAGCTGACTGCGCCGTCTGAGTTGCAATGTTGTTTGACAGAAATGCTTAAATTAGATACAAACTCTTAGGCTTGGACATAAATGATGGTTAAAAATTCTCTTTACTTCTATATAACTTTTATTTCGGTTTATATCAGCAAGGCACGATTCACGTAAACACGATATCAAGACAAACTTCTCCAAAGTTTAATTTCAGCAAGATAACAGAGAAACAAAGTCTAATATTATACCTTACATAGCATATTTCCCGGAGGATTTCTCGACGATAGGAATATAAGATCCTGAGTATACTCTAACAGGAAGGCTTCTCAAGAACACATTTGGCCATGGATTGTGCTAGGAGTCATGCCTAATTTTCACGTGTTATAGTCGGTAATAATGGAAGATGATTATAGGTTTTTGAAACAGTTGTGCAAGTACTTTATGAAGTGCACCTGGCCAAAGTAGATATTATTAATGAAAACTTAACAACTGAAATAGAATTCTAAATCAACATTCATTATTCATTCATGTATTGCAGCCAACGACTTGTAATGCTTTTTCACCTTATCCTTACCGTTTCTAACAACTTTCAATACTTTGATCCCAAGTCCTTTTGGTATCAGCAGCAGCATCTTCTTCCAAGCCTTTTCGCATCAAAATTGGGTCAGCTATGGAGCATAAGAAAGCTCCATAAAAAAATTGACAATTTTTTTTTTAATGATCAGTTGCAACCTGATGTCAGCCCTATATGATGGTGCCTAGTTCTGGACAAAAATAGCTATGAGCATGAGAGGACATGCCATAAAACCGAAATGGCCACCAGGAGGTAGGTAGTCCTACCTTTTGGTTATGCAGTTTAAGCACATGCAACCCAAAGCCTCTCCAAGTCCCCCTAGACTATAAAGAGTCTAGACGGAGACGTAAGATGATACAATTTGTCATAGGGAATTGCATTCATCTCTATGACACACTAAGCAAAATAGTGAAGAGGAATGACCTATCCCATGATCTTTACAGTGAGTAGCTATTGATAATAGTTGGTGCATATTCTTTATGGTAGCCTTTAGTCTTTTATATTTTATGTAACAATCATGGTAGCTTTTGATCTACTGTTCTTCAATATTTAGGCCTTTCCAAATCAAAATTGGAGAGTCTGAAAGTATTCAAACCAACCGAATAAAAACCGCCGAAACTTTTTGAACCTTGACGCAAGCTAAATAAGGCTAACATAATCTATAATTAGCTTATATATTTTCTTTAGTTGGTCCCAAGATGAAATCTGCAGATAAGGTTTGACTCAGTTTAGAACCTTGACTTGATTTAATTAGCTTGCAGTTGCTAGTTTTGGAAGTTTTTGGACCGATCAACAAAATATTCCAAAATCACTTTAAAAGCTTTAGTAACTCTTTCTTTCTGAGAATAAGACCAGTCTTTGACTCTCTCCCATGAGAATTGATCTCAGGACCTCCTCTCTCCTCCCCTTCTCAAACACTTGGTTGCCTAACCTTTGGTTAGAATCCATATCTGTTGCGAATAGTTTGGCTTTCGAATAAAATTATTAGATCTTTTGAGACGATCTACTTGTTCTAATTTGCTTTGTCTAAAAAAATCATGAGTCAATTTCTTCCTTTCAGAATCGTTTTATGAACCAAATAGATTACACTTTCACAATGTTAGAAGTTGTTGACTATTTATAAGTTCGTTTCAAACAGATAAAGAGAATTTAAGAATAATTTAGACTCGTAAACAAAAATGGACATCTACAACCTAATTACTGCAGGGATAATCTAGATAATCGAAAACCCTACTAATCTTTGCCTACTAAAGGAGTCTTGTTACAACTGAAAGAGAAAAGAAGATGGGATAAAAACCTAATTAAAACAGGAAACCGACTAATAAAATCTGCAGTTTCGTTGCATAGGTTGACTGTGATAGTCATTCACACAAACTAGAGCCGCATGCTCACAGGAATTTCAGTCGACAAAAAGGTCGATACAGTTCTTCCATTAGTTTCAATCCTTTCCACCTCCAAACTATTCAGTCTATGGATTATCGTCTATTCTATGCACACTCCATGAGTCCATCACTTCACTGGGAAGAGGCATGTGACTCTCACCTCAGTCATGGTTATAGATAACTTTCTAAGACATTTATCTCAGACAAAGCAGTGCAATGAATCCCCATTGCAAAGCACGCAAAGCTCAGTAGGAGACAGCTGAGTTCTCGTGTAAAGAAAGTGAGAGCAAACCATCTCAAGCTTGCAAAGAATGCTCCCGAGTTAGCATTATGCTTGATATCTTCCTGCTCTAACATACATAGTGAAGGAGACAAAGGAACGATCTCATTCCTATCCTACCAGCTTTATTATCAAATGGGATTCTATATACAAGAAAAGTACTTTAAAAGAAGACAATAAATCATAATTCACACATATATAGCAACAAGAAAGGATATAAGAAAAGGAAGGCAAAAAGCGTATAAATAAACCTATTAAGCGCATCGTAAAAGAATGATCTCAGTATGCAGCATTTCTCTGCAAAAATAGCATTAAAGTCACGCACCACACGAACTCCAAAGGCTTTGGCAACACCTGCTACTGAAACATCTGAATGCAAAGGTCCAACTCCTCCAAACAATATTACCTGTAACACATACAAAGTTCAGTTATGCAAAAGCTAAAGTACAGAGGAATAAAATCACCAAACACTTGAAATATTGATTACAAAGGACGCTCTTAAGCTAGCAACACAATCCTAACCATGTCATCTGTAGATTTCCGCCGTTCAATTTCTTCTGCCACACAATCAATCTGTACCACGCAAATAAGAAAACATTTCATACATATTAACCTTTTTCATATAAACATCTGCTGCTAATCAATTTGGACGACAAAAAGAAACGAACATCATAAAATGGTAATGAACAGTAGAATCAGATGATACTATTAGACCTCCGGCCAGTATACATACAAGCAGGGCCGGCCCAGACGGTTGGGTTGCCCTAGTCGGATCTAGATTTGGTTGCCCCTTGTCATATACATAAAGAATATATCAAAAAATTGACATGTTCTAGTGACATCATGGATATCAGATTCCGGGTTCCTCCCCTTGAGCTACTCGAGTCATTTCTAATAGAAACTCAAAATATGGGTCTCGTGTGCTAGTTCAACTAACAAAGAGGAGTTGGGGTGGACCGCATAGGCTTTATTAGCGAAGAGGTGGGGATTTAGGGGTGGGGTAGAGAAGGGGGGTTGCCCTCATCGGGGGGTTGCCCAAGCCCGTTGGCTTGTCCGGCTTACCCCAGGGCCGGCCCTGCATACAAGGGTCACCAGAGGAGGGGTTGCCTCATATCTGATATGGGACTAAAGTATCTCTAACAGAACAAGTATCTTTGTATCCTCTAATGAACTAACAACATGGTATCATCGAAAGAGAGTTTTTTAAGAAGTCCAGATATCATCTTACATCATTCCGAACAACTGCGACATGCACAACCATCCAACCTATGCTATGAAGCTTTTTGCACAATGCCGCTGCTAATTTGTCCTCAATGGTTCCAAAGCTGAGAATGTAAAGAAATGAAAAGATTCATAAGTTACCTGAAACTTCATTAAAAAATGATTTTTTTTTTCATAGGATGCACATGATAGGACGTCAGAAATTATAGAAATAGCAGTGAGTGGGTGGAGTAATGGACACTGCTCTATAGAAGAAAATGAATCTGGACATTTCGTACTGAGATCAAGATTCTTGAGGGAATTCATTGCTACCATCATCAGTCACTCGACCATCAATTGTAAAATAATTTTGGTAACTCCCAATTAAGGTTCGATCTATAGATATGAGAACTATCGGAACCGGTTTTAGACCCTTCCTTTTTAAAACTTGAAAAGAATTTGGTGCATTTAGGAATAAGCTTATTATATATGTCGTTTCCCGCTAGTTTTGAATGGAATAATATTCGAATTGTTGAATTCTTTATCCTCGATAGATATTGTTTATTTCTTGCTTTTAGACAAGTACCCAAAACGATAGATAATTTTGAACGGAATAATATTAAGATGTATGGGCATTTTGATCTTTGGCACAATCAAATAATTGTGTTGACATTGTCTCTTGCCATACTTCTCTTTATTTTTATTTTTATTTTGTTTTTCAATTAATCACGAGGAGAGCCACAATTTATGTATCGGAAGGGGGGGGGGGGGGGGTATCGGTATCCGTCGATGTTGCGTACCTTGCTTTCTATTTTAGGTAAAATAAGCCTCCAAGAAGAAAGAATAGTCTTTGATAAACAACAATGAAACAAATGTAACATTTATGCAGAAAATAAATAAATTTATTTAGTTTCTTGATGGCCAAGCTTACTAGCTAACCACTTTTGTCTTTGTAAGCTCCATATATTGTAAGGCCTTGAGCCATAATAAAATCATCCAATTTAGTCAAAATGTACCTTCTTTATTTTGGTATCACAGCAGGGGCAATCATGACCCTTGCTCTACATTCAATCAATCTTAGCCCTTCATCTAAAATCCTTTTTTTGTTCTTTCCCCAATTCATAGCCTAGTAGCCTCTTTTCTCTATTACCATCTTCTTCCCCAAATTCCTCCACAAATCCTAGCCTTAGCATTTAATCTTCCTCACAAATGAAAAGAGAGAGAGAGAGAGAGCCTACTCCCAAATCCCTCTTTCCTCCCTCTTCACTTCTTCCCCACACGAACATAAACCTCCTCTTCCAGCCGTCGCCACCACCACCACCACCACTATTCTTTTTAAAATTTGAAAAGAATTTGGTGCATTTAGGAATAAGCTTGTTTTATTTGTTGTTTCTTTGAATGGAATAATATTCAAATTTGTTGAATTCTTTATACTTGATTTCTAGCTTTTAGACAAGTACCCAAAATGCTAGATAATTTCGAATGGAATAATATTAAGATGTATGAGCATTTTGATCTTTGGCACGACCGAATAATTGTTTTGACATTGTCTTTTGCGATACTTCTCTTTATTTTAATTTTAAAATTTTTTTCCAGTTAATTTTGAAGGAGCACCACAATTTAGGTATCGATGGTACAAGTAAGGGGGTGACTACATTATTGAATCCGACAAGCAAAAATTGATACGATACGACTCATACGTACCGGCATTCGTCGATATTGCGTACTCTTGCTTTCTATTTTAGGTAAAATAAGGCTCCAGGAAGAAAGAAAAGTCTTTGATAAACAACAATGAAACAAAGGTAACATTTCTATAGAAAATAAAATAAGTTTATTTAGTTTCTTGATGGCCAGGCTTACTAGCTAGTCACTTTTATTTTTGTAAGCTCTATATATTGTAAGGCCTTGAGCCACAATAAAATAATCCAATTTAGTCAAAATGTAACTTCTTTATTTTGGTATCATAGCAAGAATAATCCTGACCCTTGCTCTCTACATTCAATCAATCTTAGCCCTTCATCGAAAACCCTATTTTTCTTCTTTCCCCAAGTCATAGCCTAGCACATTAATTCCTTTATTACCATTTTCTTCCCCAAATTCCTCCACAAACCCTAGCTTTAGCATTTAATCTTCCTAACAAATGAAAAAAGAGGAGAGCTCCTACTCTCAAAACCCTCTTTCCTCTCTCTTCACTTCTTCCCCACAAGAACACAAAACTCCTCTTCCTCCCTGATAAGAACCAGGAGCCACCACCACCACCATCTTTCCGTAGGCTTCCCTCACCGCGTGCGCCTGAGCTGCATTGACTCCCTCCTTCGCACAGACGCCCAAGAGATCACCAAGCTATCTTGTGCTCCACCAACCTTGACGACCACACACCGCCCCGATGACCACAGGTCACCTCAACGAATACCTCCATTTGTAGTGCCGACTAGTCTCCAATCTATATCAGATACCTACTTTATCCCTGACCTCGTTCTTGTCACCAGCCAAGTCCTAGCAAGTTCCCATCTCTCAACCTTCAAAGTAAACTTTTCTTCCCCCTCTGGCGTAGAAATCTCATCTAGACCTTCCATGTTTTGTAGACAAGGAGGTCCCATGTTTTGATCACTCCTCAGTCTCGCCTTCGATTTCAGTAACGAACATTTGTTATATGTTTCTCGTCAATCTACGACTTCTAGTTAGATCAGTCTCAAACGACTTGTCATCTTTCTCTTAACTCTATTCCCTGTTTTGTATCAGATCGAATTGACGAGATCTGAATTCCTGGTCTTTCTCATCAACATCGACTACAGACCTATATCTTGGATCGATGATTATCTCCGACTACAACGACAAGTTCTTCCTACTACGACGTCGACCATTTCGACGCAAATTGTCATCTATGTCCGACAATTGCCTGCCTATCTGTGAAATTGATTGTGTCCACGTGATTGTAATCTGAGACAAATGTCGAGGGGATCATCTTCTGTGGACCAACATTATAGTGTGGCCACAGTATCTAGTTTCCAGCAATGTGTTCGTGTTCAGATCTGCTCGTATCCAGTTCTCTCGACAAATTGTCGTCTCTTCTCCGCCAATGATGGTTTTTTGCATCCTCCTCACCACTTTCAGACTAAGTTGCCATCTTCAACACTTCCAGCCAAGAGGTGGTGGAAGGCAGGCTTGGGCCACGAGTCCGATTACCAGCTTGGGTTCCCATCCCTTGTTTTGGGCCATTGTTCGACCTACCTTGGTGTTTATTATTTGTACTAGTTTTGTTTGTATCACTGATTTGTTTGCTATTTTGAAAGAAAAAAATCGGAGACAAGCCCTCGAACCCAAGTAGGGGTGAGCAGTTTACGGTTTTTAAACCGTAAACCGACCCGACCCAACCCGTATTTGAAGTTCGGATCGGGTTTGGTGAGAACGGGTCGAGTCTCGGTTCCAAAATATAAAAAATACGGTTAACGGGTCGGTTAACAAGTTTTCTATTCGGATGTAGACTCGAACCGTAAACCGTTCAGTTGCCTACTATAAAAGAAAGAAAAAAACCCTAAATATATCTACACTCTCTCATCGACTCACTCTCACACAGTCTCACTCGCCGCTCTCGTCTCTGACTGAGAAAACTCTAATCGAGATCGAGAGAGCTCTGCCTCTGGCTCGTCTCCGGGCTCCCTAGTTTCTTGCTCTCGCACCTACAAGACTGAGAAGACTCTATCTCTCTAGTCTCTTCTCATCTCTTGATTCTCTCCAAGAATTCATCTCTTGATTATGTTCAAGAATTCATCTCTGGACTCTGGAAGTCTGGAGTCTCTCTCAGTCTCTTGATTTCCCAGTGAAAGTGAGTCTTGAAGCTCGGATATGTTGCTCCTAACCTAGATCTGTCGAGATCCAATCTAGATATGGTAATTTCTAACCTAGATTTGGTAATTTCTAACCTAACTTTGTAGATCCAAATTTGCATTTCTTTAATAATTTTTTTCTTGCTTCAGTTAGAAATTACCTAGATCTAACCTAGCTCTGTTGAGATCTAACCTAGATCTAGTAATTTCTAACCTAACTCTGTCGATCCAAAATTTATTTCTATAATAAATTTTTTCTAATTAATTTTTTCTTCTTCTTGCATTTGCATGAATCATGGAAGGAGTACATTCTTCGGAGAACAACCTTCGGTTCTCTTGCATATTACTGTCTCACTGTAAGTCCAACTCTTGAAATATTGAATATTGTTTGATATATAGAATATACAGGGTGTTCAGTGTTGCTGCTGCTCTGCTGCAAAAGAAAAAAAATTACTGCAAAAAATGCTACAAAATTGCAAGTCGTGCTCACTGTTTCCAGTGTGCTGCAGCGATGCAAAACTGCCAAATGTGCTTACTGTGTTGTGCTCAATTGTGCTCACTTACTGTCATAATGTCATTGTCATAGTAAATTCAGAATTATTTGGGACTGTTTGTGCTTATATGATGCTTAATCCAATTATCTTAGTTAAATTCAAAGTGTGCTTAACTGTCATAGTTAATTTGGGACTGCTGATATCAATGATATATTGATATGTTGCTTAATTAAGTTAATTGTACATCTATTGACTAGAAATTATACGTTTCCTAGTAGTATTAGGTAGCTTAGGTTACTCATTTAATTATGTGATATTTAATAGGTAGCACCAATCAATGTCTGCAGTAGGGAGGCACTCTATTCATATTTTCGTTTAATAATCAAGAATATTACTAAATTATTTCATAAGAATGGACGATGATGATTTGGCTAACTGTAGCCAATAGCAAGGCACTCGCTGCAGCCATTGGCGTGTCATACACCGCATCTTTAATGATGCATAACAAGCCATTCTGAGCCTCCTTTTAGTTTTTTTAAAAACATGCGGGCTTGAGTCTTGACATGAGGTGGGAATCTAGATATTGGATCAGGATGTACAGAGCAACCGGGAGATTGGAATTTGTATATTTGTTCTTTCACTACAACCATTTCTTATTGATTGTAATTTGTGTACTTGTAAATTGTAATTTGTTCATTCACTACAAGTTGTAATTTTGTTATTTGTTCTGTTCACTTTTGGAGATTAGAGATTAGGAATTCTGGACTTGTATATTGTTTTGTTAGGAATTCTGGGATTTGTATTTTGTTAAATATTTGGATTCTGAACTTGAATTCTGGGATTTGTATATTGTTCGTGCAGGCCGTTAGGAATTCTGAACTTATATTTGAATTTGTTAAATATTTGGAATTAATTATTGCAGCCTTGCCCGTTGGCCTGTTAAATTAATTTTACCCAATATTTGTGCTTTAGAAAACCCGGCCCGGCCCAGTGGTCCAATAAACCTAAAAATCCGAAAACCAATGTTATAAATTTCGCTAGGCGGAATCAGTGCACCGGAGGGCCGCCTAGCGCCTAGGCCGCCTAGGCGGCGCCTAGGCGCCGAATTAATTTTTTTTCTTTCTAATATATATGATTGTATTCATATACATATTATGTATGTTAAATTATAAAATATAAGCTTATGTGCTCTTGTGGTTAGTCGGTTGTGCTTAAGTTACAGTGGTGTTTATTGATGTGGGGTCATGAGTTCGAATCCCCCAAACGTTTTTAGCTTTTTTTCACACCTGACCCAATAAAAGGGGAGGAGAGAGAGACTCATCTGAGTCATCTCCAATTTTTTTCCACCTAACCCTCTCCTCTCCTCTCCTCCTCAAGGCTGCGGCAGCAGCAGCAGCGCAGCACAACAGACAGCAGCAGACGGCGGCGACAGCAAGAGGAGGCGGCGGCAGCAGCAACAACAACAAAAACATGATGTAAGTACGTAGTTTTTTGAATTTTTTTGAATTCTGAAATTTCAGTTCTGATTTTTGTTGAATTTTTTTTCAAATTTCAAACCAAAATCGGCCGCCTAGGCGCCGTCGAAACCTGTCTAGGGCCGAAACCCGCCTAGGAGCGCCGCCTAGGGGGTTTTCGGTGCGGTCGGCGGCCGCCTAGCGCCTAGGCGCCGCCTAAACCGAAATTTAGAACACTGCCAAAAACCAAACCGTTTATTTTCGGTTCGGTTTTGTTTGATTTTTGATATAACCGATTCGGTTTTCGGTTTTACTCGGGTCGGTTTATGGATCAGGTCGGTTTTTTTTTAAAACGGTTCGATTTGAACCGAACCGATCCAATGCTCACCCCTAAACCCAAGTCCACTTAGCGGCGAGCAATACCGTCATATGACTTTACGATCCCTTTTCTCCTGGCCGCAACTCACTTGATTTGGCATCTCACTCGCAACTCACTCGTTGGTATCACTCTTAGTTGTGCTACTCTTTGTTCCAAGTTGTGACATTCTTGACATGTCCAACTTGAGGGGGAGCTTTTAGACTCTACCCGTCTCTCTTTCTCTCGACATTGTTACCATTCGCGCTGACCTGTTGTTTTGACTACTATCTTGGTTGAGAGTCTGCATATACCGGTTCTTGTCGAGCACTCATGTGTTGACAACTCTAATGGTCGAGCGTTTAATGTGTCATCTCTTGTGGAGCCCCTACGTGCCAACAACTCTTTTTCGTGTGCCCTAGATGGCCGCAATTCGGACCCTTACATGACCTTTTTGGATGTTTCATCCGAAATTTGTTAAAAGTTATGAAGTCCGACTCTCTTTTGACTTCTTTCCGGATTTTTTTTTCCTTATGTACCGATTTTCTTTCTACTCCTTCTGAGATTTCTTCAGTTTTCAAGCCCCAGCTTACTTTCGTGAGATATCTCTCATGTTCCTTTGAATTTCTTGGGTTTGAGTCCCGTCAGACGATTTCCAGTTTCTCTTTTCCATTCTTCAAGGTAGACTTGCTTTCACAAAATTCCAACTTCCGTGGGAGTGTAGAAAATAAAATAGTTTTATTTAGTTTCTTGATGACCAAACTGACTAGTTAGCCACTTTTGTCTTTGTAAGCTCTATATAGGCCTTGAGCAATAATAAAATCATCCCAATTAGTCAAAATGTAGCATCTTTATTTTAACAATTTTGATCGTATCGCCTATAGTAATAAGAAATAGAGGTAACATTTCGATAGTCTTATATTGAAGCCTGATGCATAAAATGCTACAACAACAAAAAACCTTTATCCTAAACTTTTGCGGTAAGCTGTTTGAATCCTCTTCTTCCATTTGACTCTGTTAAGGGTCGTGTCCTCTATAATGCTAACAAAATATATATCCTTCTTTAACAATTCAAAACATGTTAGTCCATGACTACCTCTAGTCGTAGTGGCTTCATTAACTATTATATTTTTCACTCCTCTTTATGAGGACATCTATGAGTTTGCATTGCACATGTGCAAACCACCTAAGCAATTTTTTCTTTGATCTTGTCCTTAAATGGTGTGATGATTCACGGAGATCCGATAACATTTTACATTGGGATAATAAAAAACAAGATAGGTTGTTGTCGTAGTGGTTTTTTTTTGGGGTGCGTGGGGGTGTATATATTGTGTGGGGGTGTATATATTGAAGACAATGCATGTAATTGTAGAATTCAAATTCAAAAAGCCATGACTAGTACACTAAAATTTTAACTATATTGTACTAAAGTAATAGTAGTTGTGTAAGCCCTACCATTGCACCAAAACCATAGAGTTGTAGTGATGGTTAAGTTTTATATATTTATATTATGGGTAATTTGCAACTAAATATCCTGAACTATCCTCTATTTGTAACTTGTTACCCTAAATTATTTAATAGGCAAGTTAATACCCTGAAATTTGAAGTTTACGCAAGTTAATACCCTCCATTAGGAGGCCATCCAACTTAAGGGTCATGTGCACATCACATGACCATTATGGACATTATTGCCCTTCAATTAGAAAGAAGACCCTATCTATCCCGTTTCTAAGTCTAATCTAACCCTAGACCTAGCATAATTGAGGATGGAGATGCTCGAAAGGGTTGCATCCAAGAAAAGAGGGGTCGTAGAGGAGGTGGACCGGGAGGAAAAGGGTTGACAAGGAGGATGGACATCCATGGGATTTTCTAGATGTTGGGAAAGGCAAGGAGAGAGGGACAAAAAATGTGGGGGTGGAAGGAGATGGGTGGCCATGAGGGGGTAGGCCAAAAAAGGGGTGGCGGAACCTCCAAAAGGAAAGGGGAGGATGTTGGTTTAGTATTATAGTTTATAAGGCTAAGGTGAACGAAGAAGAAGACAATAATAGAATAGTAATCTTATTTATTCTTTTAATAGCATAAGTCAGCAAGTTGCAAAAATTTAGAAGTTCAGAATATTTAAATACCAATTTTAAAGTTTAGGATAGCAAGTCGTCTATTCTAATACATTAGGGTATTAAGGTGCAACTCGAGGATAGTTCAGGGTATTTAGTTTCTAACATGCCCATGTAGGTCCAAGGTTGTGAAAAGCGCTAGGCACTAGTCGGACGGGCACCTTCCGCCTAGCGCCTAGCTCGCCTAGGCGGGTGCCTAGATTTAGGCGGTTCAAAAAAATAATAAGAATCCAAAAACATTACTACAACTTGTAGAAAAATATCCATAAAATCCCAAAACATGCATAGTAGGACGGCAGGGAGACTAGGCGGGCACCTAAGCGGGCATCGGGCGGACACCCGGCGCCTAGCGTCTAGGCGCCGCCTATGCGGTCGCCTTTTAGAACAGAGTGTAGGTCGAAGGCCCAATTGGCCAAAGAGTTGGCTTCACGCTGTGGTATAACTTATATAAAAATTTAGGCAGTGCCAAAGGAGATTCAAACTTGGGTTTGCTTTGATACCATGTTACAGGCTCTGTAACTACACCAAAATTTCAAAGTTGTCCCAATGGTCGAGGGTTAAATTTATTCCATCAGTAGTGCATGTCAATATAAAAGTCTCTCTTCATATAGACTCCATTCTTTGAAAAAAGCATATAGAAAAAAAATCAAATTCACTAACTACTTCTAAGTTTTAACAACAGGCATCCCATTTAGCTTATCTGGTCAGTTGATAAGAGGTCACCAGATTAGTATCGTCCCATTGGATTATTTAATATAGGTTTAGATCATGTTCATGCCCCAGTAACCGAAATGACAAAATTTTTTTTTTAATCAAGTAGCATATATGACGTTGAGGGAGTTATGTACAGTACAAGAAAAAAAAAAACGTTTTCTCTAACAATAAAAAGAGTCTCCTTCCAATAAAGCATAGGCATAAAGATGAAATGACTTACAGAATTTCATCTCCTACACAGATGATTGATGCTGTCAAAGAGCTGGTCCGATGTGGATCTACATAGTTTAGGCCATTGCTTATTTCAGAAGCACTTCCACATTCTGAGGTGAACTTTTTTGCTCTGCCAGCTCTTTCTAGTCTTCCATCAGCAAGTAGGTATGCAGGCTTAAAATTTTCATTACTGTCTGGAGAATGTCCAGTGCACAATAATGAATTCGGGACAGTGTCATAAATGCTTCCAATGGAAGTATACCTAAACAATCAAAAGCATTAGCACCTATATTGATGTAAATTGCTAGCTTAAAAGTACATGGACATTTTCCTTATTTCCATTTTTTTTGTATTTGACATAAAAGTGCAATCCTCTAAGGGATGTATTTTAATATGGAGAGTAAAAACTGCAAGTACAACTTAATCACACGCATCAAATTCCAATGTATCTGCTAAGATCTGGATTGCTATTTCAAAGCATATTCCATAAAAACGTTACTTCTGAAACTTATTATACGTCTGTCGTTCTTTTCGAAATTGCATTTTTCAAAATGTTATTTAGTTTGTGAAATCATGTTTTCATAACACGACTTCAGTTAAAATCGTGTTTGGGTGGACTTGAAATCTCATTTTTGAAAACATAATTTCATTAAAGAATCTTGTTTAGCAACAACATTACAAGTTTAGAAATGCAATTTGGAAATAACAGTAGTTCAGTATTAAATTTCACAAGTACCTTTCTTATGGAACATTTTTTTAGAAACAACATTATTTTAGTCAACAAGTTCCTTGTATCCTGTGTCATAACAATACTGATAAAGGAATCATCAATATAAGCTTTTATGCACATGATGCAACATCACATAAATATTTCCTGAAACCATACATAGCAAAATCTCTAAGGGACTATATTACCCTTTATCATATAGACTGCAGTACCGAACCTTACAGGTCAACAAGAAAGCCCACACATCCCTGCGAGAAAAAAAGAGAGTCATAGACTCACAGTTAGGGGCAATTTTTGTCCAGTACAAACAGAAAATTCAGTGATTCAACTTGTAGAATGAAGAATATGGCCAATAACCTGTATGACCAATCCAAAATAGGATTGACCCTCATAAAAGGAGGCCATCCTGGTGAACTAGGGGAGAACTGCTCTTGACCAACCTGCAAACTTAGCATATTATTACATTGGATTATTAAAGCTAAAGCATATTATGCACATTAACATCATAAATGAAGACAATTAATCAGGGTATACTCATAGAACTAGTGTTATACCGCATTAGGATCACCAATTCGAGTACCAAGGAAGATAGCTTTGGTAGGTTTTTCCTTCATCAAAGCCTCTAAACCAGACTTAAAATCCAGGCGGATAATATCAAGTTGCAAGTCATATCTGCTCGGAAAGAACAATAAAGTGAGATGTGAATGGCATAGACTATTCTGGATTGTGTATAACATTATGAGAAAATGTTTCATGCTGAAACTAAATTCAAAAGGATGAAAGAGGATGCTCACGTAGTGGCAGTCTCATAAGTGAATGAGTTGATCTCTGGAAAGGCAGAAGGGCTTTCAAAATAGATGGTTCGAATTGGACACTTCAGCTTGCCATCAAGTTGGTTTTTGTAGGACTGATCTGTTTTCTCTTTATGCAGATAATAACCTGCCCGTAACAAATGCAGCAAAACCTGCATGAGCATTTACATCACAAACTATTGATATTGTCCGACCTATCGATTGGATGAAAGCAGAAAACAGAAATAGACATTTAGAGAACTTACAGTTGAATCTTTCCCCCCGTTAAAGCTGAAGGCTACCTCTTCGAACCTGCATGCAACATTTTCCAATAATTATTACTTTATCAGTGATTTCTAAGACTGGCATTTTCCAAATTCTACGCAAATCCAATCCAATTTCCTTCATTTAGGAAGAAACCACCCAATAGAAGCCTAAATTTTAGCAAAAGACAGTTCAATTTCCTTCATTTGGGAAAGAACCCAATTGAGAAAACTCCAAACTCTACCAAATACAATCCAATATACTTCAGAACCGAGTTGAGAAAACTGACTCAACCCCCAGAAATCCCAAACCAATCCAAAAACCATTATAGTCCAAAGTCCAAACAAGTGCTAATCCAATTAAAAGTTCAAATTCTACCAAAATCCAATGAAATTTCCTTCATTTGAGGAAGAACCCAGTTGAAAAAATAAGAAGCCAAATCATAGCAAAATCCAATCCAATTTCCTCTTTTGAGGGGGAACCCACCAAAAAGAAATCCATAAAACACCCAAAACCCCAATTAGAAACTACTCTTACTTTTGCTATTAGCATATTAGAAGTGAATAGAGTTCAAATTCTTCCAACTCCAATGCAACTTGCTTAATTCCTGGGAAGAGCCCACTTGAGATTACTCCAAATTCTACCAAAATCCAATACAAACCAATTTTGAGAACCCACCAATTGGAAATCAGTGGCATTGTTGCTTCTTTATAAGTGGATAAAGTTATAATTGTACCAACAAAACCTAATGCGATTTCCTTCATTTGGGGAAGAACCTAAGTTATAAGTGTACCAAAATCCAGTCCAATTCCCGTCGTTTGGCAAAACATAAGTTGAGAAAACTCCAAATTCCACCAAAATCAAATCCAATTCCGTCCCAAATTCTGCCAAAACCCGATCCAATCTCCTTCAAGAACCCAAAAGAAGTCCAATAAAATACCCAAAACTCCAATTTTGAAAAGCCCTCAATCACCAAAATCCAATGTAGTTGAGAGGACTCCAAGTTATACCAAAATGCAATCAACAGGGGGGAAAAATGCAATTTTGAAAAGCCACCAATTAGAAATCAACGGCACTGTTGCTATTTATAAATGAATATACTGCAAATTCGTCCAAATCCCAATCCAAATTACTCCAATCCAGGAATAGAAAAAAAAAAGAGAGTCCCCCAGCAGCTCGGAAGCACGAAGAAATCGAAGCCGTGTCCGTGTCGGACACGATACAGCACTCCAAAGAAATATAGTAGGACGCAAAGAGGAATAGAGCTTACTGGTAGAGGGCGAAGGCGCGCTCGATGACGTAGGTGGCGTTCCTGTACTTGGTCCGGAGCCTCTGATCGCTGCTCCCCGTTATAGCTCTGTCGATCTCCATTGGACTTCGAGAAGAAGAAAAAAAAAATACTACTGAAGAAGAAAAAGAAGAAATGATAATTGGTTGGCTATGGAGAGAAGGGGTGAATATAGAGGAGGATGTTCTTTTGTCTTCTCTTCTCCTCCTCCTCTCCTCCTCCTCAAACCCCCCACCTCCCCCAATTGCAAGAAAAATATTCTATTCTTTACAAAAGTATGTATTTGTATTTATGAGTCACGTGATCAAATTCCAAAACAAAATATTGCATCTCACTCTTGTCTTTTTTTATTTTCTTGCTTTTTGTTTTTCTTATGTATGGTATAACATGGGAATATTTTTTTTTTTTTGGAATATATATATATATATATATATATATATATATATATATATATATATATATATATAGAGGGGAGGAATCAAACACACCTCCTATTATGTCCACCCCATTATCATCTCTATTTATGTCGTTGGATCAAATTTAATTAACTATCCAGATCAAATCTCTACTAAATCAAAAAATAGAAACATAAAAACCTTCTCTTTTGAGAGAAACAAAAAAGGAACGAAACAAAACAAAAACCCTTCCCTTTCCCTTCCCCTTTCGTGGAAGCAGAGCAGCCCCGGTGGTTCCGGAAGGTGCTGGAGGAGATTGGTCAGGTTCGAAGCGCTCGACGTGACAGTAGGAGGTCCGTGACTCCGGCACGGGAGAGCGCGTGTCTCTACTGCTTCATTGGTGGAGATCGGGAAGGGTCCCAACTCGGGAGACGACAACTCTAGAGATAAGACCGACGGTGGTGGTGTTGACGAATGTCAGAGTCGGGGTTTGTGTCGGACATAGGAGAGTTCGGGATAGGGTTTAGGTAGAGGTTCTTGTTGTGAAAGTGGTATTGGAATCATGGTGGTGTCAACTACTGCTCCGCATGCCTATCCGACCTCCCCTCCACGCTCGTCCCTGCCTGCTTCGACTCCCCCGACCGCTTCATCATCACCCCAAGCTACTGCGGCAACATTCTCACCGTTGCCGAACGCCGCGCCGCTCAACTCCTCATGCAGAGACGACCTCAGCGACATGACAAAGTCCTGTCAGTGTCGTCGCGGGCATCAAGGTGGCCTCCCAGCTCTCCCCGTCGACGACAACATATTACATGCGACGCAATGCTTCTACTTGACCGTCGTGTACACTACCAGCGTCGTTACACCAATTTTGTTATAATAGTTTGGTTCCAAAGTTAAAAAATGGAAGAAAAAAGTTACACAATTCTATATGTTAGACAATTGTTTTTTCCTCTCCTCTTGTAATACCAGAAGTTACTATTGGACTTTCAACTTCGATTATCGCTCGTTTATGACCTTATGTAGTTGTCTCTTTCCTATTCCCATAATTCTCTCATAATTTTTTCAATTGAGTAACCGAACAGAAACAAATTATTTTCTCTAAAGCTACTACAGTTTAATTATTTCCTTTAATGCTACAATAGTTTACTTTCAAGTTCCTCTGGAGTATGTAGTTGTAGAAGTGAAGGCTACTAGTACTCACTCATAAACATGGTTACACCTCTCGAAATAGCTTTCGCTAGTTAAAAGGTGTATATGTCAGCTCAATAAACAAGTCACAGATAAGTTGACAATACCAACATACCGAATGAGACCTTAGGCTTAGAGTAATGAACAATGTACACCAACTTCAATCAGTTAACAATCCAAATTGAATATAAATTTCTTCCCAAACCAAAGCCACAACACCAGCAAAAATGCATATTTAAGAATCTAGAACTAAAAAGCAGCTAAATAACATTAATTTGCAAAACAGATTGCTTCAGATGAAAAAAGAGAGAAGATTTTAACTATATATTGTAGAACAAACAAAATGCTTCAATTACATAAACAAGTCAAGAATGTAACAACTGTAATCTACAGTGGAAAAGAAGGTCGATCCTTGAGGCTTTGACCTTATAATTTTCAATTCCCAGATCAAGTGAGGCAACACGCCTCCTTTTTGTGTTTTTCAGTATCTAGAACCGATACTTTTGCAAATTGGGCGTAAGTTCTTCTGCATAAGTCATTGTTTGATGCAAGTAGTATGGAGGTCATGCCCACAGTCGAGTCTTGCCATCTCCTCCCCTTCCAGGCACTCTTCCAACAAGAACTACAGAAACATCTACTTAAAAATCTAGCTTTTATTATCATACAAAATACCAACTACAGAAGCATCTCCTTCAAAACCTCTTCCTTGCAAAACATATGCAAGTAGTATGGAGGTTCAGCAATGTATGTAATAACAACTGGCTCTATATACCAACAAAGGAGGCCAGAAAAAATGAACAAACATTATGTGCTGATGAGACAACAAAGTAGGCAATACAACATTAAACAGTTATTGTTTAATGATCATCGAACAATATAGCCTACATCAACATAAGTTATTGTTTAATGATCAGATGCTGTACAAAATCCCACAAAAAATTTGCAAGCAATACATCAAAAGTTAAAACAACTATAGAGCAGAATGACATAAAGCTAAAGCCAGTATCTTTAAGTGGAGAATAAATGAATAAGATCGGATGCGAAACCACGTCCCGATTCCACAAATAAAATTATTGTTACAGGTTTCGAAGATCAAAACAAACTAAGCTAATAAGATCATTGGAAAAACAAAATAGACATCTAAAGTTATAAAAAACTCAAAATACACCACCATAATTAAGAAGTGGTCTCTGTCTTTTAATTTGGCTCTTATTGAATACCACCCCAATACAAAATTATCGTTTGTTGGTAACTGGATAAAGTTCACACAAAAGATTTGGTTGTGGTCTTCCTTCTTGGAAACAAAAGTGTCCAAAATATCTTGCTTCCTCTTCCTGATCAAGTATACATATGTTGCAAAAGACACTTTAAGAACAAAGATACTTCTAGATTCGCGACCATTCACTCCAGCTACCACCTGCACATGACAAATAAGTTAGAAACTTTGTTCATTTTACCCATAAACTCAAGAACAAAGATATCTGACATGAGAGGCAATATTAAATGAGAATCTAAGAAGTACACACCTGGATGCACAATTAGTGTTCAAACAACGTCTTAATTCAAATCCGCAACTTCATCACATAGGTCTACAAATGAGTATATATATATATATATATATATATATATATATATATATATATATATATATATAATTTAGAAATATTCAAGAAAAAAAAAGGGAAGGCAATGGTAATGAAAGTATACCTATTTATTTTGGTTAGTCATCTTCTCAATTTTTTTAGGATTAATAGGGCAGTTGCGACTATCATGACCAATGTTGACATCATTGCACATCCTACAAACTCTTGCTTTGTTCTTTTGGGTTGCTTTTTCTAACCCACTCTTTATTCTTTTGTTACTGGTCACCAAATCATTCTAAAATACATTGGATGTTTTATTTCTACCCTTTGTTTGTGAAATGTGTGCATCTAATAACAAACCCTCAACTCTAGTAATACAAGGATGAACTTCAGGCACATGCCCATTCTCCTTTTGAAGCAAATGATCATCCAATTCTTTTAATTGTTTGTGTAATTTATGAAGTGTATCCGCGCACAGGTTAAAACTCTCCTCAGATCTGCATGCTAGATATGTACATTGTGTCGACTGTTGTACAAGAAAACTTGCTCTTGCAGCTTCTTCACCAATACGAGGATCACGTGTAATCATCCCATACCGAGAAACAATTTCAGACCTATTTGCATCCTTTCTCCATCTCCTCATTAATTATGAAATAGGGAGGAATTTCATCTAAGTAAAGCCTATCGAAGACTCTTATCAAGTGATTGCATGGTATCCACACAAACTCAAACAATTGGCATTCACATGAGCCCTTTTTCGTAGTCATATTCATACTTACTTTTCTTTCCCCATTACTTCCATTTCTATAGCGAACAACGTAGGTTTGAACATCACCATCAATGTCTGTTTCATCTACTCTGAGCTTGTATGCATCTTTGAACTGCTCCTCAAACTTCTCAAACATGTTTCTTGTGTAAGTATTTGCGGCATGAATCAATACAGTTTCTTTAATATTCAATACACGCTTCTTGTAAATTGAGATATAGTCCTCCTTTCGTTCTTTTACATATATCGACTCCAGTGCTTCGTCATACTTGGCCACAAACTCTTTCAAACATGTCTTGGCTGAAACAAACCCATCGAAGAAAGAGTTAATACTTTCACTTTATTACGTTGTATTCATACCGGCAAAAGATGTACTTCTATAATAAACCGGTATCCAACTTTGACGGATACGATAAAGATCGTTCATCCAATCATTGTCATGTAGTTCAAATTGTTCAACTAAATTAGCCCACTGATTTTCAAAATCTTCAACTGTCCATGCAAAATGAGTACACTTCTTCACTGCTCTCTTGAACTCTGATTTCTTAAAAATACATGACTTAATTTTTCTGCAAATTTCTTCTTGATGTGCCAAAGGCAAAAGCGATGACGAGTATTAGGAAATACTTTCGCTATTGCATTAGTCATAGCCTTATCTTGATCAGTGATGATGGAGATTGGGTGTCGCCCTTCCATGACTTGAAGCCAATGTTGAAATACCCAAACAAATGTTGTTTCAACTTCATTTTCCAACAGTGCACAACCAAAAAGAAATGATTGACGATGATGATTCAAACCTGTAAAAGGTCCAAATGGCATTGAATATTTATTGGTTCTATAAGTGGTATCAAAGGTAACCACATCTCCAAATTGTTTATAAGCCAAACGTGAACGTCCATCGACCCAAAAGAAGTTCACCGCTCTTCCTTGATCATCTGTATCAATGGCATAGTAAAAATCTTTGTTCCTTTGCACCATATCATTAAAATAAACTCTCACGCTTCAGCATCTCCATATTCATTTAAAGTCGCCCTCACATTCCGTAAATGGTTATAAAGATCTCTCTCATCATATTCAGTATTGGAAGAGCCTCCAAATAGTACCAGAATTTTATTAATTTGAAGTCTCTCTCGACTAAATGATTCTGTCAATGCTTTCGCTATAGTACACGTCTTCTAGATTATAAATAAATTCTTTTGCTTGGGGTAACCAATGCATGACTGTGATCATCAGAAAAAATAGATACTTTCCATAAATTTGTATTTTTAAGATTGACGATACGCATTCGAGCCTTGCAACCTTCTCTCATTGTTGAAGTATTTCTTTTGATTATACCTCCATCTTCCTTAGCCTTTCTCTTCTTGTAAGTTCCTTCACAACTACATGAAAATTTTATACCAGTCGGGTCCGAGCTACCGCGTTTCCCTCTCAATGTTTTTTGCCTTGGGATGCTAAACCCATTCTTTGCTCCATAAGCTCGATAACAATCTTTTGCCTCTTCTATAGAATTAAAAATCTTTCCAACAAATATTTCTTTCTCAACTTCAATATTATTCGGTGTGGACAACACCTCCTGGTGTACATTTTCAGTAGTTTTAGTAGTCATATTTTCAACATTGTCCACACTCGTCATTTAAACAAGTAATCTGTGGAACAAATTATCAAATCATAAGAATCACGACAAATTTTGTAAAAGATATTCAACTGCAAGCTTCGTAAATAAATGTTATTTCAGCCACATAAAATTTTAAAAGACAGCTAAAAAATAGAACATATTAAAAGACCCATTATTAAAAAAAGGAAATTTGTAGGGATTCATGCATGTATGTATGCTAATTAAAAGACCAAGTGTTTATTCTGACGAATGAAGTTGCGGAAATCATATTAAAAGATAGCTTAAAATAGACCATATTAAAAGACCCATAATTAAAAAGAAATTTGTAGGGATTCATGCATGTGTGTAGGCAATATTAAAAGACCAAGTGTTCCTTCTGCCCAATTAACTTGCAGAAATCATATTATTTCTGATAAAAATCACCTATGCTTTAACTCAACTTAATCACCATTATCACCAGATGGACTTTACAAGTATTTGTATTGAAAATAATGAAAGATAGAATTAGCTCTCATTTTTAAGTCTGTTGATAGATACATAACATGGAAATATGACCCTAATATGAAATTCTAGTTACTTGATCAAGAAGGTATCTCTTTTGTAACGCCCCAGTCCCAAAATACGTAGGACTAAGAACATAGACATGCCAGCTGTATTCATACGAAGTATACTCCAATATATGGAAGCCTCGTATAAATACATAAGCTGTAAAATGCAGTAAAACTATAACTAATCTCATCCACACAAATTAAATGAATAAAAGACATCATATAAAGATAATGAATTGTCTTGATACAATATGTTGGGCGGAGACAAATCTACTACCAACAAAATAAGGAAAAGTACATAGAAAATGAAATGAGTGGCGAGCGAAGCGAAGATAATCCAAGCGCAATCATCCTCGAAGAAATAGCGATGAACACGGCTAGAGCTAGAACACCTGCGAAAGACAAGAGCACACACCTGGAGAGATAACCAGGTCATCAGAGGGACGTAACAAGACACATAATATCATGCCATATAAACTGAATAAATATTACTCAATAAATAAGTTAATTGAATTTATAACATGGTCCAATACGCACCTACTGAACGAGCGTACCATCCCCCCAACCAAACAAGGACAGGAGATGGTAAACTAATTCACGGTGACGTATCTTTCCATGCTATTAATCCAATATGGTATCCGAACCCCAACAAGGTTCAATACCTTCTCATCGAAGTAGTAAGTCACACCTACAACTAAACAAGAACAAGATGTGACGAACTAATCCCCGACAAGTTATTGTTCCAAGCCACGGTCAGATACAAGTACCTAAACCAAAAGTACTCGTACCTAACGGATAGGGTAGCCTACCGTTCTAAGTGAAATGTAGTTAAGAACAATCCTTCCTACGCATGGGCTCTGGCTAAATAGGATCGGCATGGTCCCCCCTTGGGCACCAGAGGCCCCATCAGTAAGAGCATGACGTTCCGCAGAATCGTCAGTGGCCGTCAGTAATCATGGGTCATCAACCCCGTATCTCCAGCGGAGAGTTCGGGTCATAAGGAAAGTGCATCGAAGCCCATACGCTAAGGAATTGTCCTCCCCGCCCAATGCCTATTATGTTGTATCCACAACATTAACCTCTATAACCGCTAAGTCAAACTAGCATGCAATTCTATTAGCGGTTATTCCTATCGCACGGCTTGTACGTACTGGTGGCCAGCCAATCATGCACTTTCGTGTTCTACATGCGACACACAACTTCGTGTTACAACGTGTCAAGGCCAATGAATGCAACACACAAGGTGGTCCCTTAAATCTAGGTTTAATGTGTAAGAAAACAATACATAGCAGGAAAGACAAATGAACAGTAAGTTCTAACAGGTTATGCCATGTATCACAGTTTATTTTGCATAAAGAAAATAAGTAATGCATGAAATATGAGCTAAAATAATTTAAACAGCGAATGGCAAGGTGTCTTGCCTGGTAGGACGCCTGGTGTGCTGCGATAATCATGGTGGCACAAACTGCGACTTCGATGTGATAACTACACAAGGTGACCTCTGATGGTGGCACGGATTATGTCATTGAGTTCGGAATAGTCAATTTGGCTAGGGACGATATAGGGAGGTTCGAGATTGCAAGAAGGTGGAAATGATTTGGTTTATTTATGGACAAGAATAGATAATCGAAGAAAATAAATATAGATAAATAACTATTTAGAAAAAATATTTATTATATTAGAAAATTATATATTTTCATTAGTAAAATAGTCTTTGATAATTACTTGGAAATCTAGAAAAAATCGTTTTTAGGCAAACTCTATGTTTGTCAAAAATTGGATTTAGGAAAAATACATTTTTATTAGTCAAGATACTTTTAAGAAAATACACTTGAATAAAAAATCGTGTTTTAGACAAAACTCTAGGAATTTTGGTAGAAATCTACATTTTGTTAGTCAAAAATATCTCAAAGGGATATATGAAAAGAAAAACTCTAGAAAAACATTTTAGGGCAAGCTTATATAGTTTGAAAAACAATAATACCTAATAATTTTATAATACTAAACATACTTAAAAACTATGAACAATAATACTAATGTTCCTGAACTAGTTACTAATAATAATAGTTTTAATAATAATAATAAAGAATAATAATAATAATAATAATAATAATAATAATAATAATAATAATAATAATGATAATGATAATGATAATAATAATAATAATAATAATAATAATAATAATAATAATAATAATAATAATAATAATAATAAATAACAAAAACAAAATAATAAAAACAAAGAAAACGAAAGAAGAAAAAAAGAAAACTATCAGTGGTTCTCAAAAAAAAAAAACTTAAGAACTAAGTATTCCTCAAGTCAATTAAAAAGTAAGGGAGAAAGGAGCGGAACGGCGGGGGAGTGGCGGACGGCCGGGCGCTTGGGCGGAGCTCGGCGGAAGGGAGAGGAACAGGAGAGGGAGGATGGCGGCGAGCGGGCGGAAGAGAGGGCAGGGGCGGTGGAGAGGAAAGGGAGAAGGGCACAGGCGGTCGAAATCGGGATGAGGAAGACGGGGAGGCGCCGATTCCGGCGGAGGACGCTCACCGACGGCAAGGGGCGCTAATCGGCGGCGGAAGGGGCTTGGCTCGCGGAGGGTTTTGCGGCGGGGTCCGGTGAAGAAGGGTCGGGGAATATGGTCGGCTCACAGAGGCTCCGACACGTGCCGAGGGAGAGCGGCGGCTCTGTCCGCGCGACGAGCGGCCCGGAAGTCGAAGAAGGTTAGAAATTTCTTCCCTTTTCTTTTCCTGATGTGGCGTTGGTGTCGGCCGAACTTGTGCAGCAGATCTGGGTTTCCAGGGGTGATGGACTGTGGTGGTGGCAGTGAGATGTCGGGTTTGGGTGGTGGCCGAAGATGGCTGGATTGGTCGACATGTTGTCGAGGCGGATGAGACAGGGGCAGTGGTTGCTAGCCGCTGGTGGCGTGGCAGTACTGGTGGTGATGGATGGATCTGGGTCTAATTCGAAAAGCCGGGAAAGGGCAGGAGACGGAGGTCGGAAAGGAGACGGTGTCGGGTGGCTGGGGTGGACACGGATTGAGTCGGGGTCGGGGAGTCGGTCAAAGTTGGAGGACTTGGTGGAGGCTGCCAAGGCCGGGGAGGCTAGGGTTAGGATTAGGGCTAGGGTTAGAGAATTAGGGATCAAAATTAAGGTTTAGGGATTCGATGATGTCGGGGTGTGTCCGACACGGGGAAAGAGATAAATTGTATATGTAACAATGGAATAAGATATGGACACTGACACGGTGCACGCACATTTGTGGTAGATAAAATTGTGGAGGAATTCATAAAAAGTTGGAAGAGTACCTGCCTATTTATAGGATGTGGGAATTCCCAATTGGATAGGATTAGAAAAGATTTAAAACCCAATTTAGATAATTCAATCTATTTAATTCTAATCCAAATCCAAATCAAAATCCAATTTCAAATACAAATCAAATTTAAATCAAATTAATTTTAGTTTAAAATCGAATAGGATAAATCAAATTCTAAATATCTACTAATTTAAATCAATCCAAAATTTTAAATCACGATTTAAATCGTCACAATAATTTCGAAATATATTTTCCAAAAATACTAATAATAATAATTTCAAAAATTATATTATTATTTAAAATAAACAAATAAATAATTACGAAAAATATATGTTCGTACAAATAATATTTACATAGATATACTTTTCTAATTTATCATTTTGTAGGAAAAATTTATTGATTATTATAACTATATAAATGAAAGGCTTTTCATAATAGTCATAAACTTGAAAATAATAGCTAGAAATAATTTTTGTCTATATTACTTTGAAACTATAAAAATAATAAAAATAATGTTTTTCAAAAATATGTACGCTCGCACATATTCGTACTCGACGAGCAAAAAAAATAATTTCGTGTGCGACGTAAAATACGACTACGCGACGTACAATACAAAATTTCAAATTGGTACCAAATTTAATAATAAAAAAAATAGTAGAAATTTAGGGGTTTTACATCTTTGATATGGATGCCGATTCCAGAACAAATTTATGAAGAGGCAAAGCACAGTTGAGAAAATATAATGTCGGAAACATAACTTTTCTGAAGTCTTCAAAGAATAATTATATATACCTTTTCTGAATTCGGCTGCACGAGGAGGCGTAGCGCCGGAGCTATGTCGGACCGCAGGAGAATAGGAGATGATCGAGGTCGCACAAGTAGGCGGAGCAGACTCGGAGCTGAGGAGAAAATTTAGGTTTGGTTTTTTTCTCTCTCGGAAGGAAAGGGGAAGGGTTTTTGTTTCTTTATCGACCGCTCTCCCGTGCCAGAGTCACCGACCTCCCACTGCCGCGTCGAGCGCTTCGAACCTGGTCGATCTCCTCTAGCACCTTCCGGAACCACCGGGGCTGCTCTTCTTCCTCAGGACGGAAGGGGAAGGGAAAGGGAAAGGGACGGGTTTTTGTTTGTTTCGTTCCTTTTTTTGTTTCTCTCAGAAGAGAAGGTTTTTCTGTTTCTATTTTTTGATTTAGTAGAGATTTGATCTGGATGGTTAATTAAATTTGATCCAACGACAGAAATAGGGATGATAATGGGGTGGACCTAATAGGGGGTGTGGGCCCCGTCCGCGGAGTTCCGTTGCCCTCGACCGTTGGATCGAGTGGACGAGCATGTGGGCCCCGCATGGGCCCCCCGATCCAATGGTGCAGAAGGGGGGGACTTTGGCGGGGCTCCGCGGGTGGGTCTTTTGATCCACGCATATATATATATATATATATATATATATATATATATATATATATATATATATATATATATATATATATATATATATATATATATATATATATATTTAGCCTAGTGGTTAAGAGAGTTATATACCTCTCTTAACCACTAGGCTATATATATATATATATATATATATATATATATATATATATATATATATGTATATGTATATATATATATATATGTATATATATATATATATATATATAGCAGATGACCTCTCTTAACCACTAGGCTAGAGGTCATCTGCTATATATATATATATATATATATATATATATATATATATATATATATATATATATATATATATATATATATATATATATATATATAGAAAGAGAGAGAGAGAGAGAGAGATTTTATTGAAGAACCTAACTGGAAACATCTGCAACAAGAACCTGAGCCGAACCTCTTAAGCCAATGCACTATAACGGGCCGGCCCAAGTCTAAGGAGGAAGTCTGAGCCTAGTCCGGCACGTGGCCCACGACACATTAGATTTTGGATCGGATCATACTGGTCGAACCGGGCTTGGGATTCCGTGAGCTCGAGAATCGGCGACTTGTTTGATGAGCTTGAGGGTGCATCGGTATTCTCTAAAATAGACCTTTGTTTCGACTACCATCTGTTGAAGATCAAGTCAGTGGACGTGCCCAAGTCCGTATTCCGTACAAGATACGACTACTATGAGTTTTTGGTGATGTCTTTTGGTTTGACGAATGTTTGCCTTCATGGATTTAATAAACAGAGTACTCATATATTTTTTCGATAAATTTAGTTACGTTCCGGTTCCGCAGAACCGATCGTCCTCGCTTGGGCGTGATGTCGCACGAGTCTAGGTTGCACCCATACAAGGGAATACCATAACGGCCGATTACAACAGCTTGGCGACGGGGTTGTCACACAGAAGTCCCGAGCAGAAAAGGTAAAAGTACACAAGTTATACAAAATAAAGCTCTTTATTGATATTGAATATAAGATTACAAGGGCACGAAGCCAAGATTACAAGTCCCTCGAGCTCACTTTCTCTCTGAATACAAACACTCAGCTCGCTCTCATTCTCTCAATTACAACAAATTATGCCCATGGCTTATAACTTGAAGAATACTTCCGAAGGCGTGTCCACACATTATGTCCTGTATAGGTGAAGACTCCAATGCGGTCGTATGCCTCGAAACACTAAGGAACTCCATGACTCAGCGTGTCCAAGCGAGCTTCGTCCCGAGCATGTTGATACCTGAACTTGCATATGAAAACTGGTTGAGTATCAGTATACAACCGTACTGGTGAGTGAGTCTCTTGTCCACCCATACAAAGTCAACATGTTATTTTAGTGAGTACAACTTATTCTTTTGTGGTCTTTCTAATCTTGTCTTCGGATCAGTTTCATTCCAGAACTATAACACTACTTCGTATTGCAACATCGTGATCGTGCTCCAAATCCTTATGACCGTGTTACCAAAAACCATTTGTGCAACATCGTAGCCGTGCCATAAGATTCATACGTGTGACAACATCGAGGCCGTGCCTCGCAATATAGTATAACCTATTCATACTTGTCTTACGGTCCTTCCCGTTTCAACATACAAACGACTCAGACCATACTCGTAAACTTGTGTCATTGACTCAAACACCCGGTGCCACATCTCGTACCGGAGCATGTGTCTCTGCTATAGCCAAATCTTAGTATCACTCTCATTTTCTATTATATGTATTTTCAGTATACGTGTACAAATTTCTGACGTTTGTCAGGTGACCCGTGTTTTGACTTGTCTTGTTTAGCATAGTCCTGGGTTAATCTAGCCTTGGTTTATTTGGTCTTGGTTCATCATGGCTTGACTTGGTTTATTTTGGTTCATCTTGGCTTGGCTTGTGTAACCCTACTTTTTTGATTTCATGATTTTTGTAATTTTCCTAATATTTTAAAGAATAAATCATGTTCAAAATCGTTTTCCTTATTTGTATTATATTTCAATTATTTATAGAACAAATATTTTAGAATTATTACTCTGACAGGTGGAGAGGTTTGTTAAATTTCCTAACTAACTATTGCTTGGGTTCACATTAGGAATCAAACTAAATTCAAATTCCCACCAAATACTTTCCCCTCTATCAAGAAACTAACTGCCAATTCTATATATATATATATATATATATATATATATATATATATATATATATATATATATGTGCTTATGGACCAGCACTCCCTCATTTTTCTCATTCCGATCTAAGGAGGAACAAAGCTCTTCCTATCAGTTCCTTCTTCTTCCCATCATCTTCTTCCTCAATTATTATTGAACCCTAAAAACCTAATTTCTAGCAGCCATGGTGATGGCCCCTCCCATTGACGACAGTGACTAGCTGCTACTCTGTCCCAAGCGACGCAAAGGTTTTTCGGCGACTGCAATGAGGAGGCTTCGGTTCCGATGACTTGGCGACCATCTTCCGACGACGATTTGACGTTCGGCGATCGGACCTGCGTCGTGCTCCATTCCCTTCGCCAATTGATCCAGATCCCAATAGGTATGTTATCGTCTTCACAACCTGCATTCTTGATTTCTGAGGAACTATTCTCCAATTCTTTTGATCGATTCTCTCTTCTCGATGTGGTGATTCATGTGTAGATTCTGATCCAAATTGTTCGGATCAAACAAAATTCTGCAACCGTATAAAAATCGAAGAAGAAGCGGAAACGACATAGATCAGACCGATTTGTGAGCCGGAGCAGTTCTTCTTGACAGAACCGACGTATCGACCCTATTTCAGAGACGAAGTTGATCCCGGAGATCGGATCTGTTCGTGTCTGATACGTGGGGAAGGGCAGTGTCAGAGACCGTTCTCTTTTGCTCTCATCATTTGGAAGCGAATATACTTCCAGGTATTATCTCATCTCTGTGAACCTTTGTTGATTGTGTCAAATCGAATCTGGAAATTGATAGAGTAATGTACAGAGGTGTCCTGCAACTGTGGGTAGCAGGTGTCAACCGTCGTTGCCGTTGTTCGTATCCTTTGTGCGTGTTCGGGGGATAAAGGAGTAGCAGGGGTTGGCGAGTTGTATCAAGGTCGAGTGTTGGTGTCAGATTGGTTAGGATCGTGTCAGTTGTATTCTTGTTGGTGTCGAATACGAAATTCGACTGGTCGAGTGTAGGACACTGCATTACGAATTAGAGGCTGGGCGGGAATGCCAATTTGGATAAATCAACTGAACTGTAATGGGGACCATGTCAGGCTATAGTTGTATAGGTCGTAGAGTTAATTTTCAATTGCTATGTAATTTGGTTCTGGACTTGGCTATAAGCTACTGTGACTGTAGAGGCTAAAAATCAAGCTGCGCCAAATCATTATATTGCGCCAAACCATCAGGTTGCACCAACATCTGGTTGCGCATGAGTCAGGTTGCGCGAATGACACATGGCGCACTTTCTCGAGAAACTGTAACGGTATCATCATTTTCCTGACAGCTGACAGCACAGAGATAAAAAAAAATCCGTTCGAATCCCGTGCAACGCGACACTCGAGAAGATTTTGTCAGCATGTAATTAATGTTGACAGCTGGTGCGAGATTTTGTCGTGCAAGTCATTGTGCGGCACGAGAATTAATCAGCACAGCATAGGAGACCTAGTCAAAGGGGCCAGTTGTTGAGTTGTGCCCATGCGCAGCCTGGCTAGTTGGCGCCACTTGATCAACTTTTTATTTTAAAACAGGGTGACGTGGCGCATAAGCCACCAACTTCGCAGAGCGTGCCCACTACATTGTCCATGACCACGTGCATCTTAATCAAACGATGCCACGTGTCTACAGCAATTGGTGCAACCGCTCGCACAAGTTGCTATATTACGCCATGCGCAACCTGATGAAGCTCGTGCAAGGTGATCAAACAGTGTTCAGAACAGAATGACGCGGCGCACAAGCCACTAACTTCGTAGAACGTGCCTACTATACTGCCCATGACCATGCATATCTCAATCAAACGATGCCATGCGTCTACAGCAGTTGGTGCAACCGTTCACGCAAGTGAACAGGAGACGTGCAACCGAAAATACGCGCAACCCAGAATAACTGCTAAACAATTCTTTTGAGAACTCTATAAATAGAGTTTTAAATCAGTCTCAAAATATCAAGAATGATCATAATCTCCTACTAAAGTGCTGTTGCATCCTCCAGAGGCTCGTGTCTTCGATATCACATCGTCCAAGGGATAAAGTGATCGTCTTCTGATCAGATTCTATAGTTGTACTTTCCGAGAAATCAATTGTACTCTTGTACTCTTTTCTAAGTTTGTAATAAAGAATCACATATTTTTATTCTTTGCAAATAAAATGACGACTCTGCTGGGGCGACTTTGTCCTCCGACGAGAAAGTGACAACTCAATGTGATACCACGTCAATCGACAAGACGCAGAAGACCCTGGTCGTTCAAGTCGACCAGACAGCCTACGAGGCCATGATCAATGCTGGGGGTGCCAAGCGCACTGCTACCGCTGTTAAGAGCAAGATGCGCTCTATTTGGACTCCTAAGTCCTCGATGGCTCAATCCCCTGCTTCTGCGCAACTTGCGCCCATCACTGCCTTGGCACAATCTAAGGAAAACAGACTTTTGGCTAATTCCTCCACTTCTCTGATTCTGAAATCGAAGGAGACTTTGTCTTGACACACTGCTGTCCAAAATAAGGGAAAGTGCCCTTTGGCCTTTACTTCCCTGGCGCATCCTGCACATGTTCTTGATTCTGCGCAACTTGCGTCCATCACTGTCTTGGCGCAATCTAAGGGAAACAGCCTCTACTTCTTCAACTATGAAACTGAAAGAGACTTCGTCTCAACAAACTGCTGGACAAAATAAAAGAAAGCGCCCTTTGGCCTTTTCCTCCCTGGCGCAACCTGCATATGTTCCTGCTCCGGCACTACTTGTGCATGTTCATGCTCTGGCGCAACCTGCATATACTTTTGCACTAGCGCAACGTAAAGAGAAACACTGTTTAGTGATTCCCTCTTTGCCACCAAACCAGAAGTTTAGTAAGAAATCACTAAATCAAGGAAAATGGTCTTTAGCTTTTCCTCATTCTGCTCGAGTTGTTGGCTGGGTGGAAAGTACTGCTAATTCAGATAGGAATTCTATTCTCCTTAACAGAGACAACCAAATCTCTATCAGGAAGATGGGTTCTATTCAGAATAAACTTTTCACACAAAAGGATATTATGCCTACTCCAAAGAGGTCAGGGCAGGATCTACCAACCCAATGTATTTCAAGATTCCGACAAGGCAAACTGCTAGTATCTCAAGTAGATGCACAAGTAGCTCCCCTATCAGACTTGTGCAGTTATATCAACATGTGCCAATTAGGGTCAACCTCAAGAAATCACAAGATGTATCAAGCGTAACCTGCACCAGTTGCTAACTTGCGCCAGAGGAAGAATTCTGAGGTGAAAGATCCTATGACTTATGCTAACCAGCTTAGCACGTCCTTGTATACTCAAGGTATGGGACACCTCAAGAACATGAACCATGTCCCGAATATCGTCAAGGACTATATTCCTGCCACTTCTTCTCGTCCTGTTAGTGACCTCTGTGAACTCTTAATACAGAAGCGGAAGGTTACAAATTCATCCCGTCCAGTGGTGGACCAACAGCAAGGACATCATTGCAATCATTACCATGAAGTTGTCATCAAATGCTGCTGTCAGTCAGCTAAGCGGTCCGTCTTTGACTGTTTGAATTATGTTCAGACTCCTGAACCAATCCTAGTAGACGAAGATGAATTACTCTATGCTCCTGTCAATATGGCATCTCGAAGCACTAGGGGTGGAAAATGTCCAAGACGTAATGCATCCTGCAATCCCAGTCAACAGTACTTAGATCGGATTCATGAATCCAGTGAAGGAGTTTATCAGTATACTAGATCAAGAAGCCGAGAAATAATCGGTCAAAGGAATCTTCTTGATTCTAACCAAGAGTCCTTCAGTCAAAAGGACACACCTATCACTTATTCTGGGGGTGGTTCTTTATATAACTTTGATGCTGACAGTGAAAGTTCTGAAAGGACCATCCTTTCTACTAGCTCGTCTTCAAAGACTAAAGAAGTGACTGCTTATGCCGTCATAGAAGATCAAGATACTTCCAGTTCTAGCAGACAAGAGCAGAGAATTGCTGCTTTGGAGGCTAGTTTAAAGTGATGGAACTGGAGATTCCCAGGACCCTTACTTTGGTGTGCGTATTGATCGATAGAAAGTTAAACAGATTTAATACGTGTTCTAACCCTTCATAGGCAGAAACTAGGGTTCACGAATTATACCTGCGGTGGAAAGAAGACAAGTAATTCCTGGCAATCTCGAGCGGACGACCCCAAGATCTTCTGCACGTATTCCTTCATCGAGTTGGACGTCATGTGGGCGACGATCTCCCAACCTTTTCTTCTCCTTGGCAGCCCTCTCTTTCACTCCTTACGTGAATCACAAATTTAGAGAAAGCTTCAGATTTCTGATCTCTAATTTGGCGGCCAGAGAATAGAGGATATATATAGGCTACGGCAGGGACCATGAGGAGAAATTAGGGTTAGGCCTCCTAACGGATCTGGATATCCCGTGTTCAGCCCGAACACACAATCCAGGCCCATTAACAATAGCTCGGTCCACTAATGAGCTATTGTTGCACTACCTCCATAATCCCAAATTATGTTTGTGGGCTCCTTTTATTATATGCTCGTTTGGCTCCCTATGTTAAGATATCGTATGTCCGTCGATCAAATTAAGTTACTGACAACTATATTGATTCGACATCTTTTATCCTTAAGTAGTACCGCTCAACTTTATTTGTCATGTCGGATATAATCCACCTGTAGGGTTTACATGACAATCCTTATGAGCTCCTTATGGAGACATCATCAACCCGATGTATTGGGATATGGATTCCATTTATAATCAATAGCCCATCATACATACAATGTTATTACCCAATTTATAGAGGTTGTTGATCCATAATGAATCTCACTCTTTCATGAGTCAAAGTAATGCACATTGCATATACATGTCTGTTATTATATCCAGATTAAGAGCACAAGCATCCATAATAACAGAGGTGTTTGTTCACTTATGTAGTCAGTACAAAGAGAACAACATCAAGTGGTCATGTTCAATACACACAAAGTGTACTAGTGTAAACCTATAGTCAAGATAGACTAATACCAGATTATACTACAACATTTCCAATAGATTGTCCAAGTCCATCTAGGTTGTGAACTATTTATATACTCCATAGGGAACTGATAATATGATCTTCTGTGTGACACCACACACCATATTATCTACAATATAGAGTATCAGACATTTGCATTAACACTTGCAACAAATACAATATGCAAACATTTGCCCATATGATTCTCATTCAAAATTTAAGAAAATAAGGTTACTACAAAAGTGATGCTTTTAGTATATAACCCTAACATGAAGAACATGGCTGAGATGATGACAGGCATGCATGCTTTGATCATGGCACAACATACAGTTTCACCGGTCGCAAATCTGATTCCGATTCAGGAACCTGTAACAACATCTGCTCCCATCAATATTGATCTGGGGGTACAGTCTCCTCACACCGATTCCATTCATGTACAGGCTATTCCAAGTCAATCTGGTGCCGGGGGTGGGACCTATCATGCAGTACCCCCTCATAACATATCAAATCAATCTACTCCTCCATAATCAACATGAGATACCAATGAGGCCGTAAAAATTTTACATACTCAATTTGAAGCTTCCAAACAGAAGGATGGCCTGCAGAAGCTTGGGATCAAACAACCCTATCCTATAGAATGGAAAGAGGTCCAATTTCCTCCTAAATACAAACCCCCTACTATTATGCTGTTTGATGGCAGCACATCTCCAAGTCAATATCTCAATTATTTTAAAGTAATGACTGATCAACTTCAACCAAATGATGCTCTTCTTACTAAAGTATTTGTCGACTGTTTAGCTGGCACAGCATATGACTGGTATCGTAGTTTATCAAATGGTTGTATAACCTCTTTCGCTGGCTTCAAACAAATATTCTTGGAATGATTTTATGAGGGAACCAATGACTTGTCACGACCCGCACCCGCTTTTCGGATACGAGACTTGTCCAAGCCAGCCTACGCCGCAGAGTCGGCAGTAGAACGCTGTCAAGCCCGCAAGAAATAAATATTCAAAATATAACATTTGCTGCTCATTCACATTTTTAAATTTGTTACAATATTTACAATAATTACAATATTTAAAGAAAATACAAGATTTTACCATAAATGAAATTGAATATAACTGCTTTTTATTTCTAGGTTTCTATCTGCAAGTACACTCGAATCTCCCAAGCTAAGTGAAGTCACAGCTAACCTGAAAAATATTGGTTTCCAGTCAGGAATGGAACAAGTACACAAACCGACGGCAATGCAAAAATACAATAGAATTAACAAGACATGAAAATAACATATGAGATATAAAAACTGGAAAGTACTGATGACACGGCACGGTGGAGAAGAAAATAAGAAAAATAAATAAAAGACAACTACCTATGTGGTGTGAAATATCCGTTTCGACATGTGAACGGCTAGGGGGTAAATCTGGCACCTGCACGTGTCGTGTACAGGTGCTATTGTTCACGAATAGACATCATGGGGATAGTTCTGGGTAGTCCACATGTCTACTAAGATATTTTTCCTCCCGACTACTCCGTGTGACGAGCGTGTCAACAAGCAGCAAGATATATGTATAAACATAAAATGAAAAGACTACTATGAATCGAAAGCAATCAGAAAGTGCACTTGCCTGAATTAAGTTGCAGTTGTTGCGACTGGATCAGGTTGCCATAGATTAGTCGTAGATGTCGTAACTATGCAATACGATCGCTAATGAACGAACAGACCGTGCCTTTGGATTCGGGCTCGTCCGATTAGCCGAGGGAGAAGAGAGGGTTTTTCACTGCGGGAGGGCTCCGGTCGAGGCGGCACCTGAAACGATCGCCGGTGCCGAAGCGGGCTCGATCGTGGCATTCAGGCGCTGGCGGGAGAAATTAGACGGCGACGGTTCGACCGTGAAGGGCGGCGTCGCGGAAGGCGGAGGTGCGCTCGACGTGGCGCTGTCGATGTCCTCGAGGTGCGGCTGGCAAGCGAGGCTGCTGCTTTGATGTCGGTCGGAGGAGAGGCTCGTCGACCGACCTAGTACGGGTGGCGCTCAATTTCGCGACGGTAGGGCCGGCGCTGGCCTAGACGGGGAGTCGCCGGTGTCGGCGGCTCGCGCCGGAGGAGAACGACGGGCGCAAAAGTGGGGCAACCCCGGTGGCTCGAGCCTTTGGTCGGCAGTGCACCCGATCTGGAGGACGGTACTCGTACGACGCAAGACGACGGGGCAACGCGGCGACTGGGCGCTCGGCCACGAGGGCGTCGACGGAGGTAAGGCATTGGGGGTGATGGTACTGGTATCGATGGCATTTATCGGTGGTGGTTCTGGACGGTGGTCAAATGTGGGTTGATTGTTGTTGTGATGTATTGGACACTTAATGTATTGGACACGATAATGGTGGTGATGGTGGACACGGACACTACGGCACGTTGTTTGTATATTTGACTGTGGACACGGATTCTGACACTCGGGGTCGACCCGACTGACACGGTAGAAACGGACAGATTCTGTGTATTGGTTGTTGGCGGAGGATTCGGGTGGTGGGATGGTGGCTGTCGACAATGGTAATCTCGGTGGTGAAGGGGATGATGATGGCAGTTGGTGGTTATTTAATTGTATTGGAAGGGATTTCGATTTCTTCATGGCACGGGATCGGATATTGGTCTATATAGGCTTTTTGAGGATATGACAAAAGCATAATTTCAAACCAATAGATAGGATTAATATTTGAAAGAAATCTTTTCAGAATTCCTTGGATAATTAAATTCTCCAATTTAAAAATAAAATCAAATAATTGATCATAAATTAATTTAAAAGTATTATTTGACACCATCAAAATATTTTCAAGTATATTCTTGCACATTTAAATTTTATTCAAAATAAATTAGCCAACCAAATTAATTCCAATTAGCAATTTAATGTTATCAAATACAATTCATATATATATATATATATATATATATATATATATATATATATATATATATATATATATATATATATATATATATATATTTGAATATCAATAAGTTAGTTAAAGCATCACATAAATCAAATAACCTTGATTACCATAAATTTTAATTTAGTAAAAATTAATTCATAATAATTTAAAAAGATACTATATTTTGTCAATAATATTTAAAATTATATTTAATCAAATCTAAAACTAAAAATGCTTTCTAAATAAGGCTCAATACTTCCAAATAATATTTTGAAACGTGTAACGATAGTATTATATCAAATAACTTTTAAATTCCCATAAATGATCCAAATTAATAATTTAAAGTATTAGTTTATATTATTAAATCAAGTTATGTAAATTCATATTCAAATCAAATAAACTATCATCATAATAACTTTAATAATAATAATTTAAATCATATAAATTAAATCTGAAATTATATAATTGAATATCATAGTAATTTGAAGTAGAAGAGTAACGTTAAAAAATATTGGTATTACCAAGTAACTAAATCATATAATTCAATTCAATAGATGGTCAACCTAATAATCTTACAAAATAATATTTAGTATGTATCAAATAATATATTCTTAAATCCAAACAATAATTGATTAAAATAATATTCGATAAAACATTTTATTAATCATATTTTCCTTAATCAAAATCTCATAAAATATTTATAATTTTTCCAATCATTTTTGAAGTTAATAAGCTAATAACCCAATAATGCCAATAATAAATTTAAGAGAAAATATTTTATTTAAACTGATTATTGTTTTTGAATCATAAGAATTTTCTTTTTAGAGAAAAAATAAAAATTAAAAACCCAGGAAGAGGAGTTACAAATCTACCCACCTTAGAAAAATTTCGTCCTCGAAATTTCAAAGGGCACGGTTAGGTATGACTAAAATATAGTCAAGAGAATGATTTGATCAATGGCTTAGATCGTGGATAGAATTTGAACCTTAAGAAAGGATACTACGTAGCACGAATAAAGTATAGTAGAAAAGGATCTAGTCACGATGGTAAGGATATAATCAAAATAGAATTAGTTTAAACAAGAAAAGTTTTTAGGCACGATTGACTACTGATGTAATTATGTAGGCCTGGCCAAGGATCAAAATTTAGACAATGTTCAAGCATGGTTAAAGTCACGTAGGTACGACTAAGATGCATGCAAGTCATCCAAGCATGATCAAAATTTAAAAGTTGGCACGAGCATGAACAAGATCACAATGGACATGATCACGATGTAAAATAAAAATCTAATATCGGCAATGATAGAGTTTAAAATATAGGCACGACTATGACTATAGTTAAAATGTATAGTCACGATCAAAGTTTGTTCAAGAATGATCGTACCGAAATTGTTTTGATACGATTGAGTTATAATCAAACAGTCTAGTCACGATCAAAATTGTTAGGTATGATTAAGTTGAAATCGTTCTGACACGATCAAATATTTAAGCACGATCATTGAATCAGGATCTAGATATGATTATGAGTCTAGTGGAAGGAATAAAATAAGTTTAAAGATTCCTAGGAAGATAAATAACGAGTAGAGAATAGAGAGTAAAACTATCCGTTTACTAAGAAAATGGAATAATAAGACATCAAATCAATTTGAAAATTAATGGCCATATGCCAAAAGGACGTAGTCTCCGTAATATTCGAAAATCGTAACATACCCGAAGTTATTTTACCGAGATTTATGCCTTGCCAGTGTACAGCTGGCTGCAAATTTTTTTTGGTTCCACAACTCAAGCAATGATACGGTAACGAATACCCTACCAATTTTATCCAATCCTGACATAATAACTAGGATCGAAATAGGACGATTAAGACATAGTTTAATAATGTTCGATCACCCACGCTGACTTGAAATTATTTCAACTTAGGAAACATGCCACGCCAGTGCGCTGCTGGCTGCAGTGAACCCGTAGCCTCGATAATTCAAATAAGTTGCGACAGTGCGCCGCTGTCTTGCCATCGCAAGTCAACGAACATTCTTTTAACCATACTTTATGAAATTTCAAAGGAGGTTCTAGAATTTCAAACAGGTTCCAAGAGGGTGTAAGTGTCTATCCTTCAAGTATGAATATCAAGTCTTGAAAAGAAAATAATTAGTTAGGAAGGATAACTCTTGAATCCAAAAACTTAACTTGAGATTAATGCATAGACAATTGAGTGAGAAATTATTTAAAAAAAAGATATAATCCCTTGGGTCCAAGAAAATATAAGTGGTACAAACTCATGATATGGCGATGTTTAGAGAAGACATAAGATAAAGTTGTACAAATGATCAAGATCAGGAAGAAAAGGACCGAAGGTAAAAGAAATATAAACTTAAATTTATATGTATCTAATATTCAAGATCGAGGGATAATATGCATAAAGCACTATGTCTACCTATTATGAATATATTTATACCCAGGTATATATGTATAGCCTAAGTAAATTCCCAAAATCCTACGATATCATTCTAAGAAAAGCTAATCCTATTTCCAAGTAAAATATAAATTTAAATAGCAATAATACATATATTATATTCAATATACAATTTATAGAGATTATTCACCATACTAGAAATGAACTACCAATATATATACACATCTATACGTCTATATGGACGTCGTTGGTCGCAATACCTGACTACTAGGGCTTAAGTTGGGTTCGGGTCCAGTCCGGGCTGAATTGGTACAACTAGATTTTCTAAAATCATAACATTAATAAATAACTAATTAAATTCTTTATAGAGGTCAAGTCGCAACTTAGCCTGGTTTTCCTAGTTATGATACACCTATGCCTCGACCTTCTCTACCATGGCTAGAACATTAGTCAAGGCACACGACCACACTATCCGTGCAATAATTTATAGTCATCTTGTACTATAAATCTTAACCATGACTAAACCCTTCATTAATTATAGTTAAAATTCCAAAAATCATAATTTAACTCAAATAAATAAAAAAAATTAAATTTTTTTTCAGGAATAGGTGTTACGGTCAAGAATTGGATTCCAGGAAGGCCTAAGTTGATGAGTAAATAGTCTACCCACCTTAGGGATATCGTCTGTCAAAATGTGATAGTGTATCTAAAATCTTTCAAGTTATCTAAATTTAATAAATTGCATGGCCTAATCCTTAACTACCCAATAACCAAATTAATAAGGGACTCTTATTTCTAGTCATTCTCCTAAATTAATTCAATCCTAATTTGTGAATGAGCATTTCTTAGTCGCAGGCTCACAATAGTACGACTAACTTAAGTACTATCACGAGTTCGCACAATTTGTGAAAACTGATCTGCATGGGCCACCACAAAAACTTGTCACGACCCGCATCCGCTTTTCGGATACGAGACGTGTCCAAGCCAGCCTACGTCGCAGAGTCGACGGTAGAACACTGTCAAGTCCGCAAGAAATAAATGTTCAAAATAAAATATTTGCTGCTCATTCACATTTCTAAATTTGTTACAATATTTACAATAATTACAATATTTAAAGAAAATACAAGATTTTACAATAAATGAAATTGAATACAACTGCTTTTTATTTCTAGGTTTCTATCTGCAAGTACACTCGAATCTCCCAAGCTAAGTGAAGTCACAGCTAACCTGAAAAATGTTGGTTTCCAGTCAGGAATGAAACAAGTACACAAACCGACGGCAATGCGAAAACACAATAGAATTAACAAGACATGAAAATAACATATGAGATATAAAAAAAGGAAAGTACTTATAACATGGCACAGTAGAGAAGAAAACAAGGAAAAATAAATAAAAGACAACTACCTATGTGGTGTGAAATATCCGTTTCGACATGTGAACGGCAAGGGGGTAAATCCGGCACCTACACGTGTTGTGTACAGGTGCTATTGTTCACGAATAGACATCATGGGGATAGTTCTTGGTAGTCCACATGTCTACTAAGATATTTCTCCTCCCGACTACTCCGTGTGACGAGCGTGTCAATAAGCAGCAAGATATATGTATAAACATAAAATAAAAAGACTACTATGAATCGAAAGCAATCAGAAAGTGTACTTGCCTGAATTAAGTTGCAGTTGTTGTGACTGGATCAGGTTGCCATAGATTAGTCGTAGATGTCGTAACTATGCAATACGATCGTTAATGACGGAACAGACCGTGCCTTTGGGTCCGGGCTCGTCCGATTAGCCGAGGGAGAAGAGAGGGTTTTTTACTGCGGGAGGGCTCCGGTCGAGGCGGCACCTGGAACGATCGCCGGCACCGAAGCGGGCTCGGTCGTGGTATTCAGGTGCTGGCGGGAGGAATTGGACGGCGGCGGTTCGACCGTGAAGGGCGGCGTCACGGAAGGCGGAGGTACTGCACTCGACGCGGCGCTGCCGATGTCCTCGAGGCGCGACTGGCAAGCGAGGCTGCTGCTTTGATGTCAGTCGGAGGAGAGGCTCGCCGACCGACCTAGTACGGGTGGCGCTCAATTTCGCGACGGTAGGGCCGGTGCTGGCCTAGACGGGGAGTCGCCAGTGTCGGCGGCTCGCGCCGGAGGAGAACGGCGGGCGTGGAAGTGGGGCGACCCCGGTGGCTCGAGCCTTTGGTCGGCAGTGCACCCGATCTGGAGGGCGGTACTCGCACGACGCGAGACGGCGGGGCAACGCGGCGACTGGGCGCTCGGCTACAAGGGCGTCGACGGAGGTAAGGCATTGGAGGTGATGGTACTGGTGTCGATGGCATTTATCGGTGGTGGTTCTGGACGGTGGCCAAATATGGGTTGATTATTGTTGTGATGTATTGGACACTTAATGTATTGGACACGATAATGGTGGTGATGGTGGACACGGACACTACGGCACGTTGTTTATATATTTGACTGTGGACACGGATTCTGACACTCGGGGTCGACCCGACTGACACGGTAGAAACGGACATATTCTGTGTATTGGTTGTTGGCGGAGGATTCAGGTGGTGGGATGGTGGCTGTCGACAATGGTAATCTCAGTGGTGAAGGGGATGATGATGGCAGTTGGTGGTTGTTTAATTGTATTGGAAGGGATTTCGATTTCTTCATGGCACGGGATCGGATATTGGTCTATATAGGCTTTTTGAGGATATGACAAAAGCATAATTTCAAACCAATAGATAGGATTAATATTTGAAAAAAATCTTTTCAGAATTCCTTGGATAATTAAATTCTCCAATTTAAAATAAAATCAAATAATTGATCATAAATTAATTTAAAAGTATTATTTGACACCATCAAAATATTTTCAAGTATATTCTTACACATTTAAATTTTATTCAAAATAAATTAGCCAACCAAATTAATTCCAATTAGCAATTTAATGTTATCAAATACAATTCATATATATATATATAAATTTGAATATCAATAAGTTAGTTAAAGCATCACATAAATCAAATAACCATGATTACCATAAATTTTAATTTAGTAAAAATTAATTCATAATAATTTAAAAAGATACTACATTTTGTCAATAATATTTAAAATTATATTTAATCAAATCTAAAACTAAAAATGCTTTCTAAATAAGGCTCAATACTTCCAAATAATATTTTGAAACGTGTAATGATAGTATTATATCAAATAACTTTTAAATTCCCATAAATGATCCAAATTAATAATTTAAAGTATTAGTTTAAATTATTAAATCAAGTTATGTAAATTCATATTCAAATCAAATAAACTATCATCATAATAACTTTAATAATAATAATTTAAATCATATAAATTAAATCTGAAATTATATAATTGAATATCATAGTAATTTGAAGTAGAAGAGTAACGTTAAAAAATATTGGTATTACCAAGTAACTAAATCATATAATTCAATTCAATAGATGGTCAACCTAATAATCTTACAAAATAATATTTAGTATTTATCAAATAATATATTCTTAAATCCAAACAATAATTGATTAAAATAATATTCGATAAAACATTTTATTAATCATATTTTCCTTAATCAAAATCTCATAAAATATTTATAATTTTTCCAATCATTTTTGAAGGTAATAAGCTAATAACCCAATAATGCCAATAATAAATTTAAGAGAAAATATTTTATTTAAACTGATTATTGTTTTTGAATCATAAGAATTTTCTTTTTAGAGAAAAAATAAAAATTGAAAACCCAGGAAGAGGAGTTACAGTCTGCTCTCATCAAAATCAAACAACGACATAATGAAACTACTGAACGTTTCATTGAACGGTTCCGCCGTGAAGCACTCAAAATGCTTCTCGGAATCCCAGATGCTCTGACTATAGACACTTGTAAATCAAACCTATTGCCTATAATCAGCATGTGGACATGATCAACACAATTCTAGGATTGGCCTTCCTTCATAGTGAACGCCAAAGCAGCATAAGAGAGCGCTGACAAGTTCAAGCAATTAGGTATTCAAATGCCTAATCTTGACAAAGATGAACACGCTACACCAAATAATAGTGGCCGTCAGAACAATCGTAAGAGCAAGGAGACTTTGGCCATTAATCTCAAAGGCAAAGAAGCCCTAGCCATCAATGTAAATCAGCCAACATCTATCCCAACAGCACCACCACAACGGGTACCACGTCCAAAAGAAGAATACTCTTTTGATGAAGATGATATCATGAGTATCTTTGATTGCCTCATCAAGAGCAATAAACTTCAACTGCTAGAACCAAAATGGCCAGATGAAGTTGGTAAGACTGACCATCCTAAATATTGTGTTTTCTACAGGTTTATTGGACATCCAACTCGAGCGTGCTATGTGTTGAAGGGTAAAATTCAGGAGATGGTCAATTCCGGTGCAATCACTCTCCAACAAGACGAGAAAACTTTAACGGCTAATGTCATCTCTTTACAGTTTGAAGATTTTCCAGCTCAATTTGTACAGGACGGTGTCATCCCCATCTCGAGAACTACTCTGGAGATTGTTAATCTTCCACCTGCACGAACTGATGGTCTTGTTTCTTTCTTTACTGATAAAAAGGAAATTATATGGATCCATCCAGATTTAGTGGCGGACTTCGAAACACCATCTTCTTCTACCTAGTCTAAGAAGGCCACTAAAAATAAATCATTCATGTGATTTCATTTAGTAAACATTGTCTTCCACCTCTAACTGCCACCTTCATCTCGACAGCAGATAATCCTTCTTCTTCTTCCTCTACTGAGACAACATTATCAAAATCAGAAGCCAAATACCAACCAGCTTTCCATCTGTATAGTCCACAGTTTCGTGAACTCATGACGAAAATGGGATATAATCTACAAAAGGCCTCTAGTTTGAATCATGGAAAGGGATCTCATGTACCTCTTTCCCTATGTCTTCATCACAACCAATCTCGGGTTGGTTTGGGTTACTGGATAAATTCTCCATCCTGCCAAAATAAACCTACTAGAAACAAGATCCAGGCAAAAAGTTGCAATATGGTGTCCTTTGAGCATGTATCCAAAGAAGAAGTCTTAACTGGTACCAGGTCTGAGAAACCTTACCTAAGAGACTATTCAGAAGGTCAAGAAAACCTTGCTCCAGCTCTGGAGGCTCCTGAAGCACCATCTTCTCCTGCTGTCAGTGATCCATCAGCTTCATCATCTCCAATAGAGCCAACTCTTCCCAAACCGACGACAGCCGACAAAAGAAATTGAACTACTCCATCTTTCGAAAGAAACTCGAAAAATGTTGAGTGAAGCTTTGACGTAAGCTGATACTTGTCTAACACTTCTCAAGAAGCCAGAGGATGAGCCTATAACATGCCTTCATTGTCATAGTGTGATGGAACTGATGCCAAACATCACCTTTACACAAGATGATATGCTATTAGAAGATAATCGTCATGATCGACCCCTCTACTTCACGGGATATGTCGATACCATGAAGGTTGATCGTATTTTGATCGATCCTGGGTTTGCACTTAGCTTCATGCCAAAGACTCTACCAGATGCATTGAAGATTCCTGTACACAATCTTTCAACAACCATCACGACAATCTTGGGATTCAATTCTGGAAGAAGTGAACCTTTGGGAAAGATTTGCCTGAAAGTTCAAATAGGCAATCTTCGTACAAAGGTTACTTTTTACCTGATCGATAATCACGGCTCTTACAATGCTTTGCTGGGAAGACCTTTTCTGCATGAGCATAACATTGTACCATCCATACATCAATGCTTCAAATATGTGGACGTCAATGGAGAAGTCTAAAAGGAAGTAGCCGACTTAAATCCTTTCAGGGGAATTGAAGCATATTTTACGGACTCTCGGATGTACAAGGAGGAGTTCATGAAAGTTATATTGACAATGGATAGTGAGGAAGATCAGAAACATACTTCAAAAGATGTTCTCATGATCCCCGTCAAAGGACGTGCTACTCGTCCCTCTTCTTCTCAAACATTGACTATACATCTTTCCTCTCATAACAAACAGCCTCATGCTGTAGAAAGGGAACAAAGGGAGCTCACCTCTTCTGAGCCTCTTGTTATCGACCTTCGTCGTAACAAACCTTCACCTTCCCCTTCTCCTTCTCCTCCTCTGGTCATCAAACTTACTAAGCCTTTTGTTAAGGCTAAGAATCATGTTATAAATGATGATGTACAAGTCAATAAAGTAGCATATCTTTTACAGTATATTGATGTCCTTTATTATACTCGATGTTATTTAAAAATGTTAGATAACTTCGAATCACTTACCATAGGAGCAGTTGAAGCTTCCCAAAATAAAGTATTGCTCGATCCAATGCAGGACTCCTTCTTCCTAGTTCCTTCCAGGAAGAAAGATAAACTTCTTATACTTTTTAGTAAAGGAACGGAACAGAAGATCACGCCCGATAGTGAAGAAAAAAATCACGATAACGGAAGACTTCAACTACATCGTTATAGTCAGCAATCAAAAGATATCATTCAAAAGATGGGCTACAATTTTAAAGCTGATCTCAATGGCGGCAAAGGAAGGCGAACTCCTATTCGTATTCATGCTCTGAAAGAAAAATCACAACAATACTACAGTAAAATGAAGCGGGGATTAGGTTATACTTCACCAATTCCGATTCCACAAGCCTCCGAATCCGATAAAGAAGAACGATCTAACTCTTCTTATTCTGTTTCATGGGATTCAAACACCAGTATAGGGCACGTCCATCGAGTGTCTCTATCTTTCAATATGGTAACTGCTGAGTTCTCAGAAGATGACAGAGACTTTGTCGAAGTCTCTGAATCTGATCCTTGGGCACAAAGAATGGCTACTCAATGGGAGCTTCGCTTTGAACAACGTGAGCCACCTACTGAAGATCAGTTGGTTCAAGTCAATATTGGAAATGAAACTTCATTAAAACTAATATTTGTCAGCACAAGCCTCCGAATCCGATGAAGAAGAATGATCTAACTCTTCTGATTCTGTTTCATGGGATTCAGACACCAGTGTAGGGCACGTCCATCAAGTGACTCTATTTTCCAATATGGTAACTGTTGAGTTCTCAGAAGATGACAGAGACTTTGTCGAAGTCCTTAAATCTGATCCTTGGTCACAAAGGATGGATACTCAATGGGAGCTTCGCTTTGAACAACGTGAGCCACCTACTGAAGATCAGTTGGTTCAAGTCTATGTTGGAGATGAAACTTCTCCAAAACTAATATTTGTCAGCAAAAGCCTCCCCGAAATAGATAAAGAAGAACTGATCCAGCTCATTAGGGAATACATTAATGTATTTTCCTGAAGCTATGAAGACATATCGGGATTGGATCCTCAGATCGCTACCCACAAGCTCAACATTCTGCCAAATACGAAGCCAGTCAAACAGCAACAACGTCGGTTTCGACCCGACATGATGGATGCCATAGAAGCTGAAGTCAAAAAACTCATCGCCTGCGATTTCGTCAGAGAAGAACAATATTCGGACTAGGTGGCTAATGTTGTCCTAGTTTTAAAGAAAACAGGGAAAGTCCGGGTCTGCATCGACTTCAGAGACCTTAATGAAGCTTGTCCCAAAGACGAATTCCCTCTTCCAATCACTGATGTCATGATCGACAATACTTGCGAATTTGAACGTATATCCTTTATGGATGGATTCTCAGGATATAATCAAATCAAAATGCATCCAGAAGATGAGAAACATACATCTTTTCACACTCCCCTTGGAGTTTATTGCTACACCGTCATGCCATTTGGTCTTAAGAACGCTGGTACAACTTATCAGCGTGCCATGAGTACCATCTTTCGTGATCATTTATAAAAGACTGCTGAATTTTATGTTGACGATATTGCTGTCAAAAGTCGTCTAAAAAAAGATCACATTCAGGACTTGAGAACTATTTTCGATCTAATGTGCCAGCATCAACTCAAGATGAATCTAGCAAGTCATTCCTGGGAGTCACTAGTGGCAAATTTCTTGGATTCGTTATTACCTCTAAAGGTGTACACGTTGACCCTGAGAAAATCAAAGCCATTCAAGAGATGCATTCTCCACGCAACCTAAAAGAGCTACGAGGATTCCAGGGACGGCTTGCGTATATCAGAAGACTCATCTCAAATCTCTCTAGACGCTGTAGACCGTTCACTCAACTCATAAAGAAAGGTGTATCTTTTATTTGGACTGAAGAATGTCAACAAGCATTTGAAGACATAAAGTGGTACTTGATGAACCCTCCAGTTCTTATGCCTCCAGTGTCAGGAATACCCTTCCTGATGTATGTTCGAGCAATATACCATTCCCTAGGTGCTTTATTAGCTTAGAAGAATAAAGAAGGTCATGAACAGGCTATCTATTACCTTAGCCGTACAATGATTGGAGCTGAACATCGATACACTCCAGTAGAAAAAGAATATCTAGCTTTGATGTTTGCTGTTCAAAAGACGAGACATTATATCACTGGCTAAACTATTCATGTTATTTCTAGACTTAACCCTCTCCGGGTCCTGATAAAAAACCCAGTATACTCAATTCCAGGCATGCAACATGGGCCATATTGTTAGCACAATATGATATGGTTTATGTTCCTCAAAAGTCTGTTAAAGGTCAAGCCCTTGCTGACTTTCTGGCATCTCATCCAATTCCCGAAACGTCTAAACTCTACGACGAGATTCTAGATGAAACTTTGGAGTCCAACATGATTTTAGAAGAAATTCTTACATGGCGTTTATTCATTGATGGTGCTCCAAAATTGGACCAAAAAGTGCTATTGTTGCTGGAGTTGGAATCGTCCTCGTCTCACCAGAAGAGTTAGCTATTCAAAGAACTTATTCTTTAGATGAGTCGTGTTCCAATAATGTGGCTGAATATAATGCTCTGCTTATTGGTCTCCAATTGGCTAAATAATTAGATATTGAGTATCTTGAAGTTTACGGAGACTCCAAACCGATTGTCAATCAAGTTAGAGGCACATACGAAGTTCGACATCAAGATCTGGTTCCATATCATGATGTAGCGATCAGGATGGCTACTTCATTCAAAGGCTTCTTTATCGAGCATGTACGACGAGCGTGTAACATGGAAGCTGATGCACTCGCTAATCTTGCAACAGTATTAGCAATTCCCGTAAGAAGGCAACAAATGATCGTCATCACTAATAGAGAGTTATTTTGTGTCGAGAATAACTTAAATACTGAAGTTAACAACCCAAACATGGAATTCAACAATTTAGTTGAAATTTGTGCCATCAATAAAGACTGGAGGACTCCTTTCATAGACTTTGTGGTCCATGGTATCTTACCCGAAGATCCTAAGGAGGCTACAACAATTCGACGGCGGTCACTCAGATTTTATTATAATCATACTACAAAGACACTCTACCGACGAACGTTTGACGGTTTACTCCTACGTTGTCTTGCGGGAGAAGAAGCAAAACAAATACTTCGTGAAGCTCATGACGGTGTTTGTGGTACACATCAACCTGGTCTTAAATTACAGGATCGTATTCCCCGTATGGGCTACTATTGGCCCTCGATAATATCTGATACAATTGAGTATGCAAGGAAGTACCGAGCATGTCAAATCCATATTGACTTCATTCATCAACCATCAGAATTTCTTTACTCGATGGCAGCATCTTGGCCTTTGAAGCGTGGGGTATGGATGTCATCGGTCCTATCAACCCTCCTTCGTGTCGAGGACATCGGTTCATATTAGCCATAACTGATTATTTCTCAAAGTGGGCTGAAGCTATACCTCAAATTGAGGTCAAGACAAGCAGTGTTATTACTTTTATTAAGCATCATGTGATCTACAGATTCGATGTTCCTCGGTGAATCATTTATGATAATGGGTCACAATTCATCAGTTAGAAGTTTACTCGATTCTGCGATGACAACATGATCAATAATATTGCTTACAATCCTGCAGCTAACGGGCAGAAGCATTTAACAAGACCATCATCAAACTCCTCAAGAAGTTTGTTTCTACCAACAAACAGAATTGAAGTGAGAAGCTTGGAGAATGTCTGTGGGCTTACCGTACTACTGTACGTACTCCTACAGGCTGCACACCGTTCTCTTTGGTATATGGATACGAGGCCGTCTTACCATTAGAAATACAGTTCTCTTCCCTAAGGATTGCCATTGCCAATGAACTCACAACCGAAAACAATGATTGTCTAAGACTTCAGGAGCTTGAAGCACTTGACGAGAAACGGCTCCTAGCTCAACAACATATTGAGTTATAGCAAGATCGTCTATCAAAAGCCTTCAACCATAAAGTCAAAGTTTGAACATTTCAGAAAGGAGAATTAGTTCTAACCGTCAGACGTCCTATGACTATGACACATATGAGCAAAGGCAAATTCGAAGTGAAGTGGAAAGAACCTTATATTGTAAACAAAGTTTTCTCCAACGGAGCTTATCAATTGACTGGTATGGATGGTCGAGTCGCCATGATGGCTATCAATGGCAAGTTTCTCAAGAAATATTATGTTTAAAGACAAAGAGATGTCAACGCAGAGACTCAGAATGTAAATAAATTTTTTTTTATTTGCATAAATTCAGACAGAAAGAAATACATAAAATTAACGAGGACCGAAGCCCTCTTGATTGAAAACATATTTCGCAAGAAGCTCGAAAACATTATTGTCTGATGATACCAGCAGTTCACAGGCAGCCTTTCTCAGAGCTTCTTCCTCGGCAGTACTCCCAGGCTCCACCGGTTTGGCAAGAATATCCTGCTTCTCTATAGGAATAATCTAGCTTTATCCGACTTCTGGCTGAGTAGCCGGCGAAGGCTTGTCGGAAGGAGTGTCGAGGGCGGCTTCGATCTTCGGGATAACTCCCGTCTCCTTAGACATATCTTTTGAAGATATTTTCAAAGGAAAGAAAAGGGGTAAATGATGCTCTCAGAAAAGTTCTATACTATTTATAGACAGAAAAGCCAAACATTCTGTCTCGAGAATCGAAACAACCTTTCCTCGAAAAGGCATGTTCGTTCATCTTGTGAAGAGATCTTCATTTACTCTTTGTCTCGAGAACCAAAGCTACATTTTCTCGAAAATGCATGTTCTTTCATTTCATCTCTTTTGAATAGGTCTCCGTTTGTTGTCTATCTCGAGAACTGAAGCGACCTTTCCTTGAAAAGGCATGCTTATTCATCAGTCTTTTCATCTCTACTTCATTGCGGGAATGGGCCTATATTTATTATCATTTATTTACTTTTTCGTAAATAAAGCTATAGATAATAAAAACTCAAAATCTCCGTGGAGTCTATCCAAATCATCAATTCCGTCTTCGAAACCCAGCTGTTTTAAAAGATGTCTTTTCTTTATGATAAATCCAGATATTGTCTTTTTAGACACGATCTTCTGTCTTTAAGTCCCAGCGGACTTGAAGATCATTTATAGAAAAATGAGTTCACGTCCATATTACCTCTGGATTCTATTTTCTATATCATCACATAAAATCAGATCATAAAGAAGAGAAAATTACTCTTTATTCCTTCTTTAAAAATATAGATACATCTTGATGGAAAACTATTACATCTTAGATTTTCATTCTAAATCTAACAAATGAAGGTCTATTATATCTTTGGATCTTCTTGTTGGTGCCAGTTCCTTGTCGTCTCGACCTAAAGCAGCGAGCAAGGTAACGAAATCAACTCTGGTCTTCTCTCTCAGAAAGATGAGAGGAGAACCACAGAGTGTTACAGCTCAAAGAAAAGTTGCTGTCAATACAACTGGTAGAGAAGAGACGAACTTTCATGAAAAATATAAATGAGATCACCCTTGTGATACGATTCCTAATTCTGTGACTCTACCGTCCAACTCTCATTTATAAAGGCCCTTCGTACCATTTCGAGAAAGCCCTTTTAAACATGAAGAGTTATGAGCTCTCTGATGTGTGTGTCAAAGTGATTCAACTTCATAGCATCCAAGATCACCGATGCCAGTTCTGGGGAGTTTTGTCAGTTGGTCCCCTGCAAACATCAGAAAGAAGAAGAGAATACAGTAAAAGTTCTTTTCTTATCGCAACTATTCATATACAATGGAAGCTGAAACATTATGCACGTCCATAGGCGTATATTTCGAGAAGAATGAAGCACGAAAGCACGAGAAACGCCACATGTCGTTCAGAAGTTTGTGTTATCAAAATCGAGAAAAGTTTAAAAAATGTGTGGGACGTGTCAAGACAGTTACACAACAAAGCTCAAATGCGTCAGGATTTAATAAAGTCCAATTTTTTATTTCATAATAGAAAAGTGGACAAACATTACAGACATAGGCGCTATGGCCATTATGCAAAATGATGCTCTCGTATCACGTCACTTCTTCTTTCCGTCATCAGTCTAATGCAAGGCAGCGCTTAATTCCTCCATGTTATGGATTCCCGAACGATACATCAAATGGAGGAATCCTTTCCTATGTTCTAAGGCGCCATGCTCTTCGGAAGAAGACGATAGCCCACCTCTGGAATAAGCGAAGAGTGTTGGGGTCAGGCCAAAACAGTCGAGAAAGTTCTCTGCCCTTAGGGACGGGCCAGCTTCTAGCAAATACTCAGCAGGCGCAGAGTGTAACTTCTTCTCAGAAGCTTTGCCGTTGTCATGGCAGTTCGTCCCCTTCTTCATGTTAGGTGCCATGAGAGTGAATGAAGATGAAGGTTGAACTTCACATATATATACAGCAAAGATCGGCCCCCACCAATACTTCGTATTCTCCATAAATGGGCGCGTATCACTTAACGAGGAAGAAAGAAAAAAAGACGTTTCGGAAAAGAATGCCCTATAAATAGATTCATCGTTGGGAATGAATCGAGTATTTAATGCTCTATTTTAGTCAGGTTGTACGACACTCACATTGTGCCGCACACAGCATGCACAGCCATCAGGTTGTACAGTAATCAGGTTGTGTCGTATCTTGCCGCGCAACATGTCGAAGTTGCGCCCAAAAAGACAGCACAACTTTTCAAAATGCTGCACAATACGTGTCGACAGCAACCAAACCCTAATAAGGGAGGCGCCAGTTATGGAGTATGTCCAACTCTAAAAAGAGTGGGTGCACATTGTCAGAATCAAGCCAAACCCTAAATAGGGTGGCCGATGATCAGTAGGATGGTCGACAATCGGGTCTATAGTCGAATGCTTACCCTCTATGGCCGGGTTGGCCGTCTCTCGACGTGACGAAGGCAAAACTCACGTGGATGACTCGGCCACAATCTTACCCTTCTCAGCAGCAGAGCGCTTGGGTTCTATTGCTGTCGATCGAAGTTCTCAAAGATCGGAAAAATGGAGAAGAAGACAGGGTTTCTCTCGAGTTATCTTAAAATGATGGTGAAGAATGAAAAATCTAAAGAGTACGGTTATTTATAGCTTTACAAATGATGTTATGACCCACACCCGCTTTTCGGACGCGAGTTCGTGAGCAAGCCAGCTACGTATCGAGCGGACTTCGGCCCGACTCGAATACGTAAACGCTGTCACGGCTAGGGTAAACTGCTAAATCATGGCAAGGCAAAACTATATCTCAATCCACAATAAGAATAATAATCAAGAATGAACAAGTATGGGTCGTGGTCTGCAGCCCACTAGCATATATGTTCGATAAGACTCTAAAGGAAATAACAAGTGTCTAAAACTGAATCAAGAAACAGGATATCTCATGATAAGGTATGAAAGCACGAGCGGATAATAAACACAATAGCGATACCTGAATCCCGCAAGCGTATCATCACATCTGGACCCCATAAATGTCATAATCATCCGCCATCTAGAGCTGCTAACTAACTCCATGCAATAACTAACCTGAAGAGATCATCAGGTCCTCAGGGGACATAGCAAGATACATAAAAACATGCCTATCTAGCAGTTTATCATGCAATAAGGAAAATATAGGAAATAAATGGAGAAAGACCAATTAGCACGAAAACACGACTATATACGACTGGAAGAACCACTACGCCTAAACGAACTGCTGAAGAAGAACAAGAGAACACGATATCACGATGTTAATGGATAACCAATTGAATACTCAAAACCTCGTCCTTAGTGTGGACTCACAAGTTTGAACAGCTACTAGCCCTCGCCCCTAGTGTGAACTCGCAGGCTAGCATCACCCTTGTCCCTAGTGTGGACTCGCAGGTGTGAAACATATACTACTAACCCTCGTCCCTGGTGTGGACTCGCAGGCTAGCATCACCCTCGTCCCTAATGTGGACTCGCAGGTGTGGACAGATAACTACTAACCTTCGCCCCTAATATGGACTCGTAGGTTAGCTTAACTACTAACCCTCGTCCCTGATGTGGACTCGCAGGTCAGCTTCAAGATTTCAAGACAAGGAGGTAAAGCAGTTCTGTTATGACTTATTCATCCTATGACACGATGCGACCCAGTCCAAGTATAAGTGATGACACGACACGACCCAATCACGATACATGAGGAAACCAATCCAAGGTGAACTACAAAATTAACTATGAACAAGAACTATATATACGTATATACGATATGAACTATAAAGCCAATTATAAACAAGACTATATATATACTAGCAGGCATGATATACAAATCACATATAAAAAATCAACTAGTAAAACTTTATAATAATATAAATATGTATGTAAATAAACTATAGAGGGAGGCAAGGTATCTTGTCTGGTGGTTGCACGCAGATTCAACAAATATATAGTCAACTGGTAAGCCATACAGCCCAAGTCATCACAACTATCTCCGAAAGCTGAAACAGACAATGCCAATAGTCTCAAAATAGTCAAATTAGCTAGGATTGCCTGTCCTTAAGTCCAATTCTGGACGCAGGAGCAAAACGGTAATTTTGGGCAAAAATGATGTCCGTCGTTGGACCCGCTTTGCACCGAAAAGCGTGCCAGAGTCAATGGTCTCTAAAGTCATCAAACTGCATGTCTACAGATCCGATTTACCGATACGAACCCAACCGTATGTTCAAAGTTAGATTTCGGCGGGCCGTGCAAAAAATTGCCCGTTGAGTCGGACCGTGGGACCCGCGAAACGGTAATCCAATCAACTCTCTCAGAATTGGACCAAACTTGGCATACAGGACCAGAAAAATGATACGGTCATGTTGGCGTAAGTTTCGTCTCGATCTGACGAGTGTGCACAAAGTAATTAAAAAATTTACACAGAGGCCGATACGGTAAATTTTGACGGATACGCATCAAATTCGTCGCGCACACGCGACCAATTTGAATTTCGTCAAAGCCCACATGTCCACGAAGCTGTTACGCACCTTTCGATACTTTCGGTTCGCGACCACGTCGTCCAGATTGGCGGGACGCACGCCGTATCGAATGTTTTCATGATTTTCAAAACAGATATTTTTTAATTTTTAACCATGAATAATTTCCAGTAAAATACCTTAAAAATAATTCTACGAAAAGGAGTTCGATCTCGTATAGGTTGTCTACAGGACTATTTAAATGGATTTTCAAAAAGGTTATTGGTTTAACGAGGACTCGTCCGTAAACATGAGTACTTTGATTACTTAACGTCCTATTTTGAACAGGATTTTGGTTCGACTTTGCGTCGAGTTTCAACTCGATTCTGCTTCGATTTGAGTCGAAGCTATTCCATGGGATCGAAGCCCTATGGGTTGTGTTTCCAACGTATACTTCGGTTTGGAAAAAGACGAAGGGACGATGGAGAAAACTCACCCGAAAGTTGGGGCTTGGACTGGAGTTTGCTGCTGTTGCGCCCCTGTTTTCGCGCGCACGCGCGCTGTCGCCGGCGGTCTGACCAGGCCGGCCAACGGCGCCGCGCCCAGGGCTGGAGGAGGTCGCCGGGTTTGGGCGTTGGTTAGGGTGTAGGATCGATAGGGTTAGGTTTCCCCCCGCCGCTCCTCTCTCTATATATACAAATTTATCTATAGGCATTGCTGTGTACAGGGGACTTGGGGTCGGACAGCCTAGCTTGGCTGGGCCTTGCTTACTGCACTGGGGAGGAATGGGTTTACGGATTGGGCCTGCTGGGCATGGCCCAGGGTGGGCTAATGGGCAGCTCGTGTGGGCTGGCTTCGGGTGTGGGTTCCCTGCTGTTGGCCTATGGGCTGTGGGGTTGTTGTCTTATTTCTTTTCCTTTTTTTCCTATTATAACCCAATGCATATATATTAAAGTATGTACACACACACACACACACACACACACACACACACACACACACACACACACATATATATATATATATATAAAATATATATATATATATATAATATATATATATATATATATATATATATATATATATATATATATATATATATATATATATATATATATATATATATATATATATATATATATATATATATATATATATATATATAAATGCACATATACCCCAATACAATATATATATTTATATATACATTCACACATATATATATATATATACATAACATACATATATGTATATTTATTAATAAAATATAAATATATTTACATGCCCATATAATCAATATATATATATATATATATATATATATAGATATATATATATATATATATATATATATATATATATATATATATATATATATATATATACATATATCAATATATATGTATATACCCACAAATTTCTTACAGTCAATACAATATTTTAAATATAATCAATATTAATAATATCTAATAAATAAATATATTCATTTAATCACCACGAATAATAAAATAATTAAATGGTGGTTTGGTGAATCTATACTATTCACCTTTGTCTGGGTCCAGAAAAATTGTACAAACATTGTAAAACAATATTTAATAATAAAATACTAGTTTTGTACAAATATTCAAATAGTTAAAAATGTACCTCAATACCTAAAATAATTTAGGAAATATTTGTACACACATAAAATATGACTACATGGCCGTCCCTGGTCTCACTGCATGCCCACATAGGCTTGGATTCGGTTTGGGCTCAGCTCGGGCTAAATCGACTCAAACGGGTCTCCTACAAGTCAATAAATATAATAATAATAATTAATTAATCTTATTTATAATGGTCATGCTATAACTTGGCCTAGTTTTCCTAGTTAGGACACTCCTATGGCTCGGCATTTCCCTACCATGACTAAACACTAGTCAAAGCACGCCACTGCACTATCTGTGCCACGATTCTTAGTCGCCTTGTACTCCAAAACTTCCACCATGGTTAAAGACATCTACCGTAAAAATTAACTAAATAAATATTCTAAAAGTCACCAATTAAATCAAATAAACAAATAAAAAAATATTTCAAAAAAAATATTCCGGGAAGGGAGGCTACAAATCTATCCACCTTAAAATAATTTCGTCCTCGAAATTCTAATTCATAACTATTTCTTAGAATTCAAGTCTACTATTGCTTTAATCTCCTCAAATTTAATTTCTCAAAATTATTTTATGACCCTCTCTTAGTCATTTTATAAATCCGAATACTTGAGGACTTCTACCCACCTTTGGTCATACTACCCCTCAAAATACGGTCAATAAAATCTTGTAACATCCAACTAGTTGCTACATCACTATCCATAGATATTTATAGTATATGGTATCTCTAATACCCTTATATCTATCAAGCAACCAAAATCAAATCATCAAACCATATTATACTATAATCTAAGAATTTCTAATAAATTCTAGACAGCACGAACATTCATCACTCCGAAATAGGAAGAGACGAGAATCAATGGTAAGGAAAGCAAGAAAGTATAATCGAGAGCAAATATGGAGTTTTCAAGGACGTAGAGAATTTATAGGAAAGTTTTCAAAGCAGAGTGGATTGAGATTTCTAAGGTTTAGTCAAAGTCGCAGGCTCGTATCAGTACAGTTACGTAACCGATACGATATGCTCTGACCTGCATGGGCCACCAAAAAAACTTGTCACGACCCACATCCGCTTTTCGAACGCGAGTTCGTGAGCAAGCCAGCTACGTATCGAGCGGACTTCGGCCCGACTCGAATACGTAAACGCTGTCACGGCTAGGCTAAACTGCCAAATCATGGCAAGACAAAACTATATCTCAATCCACAATAAGAATAATAATCAAGAATAAACAAGTATGGGTCATGATCTGCAGCCCACTAGCATATATGTTCGATAAGACTCTAAAGGAAATAACAAGAGTCTAAAACTGAATCAAGAAACAGGATATCTCAAGATAAGGTATGAAAGCACGAGCGGATAATAAACACAATAATGATACCTGAATTCCGCAAGCGTATCATCACATCTGGACCCCACAAATGTCATAATCATCCGCCATCCAGAGCTGCTAACTAACTCCATGCAATAACTAACCTGAAGAGATCATCAGGTCCTCAGGGGACATAGCAAGATACATAAAAACATGCCTATCTAGCAGTTTATCATGCAATAAGGAAAATACAGAAAATAAATGGAGAAAGACCAATTAGCACAAAAATACGACTATACACGACTGGAAGAACCACTACGCCTAAATGAACTGCTGAAGAAGAACAAGAGAACACGATATCACGATGTCAATGGATAACCAATCGAATACTCAACCTTCGCCCCTAGTGTGGACTCGTAGGTTTGAACAACTACTAGCCCTCACCCCTAGTGTGAACTCATAGGCTAGCATCACCCTCGTCCCTAGTGTGGACTCGCAGGTGTGAAATATATACTATTAACTCTCGTCCCTGGTGTGGACTCGCAGGCTAGCATCACCCTCGTCCCTAATGTAGACTCGCAGGTGTAGACAGATAAATACTAACCTTTGCCCCTAATGTGGACTCATAGGTTAGCTTAACTACTAACCCTCGTCCCTGATGCGGACTCGCAGGTTAGCTTCAAGATTTTAAGACAATGAGGTAAAGCAGTTCCGTTATAACTTATTCATCCTATGACACGATGCGACCCAGTCCAAGTACAAGTGATGACATGACACGACCCAATCATGATATATGATGAAACCAATCCAAGGTGAACTACAAAATTAACTATGAACAAGAACTATATATACGTATATCCGATATAAACTATAAAGCCAATTATAAACAAGACTATATATATACTAGCAGGCATGATATACAAATCACATATAATTAATCAACTAGTAAAAATTTATAATAATATAAATATGTATGTAAATAAACTGTAGAGGGAGGCAAGGTATCTTGCCTGGTAGTTGCACGCAGATCCAACAAATATATAGTCAACTGGTAAGCCATACAGTCCAAGTCATCACAACTGTCTCCGAAAGCTGAAACAGACAATGCCAACAGTCTCAGAATAGTCAAATTAGCTAGGATTGCCTGTCTTTAAGTCCAATTATGGACACAGAAGTAAAACGGTAATTTCGGGCAAAAAACGATGTCCGTCGTTGGATCCACTTTGCACCGAAAAGTGTGCCAGAGTCAATGGTCTCTAAAGTCATCAAACTGCATGTCTACGGATCCGATTTACCGATATGAACCCAACCGTATGTTCAAAGTTGGATTCCGACGGACCGTGCACAAAATTGCCCGTTGAGTCGGACCGTGGGGCCCGCGAAACGGCGATCCAATCAACTGTCTCAGAATTGGACCAAACTTGGGATACATGACCAAAAAAATGATACGGTCCTATTGGCACAAGTTTCGTCTCGATCTGACGAGCGTGTACAAAGTAATTGAAAATTTGCACAGAGGCCGATACGGTGAATTTCGACGGATACGCATCAAATTCGTCGCGCACACGCGACCAATTTGAATTCCGTGAAAGCCCACACGTCCACGAAGCTGTTACGCACCTTTTGATGCTTTCGGTTTCGTGACCATGTCACCCGATTGGCGGGACGCACGTCGTATCGAGTGTTTTCATGATTTTCAAAACAGATATTTCTTGATTTTTAACCATGAATAATTTCCAGTAAAATACCTTAAAAACAATTCTACAAAAAGGAGTTCGATCTCGTATAGGTTGTCTACAGGACTGTTTAAATGAATTTTCAAAAAGGTTATTGGTTTAACGAGGACTCGTCCGTAAACATGAGTACTTTGATTACTTAACGTCCTATTTTGAACATGATTTTGGTTCGACTTTGCGTCGAGTTTTAACTCAATTCTGCTTCGATTTGAGTCGAAGCTATTCCTTGGGATCGAAGCCCTATGGGTTGTGTTTCCAACGCATACTTCGGTTTGGAAAAAGACGAAGGGACGATAGAGAAAACTCACCCGAAAGTTGGGGCTTGGACTGGTGTTTGCTGCTATTGCGCCCCTGTTTTCGCGCGCGCGCTGTCGCCGACGGTCTGACCTGGCCGGCCGACGGCGCCGCGCCCAGGGCTGGGGGAGGTCGTCGGGTTTGGGCGTTGGTTAGGGTGTAGGATCGATAGGGTTAGGTTTCCCCCCGATGCTCCTCTCTCTATATATACAAATTTATCTATAGGCATTGATGTGTACAGGGGACTTGGGGTCGGGCAGCCTAGCTTGGCTGGGCCTTGCTTGCTGCACAGGAGAGGAATTGGTTTGCGGATTGGGCCTGCTGGGCATGGCCCAGGGTGGGCTAATGGACAGTCGTGTGGGCTGGCTTCGGGTGTGGGTTCCCTGCTGTTGGCCTATGGGCTGTGGGTTGTTGTCTTATTTCTTTCCTTTTCTTTCTATTATAACCCAATGCATATATATATTAAAGTATGCACACATAAATACCTTTTTTTTTTTTTATTTTTATTTTTTATGTATATATATATATTAAAGTTATGTATACATAGGTACACATAAATACCTATATATATATACATATTTTTTTTTCCTATGTATATATATACATATATACATATATGTAGTATATTATATATATCTATAGATATTATATATATATATATATATATATCTTATATATATATATATATATATTATATATATATATATCTATGGCTGGCTTCGGGTGTGGGTTCCCTGCTGTTGGCCTATGGGCTGTGGGGTTGTTGTCTTATTTCTTTTCCTTTTTCTTCTATTATAACCCAATGCATATATATTTAAAGTATGCACACATAAATACCTTTTTTTTTTTTTATTTTTATTTTTTATGTGCTGGCTTCGGGTGTGGGTTCCCTGCTGTTGGCCTATGGGCTGTGGGGTTGTTGTCTTATTTCTTTTCCTTTTTCTTTCTATTATAACCCATATATATATATTAAGTAGCACACATAAATACCTTTTTTTTTTTTTTATTTTTATTTTTTATGTATATATATATTTAAAGTTATGTATACATAGGTACACATAATACCTATGTATATATATACATATTTTTTTTTCCTATGTATATATATACATATATCATATATATATATATATATATATAGTATATAATATATTGTCTATATATATATATAATATATATCTGTATCTAT